>VZSF01005821.1:0-50786 GCA_013398295.1 Chionis minor | reverse complement strand
GCCTCTTTCCCCCCCCCCCCCCCCTTTTTTTTTTCATCTTCATCCACTGGCAATACATGTGTATTTGTTAAAAGTGAGTTATATCTGAATATTCTACTTTGAAATACAGCTGTGACTGAACATATCAGGGTATGCTAACTGGGAAAATCTATGTATCGTCTGGTGTAAAACTATTTATGACAAAACATATGACTGTAAGCCTTCCAGGAATCTAATAATCTGTCTCACATACATGTTCATGCACGCAAAAACACTCACATCCCCCTCTGCGCTAGCAAATTTTTAGGCTTCGTTGAACATGGCTGCATCAGTGTTTCCCTTTGGATCAAGAGGGCAGTTCTGAAATAAACGGGGCTTTTTATCTTGCCAGCTGGGGCTTTTACCTTAGCCTGGTTTATGGAGCAGTCTCACAGGAGGGTGTGACCTGAGCTCCCTTCAGATAAACTGGGAGTTGTGCCCCACAAAATGCACCGTGTGGGCTTGTCCTACTTGCAAGTCAGGTTTGGATCATACTGGTATAACAGACTAAGGTGGATAATTTGGATACCTCAAGATTGGGCAGATTCAGGTCATCACACTAACTTTTGATCATTAGATAAAAATATGAAAGACTTGAGATATTTTGACTACAAAGGACTTTCCTTACAGAATTTTCATAGTATTTCTGTAGTTAGAGGTGTCTAAATTCTGTCTGCTTTTTTTTTAACTGGTAATTATAGTTTTGCAAATTGTTCCTCATAAAAACCTTAGAGTATGAACAAGGCAGCTGAGGATTCTAATTTTAATTTCTCCAGGTTAGTTCCCCATTTGTTGAGGGAAAAAAAGGCAAGCAACTTTCTACAAATATCTAGAGATATTTCACAAAAACCATTTCTTCTAAGCCTTGGCAATCAAGTCTTTGTATGTATTTAAACAGATCTAAAATTAACAACATTCTTTTTTTTCTGTAATTCAATCTGTCCATTAATATAACTTATGTTCACTCCTGAAATGCAAGTTGCATCAGAAACCAGTTTGCTGTACAAACTAATATGTGAGATTTAGACTTAATATATCCATTCTCCATGAAGGTTTATAAGTAGTTTGAGTCTTATCATGAAAATGATTGCTAAGTTGCAGAACTATAGGAAGTTTTAGAAACTGCTATGAAAGCCAGTGTATGTTAAGCTATGGTAGTGTATTCTCATAGGTTGTATATTGAGCAGATTTACTCTGATTTGTGTACTGAAGTTTGCAATTTTACAAATGTATATTTCATAGATGTAATTGATATTTTCTATCATTTCTGCATTGTCTTTTGGCAATCTTAAAAGAATTAAGTTCTATCTATAAGACAGATAAATTATAGGTGTAACTACTTGCTCGGTCATGTTGGTTTAAAATTTAAATTCATTGGGGTACTACATCTTAAACTTCATCTTCTACTTTCATGTTAAATGGTCAAGTCTGGGGGCAAAAATGTTAAATTAAAACCCATGCTGATTATTTCATCTTCTATGCTGGATGTCATTAAAATTGTGTTGATTGGGTTAGAAAATTTGTGTTTACCCAGGAAAAAGTTGCACAGCACCTGACCTTTACCTATTAATAGAAAGACCAATGACCATTAAAATTCAAGTTGTTGGGGTCATTTTTTTTTTTTTTTTTTTAAATATTGTGACCTTAAAATACCATCAAAGATGTTCTAGAAATTTAATGCCTTCACACTGAAAAGAGAGCTGAATCTCCACAGCTTTCTGGATGATCATCTGCTAAACAGGAGAATTAAGACATCAGCAAATGTCAAGGCTGTTTTTCATGAGTTGTGTCCTGTTTGACGTTATTGTTTTTATTTCTTAAATGCTTATATTCTGTGATTGAGCTATGTCTATTTTAATCACCCTTTCTGGTCTCACTGTCTACAACATAGAAATAGAGGAAATTCATAATAGATTTGAGATATAAATATCTGAAAAGGACGAAAGTAGAGAGAATTTATAAATTTCTTCTTGCAAATTCAAATTTTATCAAATAAGAGCCGCCTGGATATTAAGATACATGGGCACAGTCTTCTGTCTTTTCTCACTGTGTAAAACAAATCCATAGTTGTTGTGGATGTGTGTATCATCACTTAGTCTCTTTCCGCCAAAATAAAATTTACTATTCTAAGTAATGCTATTCGTCACCTATTTTCATCATGTTTTACATTGATAGATGAAGCTTAGATTTTTCTCAGCTCCTTCTAACCCTTCCAAATATATTCTAACTTTCTTTTAGATGTAGTAAGTCCAACAAGGATTGTGCCATAGCTGTCCTCATATACTTTCTTTTCAGTCTTGGGAGTCAGATGTGTGCCGCGGTGATCTGTGAAGACTGCATAAAGGGGAAGATTTTGTTTCAAGATCCCAGTTGCTTTGATAGTCCAGGACAAAAGATAACCTGTACTACACCAAGTAGCTGGTACCTTGGTCCATTGGCTTATTAGCTGTCCTCTTGGACTGATGTTAGAGAGCAGATCATTAAAATCAGGAACACAGACAGACACACAAGAGAGTTGGCACCTCTAAGTAAAGGTGGCAAAAAAGACACAGAACCTGTATCTACCACAGCTTAAATGCGAACTGAACATTTCTTTAACTGGAAATAATATTGCCATATAAAACCCATAATGAAAATAAGAGCCATGTAGGATGTCTTAAATCATCAAGAAAAAAAAAAGGGACTTGAACTGTGCATCCAATCTCACTTACAAACAGTTGTGTGAATTATATAGGTGCTTTTGAGCCCCCATTCCCACAGGGAGAGGTTGGTACAAAGGTTAATTACTGATCTGACAATAACTTTTGTCCATGTGCTGTAGCAAGCTGTGTTCTCTGCCTTCTCTTTTTTTTTTGTCTTTTCATTTTATTTGTCACATTGTCTGACTGCACCTTTTTCTTTCATGCCTAACATGCTGAATAAGGAAGTTTTTGTTTTAACATTTGGTTCATTAAGACCTTGATGAAGATCAGGTTCTCAAGCAGATTAAGTGACCTGCTTGATTGCAAAGGGGTTTTTTCCCATTTGTTACACCTGCCTGTAGTTCTCTGCTCCTGGTTTGTTATATCAAGGGAAATATTTCTGAAAGAATTCCTGAATATTTAAAAATATATATCTTTCTGCTTCCCAGTTCTTGCAGTTTATCAGAATAATTTAAAACCACCTGGTCTAATGTTCCCCTGCCCTGCACTGTAAATCTACTTTTTCTCAAAACCACAAGGTCAGGATCAGTGTAAAGCATATGCAGCTGAAAACTCACAAAAGAGAAATAAAACTACATTCTTTAAGCCAGCAGTATTTAAATTAATGTAATGCTGTTTTAGCACATACCCACTGTCTTCTTTCATAGACTTCTGACCTGGATCCCTCCTGCTTGCATGGAGGATGTTAAATTTACTTTACTTTAAAGACATAGGCTTTATTCACAGAAAATGAGAAGATGGGAGAAGGCAGAAGAAAGATCAGTAAATGTTATGCTTACCATGTTAAAGAAGAAACAAAACCCTGTCGCCATGTGCAGCATTATTCTTATCAGATACTCCAGGCTATTTTCAATTCTCTGTCCTAATATTGTGCCATGTTGTAACTCAGTAATGTTGTTTTCATAATCTTCAGGGAATGAATGCTCACGTTTTTATTAAATGTGAAATTAAATCAATGGCACCTTCTTTCTTTCTTAAATTCCTGTATGGATAGCCGTCAACCTACTTGTACAACAAAAATGATTCCTTGTTTACACAGGCATCTGGGGTGAATTTGGCTATGTTGCACAGTATTTCTGTGTTGCAGAAAGTTCTGAAAAGCATAATAAATGCATTATGTTACAGACGTCAAAGTTACAGTGCTTTTGTTTTCCCCATGGACAGGTATCCATGTACTAAGTATCTGGTAAAGTCAGCTTCATTCAAACTGTCTTCTAATTCTTTAGAAGGCTTTTACACAATGTGGAAAACTAGGGGAGTGACACACCACAATAGTACAGGGTGTTTGTGGGGTGTTGGGGGCAGGCATTGAAGGGCTTACGGGACCTCACAAGTGTACAGGCAGAGTTGCACATTTCAGGTAGATGTTGTATAAGTTTGTTCCCAGAGCAGGAAGGAAAAGAAGAGATGAATTTGGAAGTTAGCTTACCTTGTGGAAAGTATAGGAGCCAAGAACACAGGGCTTAATTTTCAGGCTTTTTATGATACTTTTTTTTAAGAAGGGCTACAGAAATAATGGTGGAAAAAAAATTTGACATTTTGTTCCACACCAAGAAATCTGGGACTTGCTGTAGAGGTTAAGTATGAGACGTGCTTCTATAGAGTCTCTGATTTTCAGAGTACGATGTGAAGGGGTTTGTATGACTATTGAGGTGTATCCAGCAGAGTGGAAGGGTCACCACTTAGAGGTAATATGGACTGGCCATCTCTGGACTATAATGTCTGTGTTCAACACTATACTTCAAAATGAATATGGATCACTGGGAGAACCAAGAGAAGAACCACAAAGAATCACCAGAGATCTAGAAGATACATCTTTTGTAGAGGTTAGAATGCATTGTATTGAACTGAATGTATTTCTAGTTTAGAGTAAAGGAAGAAACAATCATCAAATACGCAAGAAAGAAATAAACTATTTTGTACAGTGGATTGGAGAAGAATCACACTGTAAAAAGGAAATTTAGGCTAGACATTGTGAATAAAAGCATTGTACTGGTAAGGACAGTTAAACCTGGAATGGACTAGAAAAAAATTCTCTCCTTGAGCACTTTCATATCTTAATCCTGTATGACAAAGCTGAGTGAACATGCATACTGTGATCATTTTTCGCAGCTGGAAGTCTCTTATCTGCATCCAGTTAAGGTAGAATTCACCTCATCTAGCAATAGACATGGCACTATGGAAGCTGATTTATCTTGAATGAAGGTAAACAGATTGAAACAAACACTTAAGAGCTGTGCTGTAGAGTTTTTAAAAAGCCAAGGTTCACCAGCACAAAAGTCTACACTTTGTCAGAGGAATTCCCTTAGTATTTTGCATGAATCTTAGACTTTGCCTACTAACATCTGGAAATGTGCAAGCTATGAAATTCATGCCACCGTCTTTCACCAATCAACCTTTAATATGCACTGTCTGCATAAATTCTAAGCAGACAGATTTCAAGTAAGCATTAATACATGTTAGAAACTGCTTTTGGAAATACCTGTTGCTGTGACAGGAAGAAAGTAAATGACAAAAGCACTGAAGAAGATTCAGCTGTTACTTCTGCTGTAATTTGAGCTTAAATGTGTGATGTGAAGTGATTCAGAAGATTTGCTCTTCTTGTGCTGCAATGTGTGTGTGCAGTCTGAAGTGATAAAATTTGCAAAGGAGTGTACTAGAAATACCAGAGAGTAGTTCAGAATTTACATCAAAGTCAGTAGTCAGCAGGCCAGGCTGGTCTGAGTACAGCTTGTGGCAGGTCACTGGTAGCTTACTTGTCATATATTGCCCTTTTATTAAAACATAATCGTGTATGAATATGGATTCTATCAGCCAACTATGGGCTGTTATAAACATCTCCATCTTTGAAAATACTGCAGAAAACAAAAATCGTTTCTTTTGCTTATGTTCCCAGTGTTTTATAGGCACAAGGGACCAGTTTCTTTTCATCAGCAGCTTTCTAAGAATTCTTTTAAAGAGAAGCCTCCAAGAGCCATTTCTCTTTCACGGCAATGTTGTTGATACCAGCGTATTCAGAAGGTCCTTTTCCCAGTATGGAAATCTAAAACACAACTGGAGAGATCTTGTTCCTTTTTTATATAAAAGAGCCACAAAGAATAAAGTTCATTACTGTGGGATGTAGGTAGTCTCTTGAAAAACATTAATTCCTAGATTCTTCATAAGTGTAAATATTATTCACAGTGAAGCCTTTCCTTGTTACGTGTTTCAGGTCTGCTCTGTCTGGTTTATCTGATCTGTGCCTATAAATTCTGAGTTCTACTAGCAACTGAAATGTGTGTTTTCTGTACCACAAGGTACAGGAAAACTAACGTCATCCTATTGTGTGTTCCCTGTTCCCACTAACTAAAACTCTTAAAACATTCCTAATGACATGTCAGAATTCATAGTCTTTTATTTAGGGAAAAAAAATCTGAAAGGAAACACTGGCAGTTTATTTATAAAGTGGCATTTAAACACTCTGTGTTCCTATGTGCTCTTTCAAATATTAAAGAAGTTCCATGGTAAAGCAGTGAGCCAAGCTGAGAAATAATATTCTGTATTGTGTTACTGTTTTTAAGTAATTTCCTATACTGAAGATGTACTGTAATTCCCTACCTTATTACTCACTTGTGGATTTGTCCATAAAGTGATGTAATCAAAGAAATAAGTATATGTAGAGGAGCTTGTTTGTGAAAAGCTAAATAGAGTGCTTTCAAAGATGAGTTGGAAATTCAGATAACCTTTGACTCTGGCCAGAAATGTAACTAAAGTATGAGAGAATTTCCTTTTGAATTGTTTTTCATTGCTAAAGCTAAAAGAAAGAGGGTTCTTTGTACATCAGAAAGTGAAAAATGTGATATTTGGAAAGAGGTTATGTTTAAAAATAGACATGAGACCTTAAGGAAAAGGGAGTGCTTGCTCTGTAACCTAGAAACTGATTCCCTAAAGAAGTATCCACTACAGCAAGACCTGAAAAGGTGGTTTTAAAAATCTAGTGAAATAAGCAGAATAAATCTTCTAAAAAAAAAGACAGAGTAATTACAAATGAAGTGGTCATCACAGGTAGTGACTTTTGTCTGTAGCTCTTACTTATGTGGTCCTTTGCAGTGAGACATTCTGCTTGGAGATAATTTTTTCATAATTGAAAATAACTGTGACTGAAAAATGTAGGAAACGGGGTTTATAAATGCTTAACATACAACTAAATTGCTTGTGTACCAGAATTCATGGTAAGAATTCTAACTGTATGGTTCTGGGGCTTTCTACACACTAGAACACACTAGAAAATAGGTCACCTTGCTACCGTTCTGTATTTGAAGTGTTACAGAGGGCATAAGATTTTAGTTAGCTATGCAAAAATCAGATCATCCCTTCCTGTGCTTCCAGTAATGCCAAAGGGAATCTGGTATGTAGAATTTGTCAGTAAAATTTGGCTGGTGTATTTGGCACTTTCAAGGATGTACAGCAGTGTAACGAAGTGAAGAAACCCTCCTTTCCCTTGCACAGCATGTGTAGCGGCCAACTCAAACTTGCAATCTGTGCACTCGCCTCTGAGTGAATGAAGGCTGTTGACAGATGATGCTGAGAAAGTAGAAGTGTTTAGTGCCTCTTTTCTTGCATCAACCTTTACTAAAAAGTAAACTGAAGAGAAGGAAGTAGAGGAGGGGGGAAAGAAAATGAGAAAACCTTTCAATCTTGATCAAGGAAGGAACAGAAAACAGAGTATTTAACTGCTCTTAAATCAGATGAGCTGGATGAACTTCATCTGTGGATACTCCAGATCTGCAGTTGTGGTTTTTGAGAACATGTGGAGGATTGGCAAGGGGTCAGAAAAATGAAAAATACATCTGTGATAGCTGCCTCTAAATAGAGGAAAAAGGATGAAGTGAGTGGTTGTGTACTGCTTGGTTTAATTTCAGACTGTACAGTTCAGGAAAGAACTGGGCTGTTGGATCAAAAGCAAACCTGAAGGGAGAGACCTACCTTGTAAAGACACAGAGGACTTATGACAGATTTGTTTCAACCCCTCTTCTTTTAAGGTTTCCCTGCCTAAAGGGTTATGTTGTTCGAGGAAATAACAGTAACAACAAAAAACTCTTGGAGTAGAAATTGGAAATAATTTTCCAGATGGCATGCTCTCTTTAATGAAAAGCAAGACGGTCTGACCTGAAGACTCTAATTTTGGCTTGGGGCCACTTCACATCAACACTAGAGGTCTTTACAGGCAGGTAGAATAAACATCTATCTGGTACAATATAGATATAGTTAATTCTGCGCTGCAGCAGGGAAAGGGCCAGTAAGACTCCCTCATATCCTTTCCAACACTTTTCAGTGTGCCAAAATAGGCCTTGAGTTCCTTTAAAAATATATTGATGTAGTATAAATTTCAGATACTGAACATACACGGTTGTTCAACAATAACAACCCATAAACAAAGGATTAATTGTTCGTATTCACTAGCAAATAATGTCATTTTAAATACATTTGAAATGTATGGGTTGTCATTAGATCAGTGTTACAGGATGTGCATACATGTGCTGAATATGCAATTTCATGATGAATAAATGTTCTAAGTAACTCTGCTGTACTGCTAAAACAAGAAGTTATTACAAGTCTTTACAGTTAGGCGAGATTCCAGCTGACTTGCATTCAGCAACCAAATTACAGGAAGGAGGTAACAGTTGAACCTGTGTGGGTGGTCTTTAATAGGAAGTGAAGAAGTGACTTAGGCAGATCAAAAATTAATCTTACAGTTGCTGGCATGATTGTTGCCAATAAGGCTTTCTGTAAAGCCTTTAGTATTAGTTGTTTTTCTGTATTAGTCCAATAAGTGGAGTTACTTAAGACAGTCTTTCATTTTTGCTTTATATTTTCTGTGAGTTTCTAGTACTTATACTGACAGTGTCTTAGCATCAAGCGAAATAGCTCCAGAGCCAGTCAATAATTAATATGGTTCAGCCCAAATCTTGGATGGTCTACAAATGTATAACTATTTCTAAAGATTCTTATAATGTTTTGATTTTTAAGCACTTGATGACTGACACCTTCTTCATAAGAGATAGTAATTGGAGTAAGTTTTGTTTCCATTGAGAAAATATATCTCTATTCTGCTTATTGAAATTGGTGCTGTGATTTGAAGAATATTGTGGTATGTTTTATCTGATCGCTGCTATTGACACGGCTTGACTTTCACAATGAAATATTTGTGAAGATTTAATTGTAACCAAAAGTCTTTTTTATTCTTTTCCAAATACATTGCTTAGTATCTTTTTCTGCTCAAATACATTTATTTAATTTCTGTAATTGTTGAGCTCTGAAAATACTTGGACTTACAATTTAATGTACCAAGCAGAAGTAGGAATATGATGCAGCTGAATTTTAGATGTTCAACTTTTATTCCCTTACATTTTCAGTTTTCCTTGCATGCAAATACACTGCCTCAGAATCTTGTAGTTGCTGTAGTTTAACCTACAGCTACAATGGAAATAATATTCTCTAGTACCATACCTTTTCCTTAAAAACTCAGTATATACTTCATGTTGTGCACAATTTCTAAAATGTTTTACTTTCTTTTTCTATGTCAAGCTGTTTATTAACAGTACAAACTTAAAAACAAAATAAAACCAGGTTATATAGTTATGCAGCTTTACCTTTCCCAGCAAGGAAGGGGTCTAGATATGTACTTTAGCAATCTGTGAAGGATTCTGTTTTCACGGGGTTTTGCTGGGCTTTTTTGTTTAGCTTTGTTTCCGACAAGAAATATTCATTGAAGATAAAAATCAAGAAATTAAAATAGCGCTGTTCACATGAATGACTGCACAACTCTATGCCAGAGTAATGAAGCAGTTCCTCAGGTCTGGGTTTTCCTGGTACAAGATAAGAACACTTTTGGACTATGTCAAACTTCACAGATCAGAAAATGCATTTTAAAAAACACAAACCCCCAACCTCCTCCAACTCACACCACCAAAAAAACCCCAAAACAGCACAACTGTTTCCTTTAAGATATTTTTATCACTGAGAGTTCAGTTACCAGCACATGCCAAAAAAAAAAATAATTCGCAACTGCCAAACTAGCTCCATTTGTCTTGAATAGGTTGCCAGGTGGATTCCTGTTTTATTCAGTGGACACAACCGCACGGTAAGGACACACTGCAGCTGATTCTGGTTGTTTGCCAGAGCTGTAGTTCAAACTTGCATGCTGGTTATCCTGCATTTCCACAAAACACAGCTGCAGGGCACAAAAAAGAGATATCAATATTAAAAGAGGTACTGCTTGCTAGCATTTTTGCTGAACTTGAGCACACTTACATTTGCTTTCCTTGTTGAATTAAGTGTGGGGTAAGTGTAGAACCTTTGTCAAACACAACCCAGCTCCATAGGTCAATATAAATAAATAAATAAATGCAGGCAAATAGAAGATCCTGATTTTTATGTCAAGGTAGCAGAAGCCTGGATTCAGGTGCTGTTTAAATGATGTTTATCCAATAATGAAGACCAGGCAGAATGATGAATGTGCTTCAGTGTGTCTGTGTTGAAATAGGTTTATAAACAAGCACCTGCCATAAATCACAAAAACGGCTTTGTCAAAAGTAACTAGGGACCAGATGCATCTTTATAATTACCTGTGACACCCTTTGTCCTGCTTTCATATCCTCTATTCCTCACTTAGATGATTTGTTTTATTTTACTTGTGGTTTCAATAATTTGCATTCTGTTTTGAAACATGGCTTTATGGGCTTAAGTCTGGGAAGCTTCTCAAGAAAGTCACTAACAATTGCATTAGGGACAGTAAAACGTGTGAGGTTCAGTGGCTAAATGCTACTAATCATTTATTCAGGAGAGAAGATGAAACTACTCACTAGTACTTTCACAAGAACTTTGACAAATATTTTTGCAGTTTAAAGTGTTTTTATTTACTTGGTTTCTGGAGTTTGTTCACAAGGTAGGGGAAACTTCATACTTGTTTTCCTTGGCTACATCTCATATTCATATTCACTGTATGATCTTAACTCATAAAGCTGATTCTCATCTGTAATCAGTAACAAATTGTAGTACTCATGAAGATTTTTGTTCCTTGCACTTTCTTTTGAGTTTATCTTGCAATTTGAGACTAATTGGCTGTTTGTGGTTCCGGCTAAACAGTTATTTCTGGTTTAGCTTAGACAGGGCTAGAATATGAGTTCTGTCTCCCTCTTAGCCTTTGCTAATTTTTCTACCTTATTGTGTTATCAGCCATCTAGAAATAGCATTAATGCAAACAATGTTAGGCTTAAAGCAGGCATCATGGCAGGAAAGAGATTAAAAGAAAAGGGAATATAAAAGCTTGGAGGTAAAAGCTGATTGAATTTGACTTTTTAATTTATTTTTTTTTATTTCCTACTGTGGCTACCGTGCTTAGCTGATGCACAATCACAGTAATGTGTTCCTTCATATTGGTTTAACAAAAGAGCTCTGCAGTAATCATGGAATAGAAAGCACAGAGCTAGACAATAAATGCCTCTGCTCTTAGGTCAGCCCATTTAATTTCCCTTTCAAATCCAATTGTTCACCTGCTGTGCTTATTAAATATAAGCATACTGTCTGTATTTGAATACACTGTCTGTGCCACTTCGGCACTCTGTACCTGTTGCTTTGCCATTACTGGTGCAAGTTAACTCTGAGGATGATTGTAAGAATATGTATACGTGGCCTTTTACTTACACTACTGTCCACAGTTATTTTCTGTTTGTCTTTTTATTTTTTTACTGCCATGGTCTGCACCCAGCTATTTAATCTGGTGGGTTTACATTTTAACTCTAGGTTCAACATCACATAGCCTACCACCCATCATATATTAAAACATGTTTTTAATAAGTCTGTAACTTCTGGTCACCTTAAGAGTTTAATTCCATGTAGAGTAGTTCATTATCCTCTCTGACCCTCCTTGAGTGATTAAATATTATATGATGAGGGGATTATGGCTATTTGATTGAAAGAATCTCATGTACTGCTAATTATAAACATTATCACACGTAAACTAACAGTGTCACTGCCATGTAAGAGTCTGACCAAATCCTGCATCTCATCTGCAATGAGAGTAGCACTCACACAGAGAGCCACTTCACATGACAGATTATTCCTGCCCAGTATTTCTTTCTGGTAAAAAAAATTGTCTCAGTTCCCTAAAAAGATAATTTATCTCCAGAGAATCTACGAGACCCGCCTCGAACAAGGCACATAGGGAAGAAATAGCGCACTTTCTTCTGCAAATTCAATCAAATTACCTGGGACAGAGCCCGAACAGGCACAGTTAGTGAGAGAGCCATGGCCATGGTCTGGCCAGGGTAGAAGGATTCATGCCAGCTGTGAGTGTGAGCCCACCTTTACAAAACCATTACAGGGAAAAAAATACTTAGTTCCCTGTCTTTTGTTCAAGTTCCTCTCAGATGCCTCTCGACAAATAGCAAAATATATTCTTTTTAATTTCGCTCTAAAGAAATCACCTTTAAGTACAGAAGATAAAGACAAGTTAGCAGTTCAACCAACCAACAATCAGTATTAATTCACTTTCAGGATGGACCTCTTGCTGATGTAGTAAAACCACAAGGACTATCAACCCTTTTGTTTCCATCCTTCCTGAATTAATGTTCATTTAGAATTGACCTTAAACTGAGTGTCTACCATAGAGACACATCTAGAGCTTAAAGTTACATTGCCATTACCTTCCTCTTGCTTCAAAATTTCAATGAGGGAATACAGGATAGGACTAGATTAATAAAATGAATGCTGTCTTACCGTTAGCTACAACTCATCCTGGAGTGCATCTGAAATAACATTAACGTGTAGTTTTAAAGGTTGAGCACTGCGTAGTGTTCCATTTTGATTTTGGCTTATTCAGATGCAGGTTTGTTTTAAAATTGGCATATGCTTCTTTTATGATTATGAAATCTGACTACAACTATCCGATTTATTGAACACATAGCATGCATACCCTGAACTTTCATTTCCACCACAATGAAATAATGTGATGATCTCGCTCTTAACTGCTATTTAGAGCAAGAGATGAGCTGCTTGGTGAAAGATCCTCTATTGCCTTTCCCCAGGATTGATAGATAGTACTGTATTCACTGCTGCCACCAGTCTTGTTGCACCCATTCCAGTGTTACACAAAAACTGCTCTAAAATGGTTTGCAGAACATTAATGCAGCTACACATAAGCTGATATCGCCCATGTGTCTTCATATACCATGATGTGGTACATGTTATTCTGTGTAACCTTTTTTGTCAAAAGGGTAAGATTCCTTGGAAACATATTAAATTTCTTACCATATAGATGAGACCACTCTGGTTTTAATCTTATTTAAACATAAATATGTCTCTTTTTTTTTTTTTCCGAGAGCTTTACATTGGATCTTTTGAGCTCTAGTGCAGGCAGACTTCTTGTAGCTGAGACACCTAGAATTACAGACTTAAGGATATGGGAAGTGCAGGTAAGCTGTTGCTTATGACTAACACATTTCTAAAGCAAATGTCTAAAATTACATTGAGTAATATAGGGCATTCTTGAGTTTAAGCAGAATACATTAGAAGACTCCACTTTGTTACTCACGAGTGATGAATTCAACTGAAAAAATCTGTGGCAATGATATGTTAGTATGTTTTATGCATCTTCCTTCAATTTCTTTGGTTTGCTTTACTATAAAGTTAATTTATCAAAAGGGCACCTCATCCTATTCCTGAGTTGCCTCCCCAGGCTTGTTCCTCCTGATCATAGATCTCCTTTAACTCATGAACAAAAAAAGTACTTGAATTTCCCTTACAAGAGTTCACTCCCTAAAAGTTTCATATATTCATGTATGTGTGTGTGTATATATATGTACATATGTATATATATACACATGTGTGTATATAATGTATCTATAAAGTCATTGCTAGTCATTATGGTAAAGATTCAATTTCTATTACATGAATATAAACACTTCTGATCACTAAAGTTTTATCCTGTATTTGTGACACTATAATTGGACAAGGAACATGGCCAGGTTTCTTCATGTGGTTTCTTTAGCCTATGTATTCCTGTTGTTTTAAAAGGAATTATTTTTTCTTTCTTGGAGATGAAGAACTAATGATTAATATCTTTAAAATATATACCCATTAAGGACATGGCATAACAATAATGATGAAGTCATTCAAATGCCACTATCTGCATACAAAGTTGTTTTCTCTTGTCTAATTCTAAGTATATGTTGATAAAATCATACTAAAGAAAATAATTAACCTAGAAATATATTCTTAACTTTGTCTTTGCTATTCTGGGATTACCAACATTATATATTTATGCTAGCACTCATTACAGTTTATTCCTCATAGTAAATCCAATCTATTTTCAGTAGAAACAGAAATACAAATAATTTGTAGTAATTGGTTTATGTGAGTGTGCAGAAATAACATGCCAATGCAGATCTGCTGCACTTACAAGCAATTTCTATAATGTTGTTAGGTGAACTCCGTACAAAAGTTTCTGGAAAAGACAGGGCATTTATCTGTGACAGTTCTTTGTTACTTGGTCTTTAAACACAACTGTTATTGCAAAACAGATGACAAACTATTCCTGACCAAAGATACTACTTGTTGCCAAAATTAAACCTTTAACAGGCAATAGAGATGACACTTTCTTTTTAATCAGCTTGTCCCTAAGAAAAAAAAAAAGAAGTGCTTAATCTTGTAATTAGTTAATGTGCTTGATTTTGTACCATGTTTAGCAAATTCCTGTCAAAGTTCAACACCATGCCTCTATACTAAATTACTTGGTTTGACTCTCCTTCCCATATGGGTGTTCTTATGACATTGTGTATATGTAAGTCCCGTAGCAAGGGTAGCATCTTGGTACAGCTGGTAGTTCTGCCAGTTGCTAATGGAAGCATGGATACGATGTTTTAATTTTGTACCTCAAAACTGTGCATGTGCCATCCCTGAATAGGGTTTATGAAATATGTGATACAAAACTGAACTCATACACTTAGAATGAATAAAAAAATATAACTTGCAGAAGAGGGGAAAAACCAACCCAAAATCCCAGACAACTTCCGGTATTCTTAGAGACCATATGTACATAGTAAATTTTTAGAAGACATAGGTTTTTCTTGATGTTTTTGCTGCTGTTGCAGTGAGAGTTTCTGGTTTAGTAACTGTGTTCACCAGAAATATTTTTTGAAAGTTAATACCTTGACTAAACATTTATGAGGATTGGCAGAGTTTTGGGAAACTGAATTCTGTAAGCTAAGTTATAAACTTACTACACTGTGTGCAAACACACAGGAGCCACAGGAGCCTTACAGCAAATGTATGAAAGGAGAATGATACTTGCAGTATTTTTATGGCATAGGAAGAATAAAATAAAAAAGAAACAAAAGTATTCTTAGTATATACTGCATATTGCTGGGAGAGATCACTAGGATAATTCGTAATTTGGAATCCTTTGTGCACTGGTTGCCAAGAGCATCAAAATTCTCTTGAACAGACTGCAGTAGGTAAGAGGTTTCTAGTCAATGTGAAAAACTAGGGCAGGTTTGTAAGTAACATTAGTTTTACTGGTGAAGCTGGAGGTTACAAAGGAATTTTAATGATCAGTCTGACAGCTTTAAATACTCATAAGTCTGAAAACAAATAATGCACATACAGTTTTTAATAAGAAATATTTCGGCCTCATTAAATACGCAAAGAAGTGGGGAAAGAAATTGACGCAAACTAATGCTGATAAGGTGAGAAGCTTGTTGCTCTTATTAAAAGTCTTATTTGGGGTACATGCTTTTAAAGGAAGAGAATGTTTGTGCTAAGAGGGTATGATTTGTGAAATCAGGCATCAGTACTATCTACCTGGAGAAACAGGTTTATTCTTTAAAGTCTTTCTGGCAAGAAAATATAGAGGTTTTGATTCATTTTATATACGCACTACAAAGTCAAAATCATAATAGGACAGAGACTTTCCTCTGAGTGGCAGCTTTGTCAGTACAGATATCTGCATAGCACCACCTACATTCCAATGATATGTTGGTGTATATATTTATATCAGACAAGTAGTTGTGTTTGCAAAAGGTCTGTCATCATCAAATACGTATATTTCCTTTAAAAAAGCTTTAACTGTAACTTGTACCCACACACCCTTGCACATACACATGCTCTGCTAACAAATGACGTTGTCATTCTCTTTAACTTTGCTCTGTCTTACTTGAGGCAAGTAACTGGTATGAATTTTGCTTTCATTTTGCCTGAGCTGGCATTACCTCTTTCACCTGACGCTAGCTGAGCTCAGAGCAAGAGACACCAATGCAGAAGGGATTTGCAGAAGTCTGGCAGATATTTTTGCAAATTGTCAGGCTGGGCTTTGTTCTTTGTAACATCTTGTTCATGTGACAAGCTTAGCAAAGGAAAGTTTTATATAAAAAAATGTTTGAAATACTCAAGTTGGAAAATTTCAGTTTATACCTTTCAATGTACATGCAGAACTCAGGACAATAATTTCTCCCACAGGAAAGTTATTCTGAGTCCTGCACTGCATAAGCTTTACTCTTACTTCAGTGGATATTTTCTGTGCATAGTGCTCTTAGACTCCAATAAGTTGTCTCTGTAGTTTACCATAGGCCACTAGTATTTTCTTCATCCCATTGATATTTATTAAATATAACTGTATTATGAGCAGAAGGTTTGACTATTGTTGCAACTTGTTCCCCTCCTTCTTTCACATTATAAACAAACACAGGTTGGTTTGGCTCTGGATTTTGTTACTGCTTGCATATTTTTAACTTCTATTTTAACTGTGTTTCAAAGCTTATTTTGAAGTGGGAAAGACTGCCAATTAAGAATCTTCTTATTGATCGTAAAGGAAGTAAAGGGTGTTTTTTTGCTAACTCAGTTGTGAACCTTCCACTGGAATTTTCAAGTAGCCTTGAAGCAACTGTCAGCCGTTCGCCTGGGAAGAAAGATTTCAAGTTTTGTCATGCAATTAGTGAGTGTTCAAAAGGCCGCGGCATTCACAGGCTGAGCTCTGGCATGGAAGTCTATGTACAGGCAATTCTCTTTCTTCTAAGCATACCTGCAAACAATCTACCAAAGACAGAGGGACTCAGAATAAAATTAGAGAGGAGATACAATAATAAAAATGCTACTTCAAGGAGAATAGTCAATGCTTTGAATTGGGACTCACTTAAATACCTGAATAAGGGATTTAGTTTTAAAATAACAGCCTTACTTTTATGGAAATGTTCCCAAGCATATATACACACATCCACATACAAGCTTTCATTTTGGTACTATTCTTTCTGTCTAAATATACATCTGATTTAACTCAGTTAATGAAGAAAGAAGATCTTCTCTGAGTGTAGGTTGCTGTGGAAAATTTTGGTTTTAGTCTCATCACATTCAAGCTTCATTTTCCAACTGTTTGCCCAACAGAACTCCATTCTGGAAGCACTTTAACTGACTGTCATTTAGCAGGTACCTGGCAATTCATTAGTCTAGCCCTTATGCGTTGCCTTAAAATTGTTCTTTAAGATTAAAGATACTTGTTTAGTATTGATATGTCCATCAACTTCTGCTAACTTAGTGTTCCATGAAAAATAAATTCAGAGACAAATGGGAGAAAATCTGGTGAACATTTTTATGGCTGATAAATTTCTGAGCTTTGGTGTTCTGATAAAATACTGTCCCTAATCATAAGCAAATACTATCTTTGGACTTATGCAAAGTGTTTCACACTATCTCACGCAACATCCTGGTTTCTAAATTGGAGAGAGGCAGATCTGATGAATGGAGCACTCAGTGGATAAGGAATTAGCTGGGTGGTTGCACTCAAAGGGTTGCAGTCAACAGCTTAACGTCCAAGTAGAACCAGTGATGAGTGGTGATCCTCAGGGGTTGTTATTGGAACTGGTGCTGTTTAACGTCTTTGTTGGTGACTTGGACAGTGGGATTGAGTGCACCCTCAGCAAGTTTGCTGACGACACCAAGCTGTGAGGTGCACTCAACACGCTGGAGGGAAGGGATGCCATCCAGAGGGACCTGGACAGGCTCAAGAAGTGGGCCCATGCCAACCTTGTGAAGTTCAACAAGGCCAAGTGCAAGGTCCTGCATGTGGGTCAGGGCAATTCCAAGCACAAATACAGGCTGGGTGGAGAGTAGATCGAGAGCAGCCCTGGGGAGAAGGACTTGTAGGTGTTGGTGGATGAGAGCAACATGAGGCCAACCATATCCTGGGCTGCATCAAAAGAAGCATAGCCAGAAGGTCGATGGAGGTGATTCTGCTCGTCTACTCTGCTCTGGTGAGACCCGACCTGGAGTACTGTGTCCAAGTCTGGAGCCCCCAACACAAGAAGGACATGGACATATTGGAGTGGGTCCAGAGGAGGGCCAAGAAGATGATCAGAGGGCTGGAGCACCTCTTCTATGATGACAGGCTGAGAGAGTTGGGGTTGTTCAGCCTGGAGAAGAGAAGGCTCTGGGGAGACCTTATAGCAGCCCTCCAGTATCTGAAAAGGGCCTCCAAGAAATCTGGAGAGGGTCTTGTTATAAGGGCATGTAGTGATGGGACGAGGGGTAATGGCTGCAAACTGGAAGAAGGTAGATTTAGATTAAGTATCAGGAAGAAATTCTTCACTCTGAGAGTGGTGAGGCACTGGAACAGGTTGCCCAGGGACGTTGTGGAGCAATTTGAGCAACCAGGTCTAGTGGGAGGTGTCCTTGCCCATGGCAGGGGGGTTGCAACTAGATGATCTTTAAGGTCCCTTCCAACCCAAAAGATTCTATGATTCTGTGGTTGTATGACTATCATAGGTTGCAGCAGAAGCATTCTAGGCTGAAGAAAAATTCCTGGCATAAAAGGAAGGCAAATACATTGTTTACTCAAGCATTAAAATTTTTGTGCTTTCAGGCATGAAAACAATAGATGGCTAAAGCTTCGAGCCTGTGTTCTGTATCAAGAGCTTTTTTAAGTACTCCTATATATTTTCTTGTTACTGTTTCATGTTTTAAGACATTTTTTCATTTGTATACATTTATCTAAAATTGGCCTACGTATTTGGTACTGTAATATTTGGTTGATAAAATGAGGCAGATGTGTTCTCATTTTGGGGATCTTCAGAAGAAGCATATTACCTTCCTGATAGGCATCAAAACTCTGTGGTTTAGAATAAATTGATGTCCTGTAAGAATCTCTTAATTAAACCACACAATTATCTTATGTAACAGAGATACATATTAGAGAATTGGATACTGTTTTCCAGGCCGGTGTATGTTTCAGGCATACTCTGGATATAACTTCCCTGTCGTCTGTCTTCCCTTTAAGACCCAGGTACATTCGTAGACACACAGATATGTACATGCATGTACACACATATCCACGTCCCCATGCGATCCTGCTCATCATTTTGGAAACTATTTTCTAATTTTTTGTAAAGATGGGAAGGCGGGTTACATAAACAACAATTTTTTTCATCTTTTTAATAACTTAAGGCATTATATTTTCATAATTTGTAGTTTTATAGAGTTGATTATAATAAGGAAAAAGCCCACATAAATAATCTTTGAGATCTATTATGTCAAGTAAATGAATGGGAGGATTTGTGTGAATAATTTCTGTTTTCACTGATGGCCATTTCAATTATTATATGCCTCAAAGAGATAAAATGCCCCTATGAAGCTGAAGTATCTGTGATCTTCTAGTGAGTTACCTATATGCAAACTTGCTAAATGGTTTTTAATTGGTGCATCTCATCATTCAGTTATTTTAACAAGTCTGGTAGCTAATTTTCCTAGAGTCCTGCTCCTGATATTTATCTCTCCCTTCAGTAAAGAGCAGTTCGTTGATACCAGCATCCTGAATCCTATTTCTCATAAATAGCTGCAAATCAAGATTAATTCCCCTGGTAACCTGCAATGTAATTTTACTGTTTGAATGTGAATGCATTCATTTTGCATCTGTAAAGAACCTAACTCTGATTAGGGACTCTCCATTGCACTTTTCCTCTGTCATGCTGAGGACTGAGATAATTTAACTATATTGTGGAGTCCATATTGTATTGAATGACAATAATAACAGCAAATGCTCTAAATTCAACAAAATCTTTTTAAGCAGCAAAAGATCAGATTAAAAATCCTTAGATTGCAGGACAATTACTTATATTGTCACTAAGCACTGTCTAGACTGATACTATAAACAGTAGAAATCTAAGAAATAACCACAATAGACATAAAAAAGAAAATTCACATTGTTCTTAAAATTGCCACAAATCATTAGAACTTTTGTCCCAGTCCGCTAATTGCAGAATAGAGAGTATATTCTCTCTACAGAAATTGTATTGTGTAGTTTGAGTGGCAAGATCACATGGACTTGACCTGGCCATTTTAGCTGGTTTTGGGTTATGAAAAGTGTCAAAATCCACTGAGGTGTTCTGATCCAGGGAGGTGCAAAGGAAGCATGCCAAACCACCAAAATTTACACTTGAGAATGGAATCACTCTGAATTTTCTCCTTAACTGTTAATCTCCTTTTATAAAGGTTTGCTTGATGACTCAGAGAAAAACCTCCTGTATTTGAACTGCAGTGCGTACTAGACAGAGGTTTGTGCACATTTTGGTTTTTTTCTGTTGTTTCAGTTTAGAAATGAAGCTTCAAATCCTGTAAAGGCACAGGGGCTTAGTTTTGTTTATCATTATCAAACAAAGCACGGTTTCAACTACTGATTATTAAGACTGATAGTAAAACATTTCCATCTTTGTTGGCGACTTGGACAGTGGGATATACTTTTGTACAAAGTTTATTTTGCAAGTTAAATTCTTTGCCTTTACAACTATTGCTCCTTTTAATTCTTTTTGAAACGTGAAAGCACTTTACATGCTTTTTATTCATGTCTTAGTTTCTTCTTCTTCTAAAGGGCTTGAAGATTCCATAGGCTAAAAGCCTAGGATCAGTACTTCAAGGTGATAATGAGCCCCTACCTGTGGTCAATCTGGATCTAATTTAACTACAAGCTCTCTTGAACATGTTTGTTGATTTTCAGAAACAAAGTGCAGTTTCTCTTTTATAAAAGTGCCTTTTCTGAATAAATATAATATTATTTAAAGTAGTAGAAAGATGAGAAAGATAATCTAGATCATGAGAGAAAGCTATTTTCTCTTTTTTCCCCTTTAAGTAATCAGCCATGACGACCTGATATTTTAACAAATAAGGTAGTTCATAACTTAGGCTTCTGGCTGCAAAGTAGATAGACAACATTACAAGATGCAAATCAGGTTTTTCAAGGTTAGCTTCAAAAACATGAGGACATGGGATATAATTAAGAAATATGTGAAAAATATGACCTCAGTAAATTTTCATCTTTTCATACTAATGGTTGTACAATTCAGAGTCTAAAACAACAATGTAGTAGTTAGATTATCATGGAATTGTGTCGGCGATGCCCTCTAAACTCTCCTCCTTTCTTTCCAGACCATTGTTAAGTGATTATAGTCTTTTTGTTCCTTCCCAATTGGAAATGAAAATGAGAGACTGGGCTCCAGAAGGCCCAACATTGCTTAAGCACAGATATTGTTAGTTAATCTTTCTTTCATTTCTTAAAGGTGTCATAATGACATGAAAATTACCTGGTTTCTGTCATTTCCTCAGAGACAAAAATGCAGGTACCTTTATTAGTGTACATAGTCACCAGGGATCTTGAGCATTGCAAGAAAGGCTCAAATAATTCTTGAATGTAAGTCTGTGTCAGGCCTGCCTGGTGGCACAGCACAACATTTGGTTAGGTAAGTTCAGAAACTAGCAAATGTGCATAAATGAACAAAATAGTTCCAGAGTGCAGATTGTGTTATTATGGAATTATAAATGGGATTGTCCTGGCAAGAGTTGCATCCTCTGGGCAGCATCAGTCCATTGGAAAAGAGCAGATTTGTTTACTAAGAAACCATAGTGAAATTCATTAAGGATGACCCCCCTCTACTGAGTTGGACTTTTTTTGCAAGACTTTGGCCATGCAGGTCATAAATCAAAATGAGTACATCTACCATTGAGCCTAACAAGAAGAAATTTAAAAAGTGATGGATTACACAGCTGCTTAGCGTCCTGCCTCTGGTTCAGGACTTTCACATCTTCCTCTGCCTTTTTTTGACAGCAGCACAACATGAAGTCTTAGAAGTAAAGCGTTCTGTGTAGAACCGCTTTACATGAAGTCCTGTATTCCTGATTCATGCTCTTAGGATGAGTTAAAAAGCCAATCTACCAAGTAAGTCATCGTTGCATTTAATTACATACAGACATACAGGCATATATGCACCCATCCACACAACTTGCTAGATTCGGATTTGTGTTCTGCTGCTGACAATGAGAGATATTTGTCATTCTTTGTGTCATCTGGGACTAGATTAGATAAGCAGGCAGTCTAGAAATGACAACTGAATCTGAATATAGAAGATACCTATCTCTGTTCTATTGGTTCCCCTATACATTTTGCATATACGAGATTTTTTTTCTGTTTGTATATACACCCATCCGTGAAGGCACAGAGGACTGGCAAAGGTGTGGGAATTTGAGAAGCTCTGATTTTTAAACTATTATGTCAAATTTTTCTTCTTGCTTCATCTTTGAAACTTTAGATATATGTTATGCTTCTAAGGTATTTTCCTAACATATTAGCATAAGAATATTAACTTAATTAACATAAATAACACCTTTTTCATTATTATTAGCATTCCTAGTATTTGTATTACGATAGTGGCTACAAGTCCTGCTTAATAACCGAGGTATCATTAGGCTCGGTGTACTACAAACTCAAAATAGAAGATAGTCCAATTCAAATCTAATCGAAAAAAACATTTCATTTCTGAAAAAATCACCAGTTATTCCTGTTGCATATCCTAACACATCTTAGACCTCTACTGATCTTTGTTGAAGCTTGAGCTCCAGTAATAAAATGTATTTCATAAGCTATAAAATATAGGTTTGTTTCTTGTTCTTAGCAAGATAAATGCAACAGTTCTCAATTGGAGGCCTTGAAGAAACCTGAGGTATCTCAGAAAAGCAACAGATTTAAGTACAAAAGAATAGATATGTAAGAAATATCGGGTTTAGATACTTTAAATTTCTCCTTTTCTAGTACCTTCATATTCTGATCTAATTAATTAATCCTAAACAAATGCATTATTTAGCTATTTCCTAGTAGAGACCTCAGTACAGACTTGCTGTATCCATACCATGCTACTGACACAAGGTGCAATTATCCGTCAGTAATCTTGTATATAAAGGTTATTTTGACTTCCTAAATGATACCTCTCTGAAATTGCCAGAAATTGTCTCGCTCCATACCAGTACTACTGCTATTGCTGTGGGAGTGCACAAACCAAGCTGCGAGGGTCTCTGTTCCAAACAGTTGCTGCCTATGACCAACAAGGAACTAAAAATAACATGTTTTTGTGGAGAGGCAATGCAAAGGGGAGGTGAGCAAAAGTTTAAAAAAAAAATAAATTGAACTAAATGCATATGAAAAATTTTTTGTGATATTCACGCAGCTCTGTGCTTGGAAGCCTTAAACCAAGTTAAAGAATTACCTTGAATTGGCTTAATCTAGGACTTAGATTAGTATCTAGCCAACACTGTAGCTGAACTAGGCAAAATACTCCTAGCATAGAGTATTTTAGCACAACTGTGCTTTATGGTGTATAATTAATTCCAGCTGTTTCCTTCAGCCTTCCAAGAGGTTTGTAAGAAGCAATAAATGCAGCTACAGGGTTTTTCTGCCAGCAGAGTATCATTCCGAGCATACCCTTTTGTAGCTCTGACTTGGATATCTAGACCAACAGAAGCTTGTATTGTAAGAAAGAGCTTCCTAACAATTTTACCACTCAAACACTTAAGACTTTTTAACCCTTTCTCAAGAAAATATTGGTTTCTTTTTAAAGTAGGTTCAAAGGAATAGGAAATTTGTAACATTCAAATGGAAAAGCTTGTCCTTTCAAGAGTATGTAAGAGCTTCCTATTGACTTTTCTTCCTTTTGATTGTACAGAAGGGGTCAGTCTTTTCTTCTTCTTCTTTGTCTTTGAAAGAAACCCTCAGATTGCAGAGGAACTGTACTGCCAACAATTTGCCCAATGGGATCACAGCAAACAAAAGACTGTTACACCAAGCCCAGCTTAACATTTTTATAACAAGCTTTTTCATGGTATTAAAGCCCTTGGATCCATTTTCCTGCTCAAAGCAGAGTTTCAAGTTTGTTCTGTGTGCTAGGGGCTATGTGCATAATATGAGAGAAAAAAAAAAATGTTGAGATACTATGCTACAAAGGAGTATAGGGAACTCTGCTATTTTGCTTTGCCTCTTCCCCAGTGCATGGAAAATTAATACTCATAGAGTATTAATCACACTCATTACAATTATTATATTGAGTAACTCAATATGAGTTACTCAGGAGTAACATTGTTACTTCCATCCACTCAATATGAGTTACTCAAGAGTTACTCTAGAGTAACTCATATTGAGTGGATGGAAGTAACAATGTTTTTAAAAAGAAGAAACACAAAACATGTTGAAGTGTGTTTTAGTCTGCAGCAAAGCCCATGTTTTTGCATATTACCCAGAAACTATTTGACGTGACATATAGGCAGCAAAAGATAAGAGCTCTGAATGACTCTCTTCCTAGGTTAGGGTCCTCCCTGATAGAAAGAACTACACAATTATACTCTTTCTCCTGTTTTCCCTCTTTTTCTCAAAGTATCTTTCATTCCAACTTGCATAACTACTAAGGCTCAGCAACAGGAATGAAAAGAAACTGTTTTTTATATATATATTTCTTTGTGCTACCTTAGTGTACTTTAGTACTGTATAAAGCTTCAGTGTACACTTCTTTGGACTTGGAATACATGTATAAATTGAGTCCTTCCAAGGTACAGTAATTGAAGCAATATATTCTCCTCAGGAAAATATATAAGCTTTTCTATACAGTGCATATAGAAATGCACATATTTTTGTGTATTTGAGTAAGCATATACACGGGATAAAATGAACAGTGGCATACTTCTAACCGTAACAGGTATATATTAAAATATATATATACTTATTCTTAAATTAGTCTATTGTAATTGCTTGAAGACATACAGAAAACAGTTTATAATTACAAATGTAATCTCTTACCTTTTTTTGTTCACTACTCACTAATAAAAAGTAATGAACTGTAAATGTTTTGGGTTGTTTTTTTTTTAATTACCTACCTAGCCCTGCTTAGTAGGTAACTACATGTAATATGGCCCAGGAAAACCACTTTAAGTAATGCATTTGGAAATGTCTACAAATGATCTAAAATTGGTTTCTGAAACCAAAAGTATTTTAGCTTCAACCTACCTGTAAAAGACCAGGAACAAGTGCCTGCTTTTACACGTTTTCTAGTAACATGCATTTCCTTATCCAGTAAAGGAATATGAGAGTAAATTAGTACTTAGAATCTCAGGGCCGTGAATATGTTTTCAAGTAGAAGGAGGGAACATTTATATGGATTTTTTTCAGCTAGAAAATAGTGGATACTTAAAGGTTTATAAAATTGAGGTGTAGGACTGGTGACTAGAATTTACTTGGTGTATAGCAAATGCTCATTACTTTTCAAGGCTGAATAATAGCTTCTAGATTGAGCTATTGTACAAGTTCGTTGGTACCAATATAGTCTGTGGGTTTGGTATAAAAAATTATGTTGGTGCCTTGCTACACTTGATGTGCATCAAAGAAATTGAGAAATTGCTCTAAATGCTTAAAAACAAACCATAGCAAGAACAAAATAAAATCTTCATTCCTTTAAACATCCTGTAAGGAATGAAGATGTTATCGTGAAAGACTTGGAGCACCTGCTCATTTAGCCCTTCTGTTTTAAATAGCATTTGATACTTTAGTTTCCAGTAGTTGTCTTGATTGTCCAAATAATCATTCAGATGAAAAAGATAATGATAGCAACAGTAACTAATGCATAACTGGTAATGTACATAATAGAATAATTAGGGATTAACAGACAGTCCCTTAATATTTGCAGTCTAATCCTGTAAGAGTATGCCAAACTCACACTTTATCTCCATTTTCCTGATACCACTCATTTTTACCCTTAGGCTTCCATCTTCATTTATTTCCTATAGTTCTACTCCATTAAGTAGATTACCCTGAAATAGCCAGTCCCATTTGTCAGTCTTTTGTTCTGATCCCCAAGCTATGTGGTACCAGGGTAATGCTTCTCATGCCCTTCTTCCTTTTGTGACTTCAATGAAGTTTATCATTCAGTATCTTACATTAGGTCCAGAATCAGATGTATAATTAAAGAGCAAATGTAACTAGTTCTGAGCACTGAATTAGACTACATGTTTCATCTTACTTTCTGGACCAGGTTGGAAGTTTTACTCATCCCAGTCAGACTTTTGCTTACAGAAGTTTCTCATTTGTCTTTTGTAGTATATTACATATTATTTTTATTTAGCATATTACTTTTTTTTTTTTTTTCACAGGCAAATATATGATGGATTAGACCTAATAAGGCGGCTGAGCAGTACAATGTTTAGTATAAAACTTTCAGGCTCCAAATAAAATTTAGTCCAGGGATTTTAGAACTCTGGAACACTGTGATTAGATTTTATTTTGAGAACAAAGCTGGGAAGAGCACTAGAGAAGTGGGAAGTTGCTGCTTTTTCCCCTCTGAAATGCAGCCACAGGAAGCTTTGCTGCTCCTGTGTTTTTGTACAATAACTCATTGGCTGAGCACGTCTCCAGGATGTGTGGAATTTAATTAACACTTGTCTTTGAGGGGAATCACAGTCAGTTCTTCACCTGTAGCAGGACTTTTAACCTCCAGCTGATTCTGGGCTCTGGGGAAAGGAGCTGTGCTGACTGCACCTTCTGGTGTCTCAGGAAAAGTTTGTGGAGAGCTTGTGAGACACCTTCCATTTATTGCCTAGTGATGTCCAAGCAAGAAAAAGTCCCAGGTTCTGCTCCCTACTCAGTGGACTGTTTCATGTGTTTTGGACGTGTGTGGTCACGACATAAATTATATAAATAAAGATATCAGAGGATAGGTACCCATGGAGGAAGTTTCCAAATCTCTTCTTTTTAGCTACCCTTTGGTAAGCTGCATTGTTTTATCTAGGATATAGATATTGGTCTACTAGAAGACAAATAGATTTTGACTTTTTTGTTGCCATTTAATTTGCCCTTTAGCCAACATGCTGAGGAGGTATGTACTGCTAATGAAACACTTATGTGGAACTGTCTTTTCAAAAACAGCTCCCTAGGCATCTTTGAGCTGGTAGACTGAGGAGTAGTCTGGTATGACAGCAATAAATTTTCGCTATGCTGCTTCACTGATCTACCCTTTATAGAACACTTCTCCAGGGCTCTCTTAAAAGCCATCACACATGTTTCTGCATCCCCATTACATTCTGAATGATATGCCGCAAATCGGATATGCTGTAGCACATCCGATTAAAGAAGTCATTCAAAATGTGGAGATGTAAATGCGAACTCATTGTCTGAGTTTCTGGGAAGACTCTGACACACCTGAAACGTATCATTCAATTACAATTACTTTATTAGTCACATTAGCTTTCATTTAAATTACTTCTGGAAAAGGAAAGGGGGGGAATAATTATTTGTTAATGTAGTCTCGTCTTTTTTCTGAAGAATGAAGGGAGAGCAGTGTAGGTGGGTAGATTTTTTTATTTAATTCCGCATATACCTATAGTCATGCTGTAAGTCATAGGAGTTATTCAATACAAATATTTAGGGATAGTAAAAATGTAAGTTCTCAGACTGTGTCAGTGTTAGCAATAACAGTTCTGAGGAGTGTGAACATAATCTTAATTACCATAAATTCCTAGATCATTTATTATAAATCAGAACTAACTTGGTGCATGTTCAAGGCTAGTGGTCTTCATGTGATTTTTCAAAATCATGCTAGCTGCTGAGAGTTAAATTCGCAGGGAAACCTCTTGGAGCAAGCAGTATTCTCAAAGCATATTTCTTCAGGCAGTTTCTCCTTCAAAGAGGTATGAATGCACAGGCAGAGGAGTTGCCAGGGGACAAGCTGCTGATTCTGTGAGTGCTACCAACGTCATCCCCCGAGAACGGCTTCCGCGGCTCAGGGTCACGGAGATGCAAGTGAGTGTGACTGCTCCTGCGGTACCCGCTGTGGGAAGGAGCCTCCCTGCCGCAGAGCAAAGCTTGGGCCAGACCGCTGGCTCACATGAGAACACACCCGGTCAATTTGGCAGGCAGTATGCATTCTTCTCAAACAAAACATGTTAATTCAATCCAGCAGTTACTTCCACAACTAAACATCAGTTGCCCGGTTAGGTAATAATTCAAAAAATCTATGGTACTATTTGGAAACTATTTCCGAATTAGAGAGGCGTGTTGTCCTTCAGCACATAGTCCCTTAGCACCTTTGTAAAATACATTCTTTGATCGCAAAGTGAGTTAAGGATCATGGGCATTTTCAGGCTGCGGTTTTGAAATTAGTGATAAAAATTGTATGTCATCAGATATTTATGAGAACATTTTAAATCCTTCCTTGAGCCCAGGGTACAGGCACACAATTAATGTATCAGAAGGGCAGAACACAAAGAAGAAAACAGTCCCACAGATGGTTATGTGCTTTAATATAGGTCTCACTCTCCTGAGCTCCTCGGCTTCAGTTACATTTGCTAAGACTGCGTTAGATGAGCAAGCTGTTGCTTCCTTTACCCCGACTACTATTGCTGCTGATTTGTAGCCAGACTTTTCCAGTATCAGTTTAGTATTTCCTGGGAAAACAACATGTTAAAGTATGACTGGTGTATCAATTGGGCAATATTGTATAAAATACATAATTTACTCTAGTTGCGTGCTCTCTCTTTTCTATTCCATTATGTAAAATTATAAAATACTAAAGAACTGTTGTCATTGCTTTGGTTTTACAATGGTGAAAGACATTAATCCTGCAATGATGATGAATGGTGCAGTCAATTTAGTTCATTCTACTTTAAGCAATTTAACTAAAATGAGAATTTGGAATATATGGTATAGTTGCTGGTATAATATTTGCAGGAAGCAAGTGGTTTACAGGTGTATTTATTCAGATGAGTATGGCATACTGATGGCTGGAATGTAGTTCATACTCTAATTCTGTCCAAGATAGTATTTTAGTCTCAGATTAAATAATGAAAAAAGATAGATGAGGTTTATTGTTTCTGAAGGACAAAATGGCATCTGGTAGCAACCGTTGGTAAGAGAAAGTTCTTAAAAAATACCAAAGGGCTAGAAAAAGAACAGTAGTGTGCATGCATAAGAAAGGAACATTATCCATTTTATAAGGAATGAGATCTCTCTTAATTATTTACAAAAACAGTCTGAAGTAGTTAAAATGCAGATTGAAAATGGAAGCCAGGTGTGGAATGACACATATATGTGAATGCCATATGTACACTTAACGACTGTCAAATTATGAAATCACAAGGGCTGACAGGGAACATTTAAAAACATCTCAAAAATACTGAAAGTTTTAAAAACGAAATTAAAAATTATCAGTTTCCTACTAAGATACTGGCCACAATGCAGAAAATAATAACTAAAACATTAAATTCACAGAAAACGTGATCCTACTGCTCCAGCAAATAACGTGTATCTAGGAGGTCACTGATTTTGATGTCAGCTGAGGCAGAGAGCTTAAATGGGTCAAAATTTTTAGAAATTGAACTTTGTTGTTGTTGTGGTAAAGTTGTGTGTATCTTCAACTTATTGGTAGCTAATAGGTTATTCAAGCTGTTACCCAAATTTGAACTTTTTGGTTTCAGGGTTAAGAAAACCCAAAGGCTGAGCTAGCTGTAGAGTTAGTGAACTGTGTATGACAAAGAAGGATATTTCTGGCATGTTGTCTTAGACTTACTTGTAAAAATGTCCTTGTGAAAAAATAGGGCTGCTGTTCATATTATCATTTTTCTTTGTGCAATCTGGCCATGTAAATCTCCTGAAACAGAATGCTTTTCTGGATTGGATCCCAGAGCATAAAAGACACTAAGGGAACAGTAATAATCACAGTGACACCTCACAGCAGTAGCAGAAACACTTCTATCAGCGGCAACAGGGTGAGTTGGGAAAAAATGAGATGTTATTAGTGCAATTGAGAGTATATATCATCAGAGCCATCTTTTATTCCTCTCAGCCACATCACTGCAGAAGAGGACATATTTTTCACGCTCTAATAAAGCTGGATTCGCATCCTGGGGCGGGGGTAAGGGGAGGATACTCTTGTAATGGAAAACCCAAATGCATCAATGAAACATTGCTGATATATTAGAAATAGTTAATGTTCCAGATTACATTTCTCCTGAATTTCTTCATTCACCTAAGCTAGCTGCTTTTTTGTGACCTTGAGAAGCCTTTCCGTTTCCCAGAGCACAGCATTCTCTTAAAGACGAAAAGATCATGCTCGAAATACATGAGCAAAGCTTCGGTTATGTGTAGTAGCAACACACTATTACAGGTTTTCTAAATTCTCCGTATCAAGTCTTGTGACCCTGAGCGCACTTACCAGCCCGTCCTCTGGCCTCCCCCCACCAGGTGCCCATGGGCCCAGGAGACCCAGTTCAGCTCAGCCTGGGGTGGTCAGTCCCTGCCTGAACAACACTGTAGGAGTGCCAGTCTCCTACCCTGCCTTCTAGATGGACCAACGCAGTAGCACGGTCTTCAGCCCATCTCTTGCCATGTCTGCTGCTGCCCCTGGAAGGCTGGAAGGACCCTGGACCGGTTTCAACACCTGCTGTGTCTGTGGTCGTTACCAGTTCCTCTCTCTGCCCGCCACGTTCAGACCCCACAGGACTGTACCCAGTAGGTGACAGCACAGCCTGCGCTGGTGGCAGGCTTGGCTCCTGGCCTGTCCCCTGCTCGTGCAGCAGCCCTGCTCTTGCTGTACCATGGTAATGTAGAAGCCCAAAGGGCATTGTAGGCAAACTGGGTTGCTTTTAAAAGATAGCATCATCAGAAGACTTTCCCTATTACCTTTGTTTTCCTTCTGTGGTGGCTTCAATGGAAGCAAAAACATTCTGAATGTTCTTGAAAATCCCATCCTAAATAACTGCCCAACTTCTAGTTTGGAGGAGTAAGGCCAATAGGCTCTCAGTACTAAAGGATGATAGTAATAATTAGTTAGCTATTGTCAAAGGTTTGCCTTGTTTTGCCTTTCAGCAAGACAGTCTTTGATATATTTATTGTTGTGGCATTCCATACAACACACATACAATGTGGAAAACAATAAACACATAAGGGAAGTAATTTAAGAAATTCATTGAAAAGATTGAATTCAAAACCGGGAAGTTCTGTCTTCTGAAAAGAAAATTTCATGAAAGAAGATAAACAAGTTCTTGAAAATTTCTTCTTTGAAAGTTTTATGAAGAAAACTTTCCTTAGCAGGAAAGTACTGTTGCTGTTACTAAAACTTCCAGTAGGATAAAGAAACCAACAAGACCTAAGCAAAATGTTAGACAATTTCCTTATTAATTCTGTCTTTCTGTTTCTCTCGTGTTCAGCTCTTGTTTTCACTCTGCTTTTGTACTTAATGACAAGGACATAAGGGCAAAGAAGCAACATATCACGCAGACCTATATGTTTATTATTCAGTGCAGTACAAGAGTACTCAGTTGCTTTGCTAAAGAATTACAAATTTCTGTATTCTCCATCTTCTAAGTGTTCTCAGAACAAATTAAGAAATAAGGGCATCCTCTTCCTTGAAGTCAGAAATCTGAGTGTGGGATGATTAGCAGGACCATACTGCACATATTGTCAAAAGTAAGGTTGAAAGTCTCAGGAAATCAACTACGTAATCCTCCCCAAATTAATCTAAGTGATGTGAATCCTGACAGATTTAACTTGTAATATGAAATTTCCTGTGATAAAAATTTCTAGCTCTTTTTATCTGCTGCTCAAATATCCTTGCAAAAGAAAACAGTTTCCTAAAATCCAGTTTATACTTTTATTTTTTGCCCGACATGCTATGAAGAGTAGATTATTCCACTTTTTCTTATCAGCAATAGTTTACATATCTGTTGGGGTTTGTTTTGTTTTGTTTTTTTTAATTGATCAATCTCATGCCTTTTAATCTCTATAAGTGAAAATTTTTAGGCTGTTGCTGACTCTTTTCTGAACTTGCTTTTTGATCAATATCTCTAAACTACAGTGTTCTGGATCAACCATGATATTCCAGCTGAGGTCTTCCTATTACTGTCTGATGCACTAAGGTGCTTTTCACGAGATACTCCTCTCCAAAGTCCTGCTGAAATCACATTGAGATCCTCTTTTTGGATAAGATGGTGATGGTGACATCTTATAAAGCAGCATTGTTGAATATATTACACCAAACATTATGCCAAAGAATAGAAGATATCAAAGTTACCTTCTTCAAGCATGGTTCCAGAAGCTATACCTTCCCTGCCGTAGTTGTTGTACCAGCAATGAAACAAAGGTCTGTGTCCCATTTTCTTACCAGTGCTAATCCCATCCTTTCCAAACTCTTGCAGTCAAGCCCATTCAAACCCAATTCTATTATATTATATGCATTGCAAGTCTCAGTGGTTATGCCACTGTGTCCCATTGCATGGTTTGAAAATTCATGGGGTTCTCTAAGCTCTCTGTGGCTACGTGCAGGTTTGCAGTGAAGGTCTACAGATTATTACTAAACACTTGAATGTTTCTGTTAAAAAATCATTAGGTTTGTAAGCATAAAAAACCTCCAGTGCTCAAAGAGCTTGAGAACAAATGTCACACTTGGTAAGCTTGGTAAGCTTCTATTATGATAAAATAAGGGAGTTGATCTTATTTCACTTTTAATAAAATCTTGTCATCTAATGTGACAGCACAAATAGATAGCAGTGAACGGTCAAAGAGAACAGCTCCCAGATGACTCATAGTATTTAGACAGTTTGGCTGATTCTGTAAGTAAAAAGGAAAACTAGAGTTAAGCAACAGACAGTTTTGTAGACAAAAGGGCTAGCAGAATTTAAAAAGCATCTAAGTGGATTGTTCAACCTTTTCTATTCAGTGGGATCCACTGTATCAAAAAAAGGGATAGCTGCCTTCATCTTTTCAGAAATCTGATAGTGGATATTGCGAAAACCAAACATCTTAAAAAAGTATTCAATTAGAAGCCTTACCAAATCAATCTGGAGCTTGAGACAACATCTGGACCTATATAATAGTATCAGCCCTACTGCAAAGGTATCCATAAAGCCTGCCAGATTTAGAATTCTCCTGAATAATGAATAGGAACAGAAAGGAACCTGGTAAACTGAGGAACAAGCTCTTTCCAATTAAGAAGCAGAGGTCTTTTTCTGTTTTAATTTGACCCTAAGTAGGGCAGGGATTTGGCAAGGGAACTTTACAAGTTTTTCTAGTGGAAAAAGTATGGTAGATTTTTATTCTCTTGTATGTCAAGAGCTAAAAATAAGGCTGAAGTTATTGATGTTGCTCAAGTTGCTACAAGAATGTTAATTTAATCATTTAGTTTTAGTTTTTTCCTTATAATCCGACTTGCAGATGTCTTCGACATACAGCTCCACCCTTCCTCATGTAAACTGTTGCTGCACTTTACTAACTAGCATGTCCAGCTCTGTAAGCAGGGTTTGTACACTTTCACATGATGGTTGAGCAATTAATAAAACCAGGTTTCTCTGAAAGCTCTGTTTAACTAGCTTTAAATGACTCACAAAAAAAAGTGTTGAAAGCAAGATAGTGACGTCAAGTGCAGCCTTCAGCAGAAGCAAATGATAAAGTTGCTCTCATCTGAAAAAAGTAAAATGGTCAGATTATAAAAAGAGTTAAATCATAACTTTAGCATAGCTTTTAGTCGAATTTGCCAGTTTATACTCAAGTTCCTACTCCATCTCTTTGTCTCTCATTCNCCCCCCCGCTTTAACCTGACCTGTACAGCAAAATGAAGTGGTGGTCTTTTGAGCCTTTAAAGTTACTGTGTGACAGTCTTGCCTGGGTGGTTGCTTCAGCATTAGCTGGAAGGCTGGATCCAATCCCTTCCATCCCTTATGTAGTCCTTGGGACTGCAGTAGGTTTGATATGTAGAGAAATGAAGTTGTGAACGAGAATTTTGATCAGAAAAATCTATCAAGTGTTATGCCATTTCTAGATGCTCTACCCTTTTTTGAAGAATTATACAGATTATTGAGATTCAAATAGACAAACAAAATGGCCACGTTATCTGTATCAGCATGGACTGTCCACAGGTCACGCAGCAGTTTGACTGTTGAATGTATGTGCTGTATAGCTTGCAATCAAATTAATCTGCTTTGCTTTAACTTTGTTTTGCTGCAAATAAAGTCACATACAATTGCGAAGTCACCAAAATTCATATTCTTACCTAGAGCTACTAGAATACAATACCAAAAAACTCTTGGAGTTGTCAGAAATCTGCCTTTAAGGTACTGCAGAAATAAGTTTGACTTTAATTCTTCTTTATTTTCTTTTTTTAAATTTTTAATATTTTCAATGCCAGCGTGAAAATTTGTATTTCTTTTCTTTCTGACATTCCTATAAAGGACATACAACTCAGCATAAAACATTTTATCATTTTTATACATTTGTGCTTCCCAAATACTAACATACTAATGTGCAAGATACTGACATGCTAGTTCCAGGTCTACTTTTCTTTCTCAGATATACAAAGAGCTGAAGTACTCAAAGAGTCTCCGTGAGTTTAAATCAACATAGCTCCAGTGGTTTTAATGAAGTTATGCTAATTTACACTAGCAGAGGATGTACTAAATCTCTCAAGAGCAAATGTTCCCTTTGATTACATTTTGCTGTTAGGTATAAGCATAGTTCCATTCCAACATAATCACTGTGTATTGTTCTTTCTATATACATATATTCCTGTTAAAGTAAGCAATCATTACATGGTTTTGAATGTTCCTTGCCTGTGTAAGTCCTTATAAAGACATTTCTGAAATCACTTACATTTAATAGGGCTTGAAAAGATAAAAAGGATCTAAAGAAATTCCAAGGTTGCATTAAACGATTTCAGATTTTTCAAATCTTACAGTTGGGCTAAGTCTCTATGAGCACGTTAAGCTTGATAAGACCATAGAAACATGCCCCAGTCATACTGGGAGCAAGAGTTGGAGCTCCAGACACCAGAGTACTGAGTACAGTTACTACTTTTCAATGCTGGTTACAAAAGTCTCAGCTAATAACAGTGACAAAAATAAAGCTACAGTAAATTCCTCAGCAGAATTACAAGACTGTAGAAGCTCACATTTCTGTTCATTAGCTATGTTTGGCATCAATTAGGGTAGCAAAAAGCGTTTAGCTGCATAGCATGAAATGAAGTAAACATGACTAATACTAAATAAAGACACTTATGATTAGGGAAATAGTCTAGATAAAGAACTGCCAAAACTTAAGATAATACCAAGCAGCAATGACCCATATCACTTTCCTTATTAAAGTACTGCTATGTGGGGTAACATCAGTTGAGGAAGATTGAGTTTAATTACACAAAAGTTTTGCAGTCCAAACTGACAAGACAGAAGAGACAAGTATTGAAGGAGAGGCAGTAGAGATACACTGCTTTCCCCAGCTTGTAAACAGGAGAAAGGTGAGGCAGGAGTGTGATGTGCTGAAAGTGGTCAAGAGTTTTGTGGAAGAGAGAGAAAACTAAACAAAATTTCAGTGCCAAACCTTCAGCAGAAAGCTGTACTTGCTTTCTGATGTAATACTCAAGTCAGCCTCTGTTGTCCTTGAGGGCAATCTGAATTGATCTTTATTCTTCATTGATCCTAAAGCATCTAAAACCTGGCCATTGATATAATTTGCAATAGCCTCAGGTTTGTTTTATATTGTGTCTCACTACAACCTAGATGACAAGAAATCATTGATTGAGAGCAATATTTGAGGCATGTCCCCTTCCTCTATTTTTTGCCTTTGGTACACTCTCTAAAATAGGGTTTAAGTACTCGTTGTTAGCAAGAAAATTCTGTATGCTTATTCAGAAGTCTTTATGCAAGGAAATTTCCATCCTGCCTGCCTTTTTTCTCAGAGAAGAAGAATAAAAGGGAAGGACTATTGAACATAACCAAGGTTTCAAAATTTGTTTCAAAAAATGTCTGCAAGAAATGAGGGGAGAAAAGAGAAAAAAACTGGAGTAAAGCTATTGAATGGTATTTACATGACATATGTTTTTAGAGGATAAGGAATAAGAACTTGAAAAGCAGAGCAGACATTTTCCTGAAATATGAGAAGGTGTAATCCTAACATTTTCCCATTCAATAGCTGGAAGTGGAAGCTGATTCAGAATTTTTGTCTTCCTCCCAGAGGTATACTGCAGGCCCAGTTTTCCTCAACTGTATTGTGCTGTGCAACCAACAAACAAAAAAACCAAAAACAAAACAAAAAAAACCCAACCAAAAAAAAAAATCCAACAAGAAATTAAGATTAGATAACCTAATAATAGAATATACTGCCATACTGCCCAACCTCTGTGTGCAGGGATGGTTTCACCCACCACTGAAACGGACCAAAAGGAAGTGAATGAGACCATATCAAATTTAAATCCCGAGGATTTTTAGGTAGTGAAGAGGTGATCACCTTCATTGGAATTTGGCCAGGACACAGAGGCTATTACACCACCATTTCACAACTGCTATGGGATTGTCAGTGACAAAAGAAGCTCTTTTTTGGCATCATCCAAGGATGACACTGTTAGTAGAACAGTGACTCGAATCTGTCTTGTTCTCTTATTTAAGTAATGACCTGGCTTGACCTCTTTTAACACAGGAGATCTAACAGACTTGCAGCCTTAGGTGAACTAGTATGGCTGTAGGCTTGCTGCCAGACAAGAGATACTGAACCTTGTAAAGACATCTATCTGGAATAATTGGAAGCCACACTTTTTATGGGGAATTATTAGCACATATTTTGGTCTGCATTTAAGTAGTTTTGTCAGATTGGCATTCCCAGAAGAGAAAAAGACAATGAAAGACAGTTATATACACAGCAGTTGTCATTGAAAAAAACCTTCAGAAACCCAGGATTTGTCTGAGAAAAGTCAATACTTTACGTACAGCATATCATATAATGCCTATTGTGTAGTTATCTAGGTGACTGGTAGAATATTTTAATATATGCAGAACCCTATGAAATTTGCACTAAAGAGTCCAAACTTCCCATGGTATCTCTTCCTTTGTTTCACAGTGTTTGAGTGCATGAGAAAATGTAAACTAGCGAATTCCAAATCACAGAAATGGAAGGCTATTGATCTTACTGGCTCCTTCTGCCAACATGCCGCTACATTTTACTTCAGAATCCAAATCCTTTTTTTTGTTCCTCCTTTACATATCTGAAAAACTTCCTATAGCAGCATATTTACAAAACAACGGATTGGGCTGTCAGGGAACTTTCCTAATAGCCTTCTTTAATTTTCTTTTTTTCTTTCAAGCCCATGTTTCCTAGTCACCACCCTTTATATAATCCTAAATAATGCCGGTCTTCTCTTTATTTGCCATTGTTTTTTCCAGAACCTTTGTAAGTGATAATAAAATTCCCTTATTCAATTTCCTATACTATAGTTGGTAATATCAGACTCAAAACTTAACCCATTAATGGATTTTGTTGGTCTTAGGATACATATGAGCTTACTATCGCTTCCTGAAATTACAGAGATGACACATTATTCATAGACTCACCAGAGATGGCCACCTTCCTCATTTGTGAAAGATGGACTATGGCTGTGGCACCACTTACCTCCAGGCAATTATAATTAGTATAATTTGTAGTTGGTCATTAATTGGATCCTGTATCAGTGAGGAACCATTAGAAAGTGGCAGAACCATGGCATGTCCCTTCTTCCTTTTCTTTACTAACCGTCCTGGTTTGAGGTAAAACAGAACCAATTTTCTCTTCAGTAATTTTCCATTTCAGTTAAGTCTCTTCTAACTAACTGCACTTTCTGAAATTAACAGCATATTCTTCAGACAGTTTCTGCTTCCAGAATGATAAGGCCTGATGTTTATAGTGAACAATAAAGAATTGGCATGCAAAGAGGCTCCTGCTTATACTCACTGCTATAACAGCTCACTTTGTTGTGTGCTCCCTTGGAGGGTTGGAAGCAGAAGAGTGTAGAGGGGTCACACCTGTGGGTAGAAGCAGACAGGACAGGTGACCCAAAACTGGTCAACAGGGTATTCCATCCCATCTGCCACATGCTCAGTATAAAAGCTGAGGGATCAAAGGGGTTTGCTGTCTCCTTCAATGTCTGGCATCCAAGGAGGACTCTGACTGTTTGCTTTGATCCTGATCCTTGCATTCCTGAATCCAGTTCCTGAGTTCAGCTCCCATCCATCACTGAGTCTAGTCTGGGATTTTCCCAGTGCCTGCCTGCCAGTGACATGATTGTCATCCTGGGAGTTCGGTACGGTTTTCTTTATACAGTATATATTTCATTATTTTTCTTTTTGATATTATTATCTTTTTATTATTAATATTTCACTAAAGTAGTTTTAGTATTCCTTTCAACCCATAAGTCTCTCCCTTATTTTCTCTCCCTTCTCTTGGGAAGGGAGAGAGAGGTTAAAGAGAGCATCTGTCATTCGTTTAGTGGCCAGCTGAGCCCAAACCACAACAGTAACATGCCCTGAAAATTCTGGTGATGGTTTGCACAGAAATACACGAAGGTTTCGACAAGTGGCATTCATTTCATTAAAATACTTGTAGTCCTCCCCATATCTGTGGCACCCAGACTTCCTAGCTATAGCTTAGATAGCTAAAATAAACAGCGTGCTTTCCTCAGTGTAATATAGTGCTGTGAACAAGCAGGGAAAACAAGTGAAAGGGATGGAAAGAGCATTCCAGGAAGCTGCAAGCATGCACAGGTAATCTATTTTGCCCAGCTAAAACTCAGTAGACCCTGACCAAGGAAATTAGAAAAGTATGTTATGTGTGGGAGGCCCTCTACACCAAATACAAGGAAAAAAGCAGAAACTGTAAAGTATACAAATTTAGAAGAAAATGGAGAATGCTGCGCAATAGGGACAGTGTCTCCCTGTTAGCAATGGTAATTGGGGAAGAGCCTTTAAGATTATAAGATGACAATAAAGAAGATCTGTGAAATGAGAAAAACATGACAAAGCTTCCTCTTCAAAATAATTTCCAAGCATTCATTTTCTTTTACTTCAGTTGATTGAGTTCACTCATAAAATAAAATTGTCCAACTTTGAATATATTGATCATTTTAAAACTGTACTATGTTAGTAAGCACACTAACAAGCTAGTTTGGTAGCAATTGACTTCCAAACAGCTAAAGATTCAAGTATGTGTTTAATTTTCAGCATGTTAGAAATCCAACTGAAGCTGAGGAAGATTATTCACCTACTTAAATTTTGTACGGCTTTATGTATTTTGCTGAATTAGAGCCAACAAGGTATTAAATTCATCCCAAAAAAGCCCAAAGTGCTCTCAGGAAACATAAAGTATATGCATTCAACCCAGTGTAACAAAGGAGAATTTGTGGTGGAATGCAGCAGTCCATTACAATATTGCTAATCTGGATAGCATGAATGATGGATTTATCATTTTTGGTGTGATCCAGCATAATTGAAATCAGAATTTTTCTTACTAGCAAATTTAAGCCAGGCTTTAGCTGAAACAGATACTAATACAGCATTCAATAAATTTAAGTAGTTACTTAATGATCTTTGAAACAAGGACTTCTTTTTATTATATGTATGTCAGCATAGTGACCCTCACTATGAACGTTTGTTTTTGATAACAGTTTCAGATTCTGTTAATATTGTTAATGAAACATGAATTACTGACATGCAGTTACAATTTGCATGAGTATTTGTAGCATCACTGTCAGGTTTACAGCCCTCCCTAGGAAAAAAATAGAAATTTTGTTTAGCTTCAGCTCTATAGAGAAATATGCTTTATTAAATGCGTTCTTCCAGAATTTTGTTTCTTCTTCTAAGACATGTTAACCATGTCTTAGACTGCCAAACATAAGCCCAGTAGGCTGCAAATGATTTGGCACCAGCAGGTCTGTACAGTAAAAATGAAACAATAGTGGCCATTTAAATGTGTACTACAGCATGGCTAGCTAGACTGTCTTTCAAAGAGAAAAACCTAAGGTAAAGCAAATGAAGTATCATATTCAATCATTTATGAAGAATAAACAGGAAAATATTTCCTTTTTGCTCCCCAGTCTGTACTCAGCATGCTGTTGTGAGTTATAGCATAGCATTTCATTTACAAAAAAATGAGGTGGAATATCAAAATAATTGTTTACCTTCTTTGGATGGCCTCAAAGTATGCTGGATGTATTTTCAAAACCCTTTACTTCCCAGGAGAAGGCAGCAGTTGAAGAAGAGATTTCAAAAGAAAAAGCAGAAAAATGATTTGTATATGTGCAATGTGATACCTCATTGCACTGCATACAATAATAATGCATCAAAGAGTGGGCAGCAATCCTGTGTATTTACCGTGACTTCATTGTTTGTATGTTTGATGAAGTCAACAGTCTGGTTTGATTCTGGTGAACTCTTGTGTGGCTGTGAGGTACAGTGTACCTGAGTAATTTTCTTATGTGAAAAATCAGGCAAATAAAATGAAGTCAGGTGCACAGCTTTACAGGAAATAAAATAAGGATCTTAGCTTGTCTTCACAATGAATCCCAACTAATCTTTCCTAAGGCCTAAGGCAGTCTGATAAAATTCATTCTCTTTTCTCCTCCTTTCTCACTCATAACTAACCTCATTCTTCAGACTCCCTGCTTCAAGCTTAAAAGGGATAGCGCTGATGTGCGATGAGAAGCAGCTCTTACGGTTTTCAAACTTCAACAGAAACAGTCAATACTGGAAATATAGCTCTCCTCCAAAAAAAATTAATGCTGTTGAATCTTGTATCGAAATGTAATGTGCTAAAAGCTAAATCCTGGAAAGGTTTACTTAACAACAAGAAATTATGTTAATTATATACATCAAATTATTACTGTGCAACAAGAAAACATTGATACACAGATTTTTAAACCTTTGGTTACTTTGGGGTAACCAAACTGCAGAAAGCATTGCTTTGAAATGCAGGAAGCATCCCTTTTTGCAGGCTTGTACTCATTACCCTGGTATACTTATAGGCTGCAGTCATCAGTATATGTCTTAATCCTGACAAAAGCAGGGTACATATTCTAGATTCTTCCTGTGTAAAGAGGTTGTGACTTAGTGAAATCATCAGTTGTCTTTGGGAATAGAGGCGTTTGTGTGAATTCTTAACCTTTCATAAACCCTGGTGCCCAGCCATTCATTAAAGAGGGAGTACATCACTTAACAAGACAACTAGGTCTGAAGTCCAAAGCTGTACCATGGCTTTGCAATTGCAAGACACCACAAAGCAATTTTTTCCTACAGATTTTGCTGTTTATTAACAAGCAGATCAGGCAAGTCAGAGGAGGCTTGACTTTATGGAGAGCTATGGTTATGACTTATCAACACACCTCTAGTAGGTATGTTATTTATGTCACATAGCTGGCCATGTTTTTGAAAATTTAGCTAGCCCTTATTTCTGACTACTTTCATAAAACCAGAAATATGTGAATACTTGAGGTGAAAGGTAATATTTCATAATAAGAGAATCATATTCTATTATTTAATTTTCCTTCATTCAACAAATAATGTATCAACTATAATCTCAATATTCCTAACTTGAGGAAATCTCCATACCCAAAGACCTTTTATATGCAAACAGGTAAACCTCAGTTTGCATTAATGTTACTGTTACTTTAGGGCAACTCTTCATTTTTAAAATAGTTCCTTATTACTATCAAGTATTTCTAAACTATTACGTGAAAGCAATAATGTAGTTAATGGTTATTATCATGCAGATAATTTTTTGCTAGACAAGAGTCTTCAGATCTCAGCAAGACTGAGATACTTAACTTCTAAAAGGACTGTAATATATACTATTTAAAGTTATAATGGGGAACTTCCAATGACTTTCATCTTTTTTCTTTCTGCTGATTAGAATAAGAAGAGATTTTATTCTTGACTGAAACAGCTATGACAGAAGAAAGCCATAATAATGACAGTTACACTATGTTTTCGGCACTTTAGTTTCCTTTGCTCCTGGGAAGTGGTTTTATTATAGTCAGTGTTCATAATGGCTATTTCTGAAGAAATATCATTCTCACCATGAAGAAAATAAGGAATAGGGAAAAGGGTAAAGATCGACAGAGTCAAAAACCAGAGCTGCAAAAATGAAACTACTTTTTGTACCACACCACATTTTAATTAAACTCTTATTTCAGCTGGCACCCAAAATGTATGTAATTACGAAATTGGTTCAGATTCAATTCAAGAAAAAATAACAGCTTAAACTATTTTTCTTTACATTTATATTCAGTTCAACTCCTTTATTAAAAAGTACAAATTTTGATGGATTTAAACTGATTTTGAAATATTATTTTAATTTTTTTTTTAAACATCAAATCCTTCTCTTAAGTTGAAGTAAACCTAAGGGCTTATATTTACGCGAAGAGGTCCTGGTCTAACAAATCACACAAGCCTTTATAAAACTTTCAATTTATTCTGTAGAGTTCGGTTCAAAGTTTTGTGTGAGCCTACAAACACAAAAGGAAATTCTGGGCATGTGATTGATTCTGTTTTCAAATATACTGATTTTGCATGAAAGCAATTTCACTGAAGCTATACTGTTACGGTTTGAGAAACCCACAACAATTTATTGTCATTTAGACAATTATTCTGTCACCCAATGAACCCTCCCCACCCAGGAAGGGGAATCAGAAAAAAACCCAAGGAAACCCAGGGGTTGAAATATACCCAGATTTAATAGAATAAGGCTAGATAATTAACAGTAATAACACTAAAGAACCCATATCGATCCCGATACCAATATAAAATATACAAGATTATACTCAGCCACCTATATCAGTAGGCAGTTGTGCTCTCCCAGCAGTGGACAGTAAATCTTGGACACTGCAAATGCTACAGCTTCGGGAGGAAGGAGAGGCCTCAGGAGTCCAGCACCGGGGCAAGAAGTTGTCTCTCTCTACTCCATCAAGGAGGAGAGACCTTCACAGTGAACTTTCTAATTTATATTGAATGTGACATTCATGGTATGAAATAATCCTGTTGGCCAGCTTGGGTCAAGTGCCTGCGTCTCACTCCTCCTCATGCCTGCCCCTGGCGAGCTCAAAAACACTGATACCTTTGTAGCTCACTATAAAGTAAATATTGTCACAAATGCAGATGCTAGAGTCTTCTAAAAGTACATGTTTCCCAAGCATTGGAAAAGAAATTAGTCCCGTGTCGCTTAAACCAGAACACACACATTAAAAGGAAAAAAAGTGTTCATTTTTGCAGTGAAAAATGGCTTATCCACAGTAACACAGCAAGTCAGTAGCAAAACTAGTAGTAGGTGAAAGAGCTGTGAACTTTTTATACTCGGAGCTTCAATTGCAAGTGAAATCAAGATATAACAGACCCTGTGATTTCAATTACACTATTAGCTTGTATTTCAGTGAACCCAGATTTCATTTCAAATTCCTAAGGCAATACCTATTTATTTGAGTATGATGATTTGTTCAGCCATTGGATCAATAGCCTATGGATTGGCTATCTAGCTATGGAATTTGGTCTCAGTGTTTTTAAGCACCCAAAAAGGCGCATACTTTTGACTAAGTAAGAGCCCCATAGTCAGAGACTAATAGCTGCTACTTATTTACAGTAGAGGAACCTTCATGGCAGCCTCAGTTTAAATTTCCTTGAGCCTTTAGTATTAATCCTGGTAAATAACTGGTCTGCTTTATCAGAGGGGTGAAAGTGGTTCCATTCCTGTGCCTTCAGGCTGAGGTATCTTTGAATAAACTGGCAGTAAAGAGGGTCACTAATATGAACTGATATTTTTCTTATTACTGTTTGGTGAGGTATCCAGTAGCTACTGGGCCCAGGATAGGCAGCTTGTTTCAGGAACAGGATTCCTAAAAAAAATGAGGATTTATAGGTGATGAACTGATACGGATTTCAATCTATGCAAGAAGGGTTAACAGCCCATCACTGAGTCTTATCAGCACCAGAGGTGGTGTTTACATTTATGAAATTAAACCACACTCAAATTTCAACGTCTGATAGTTGTGAAAATTTATGCCTGGTAAACAGAATCTCTGAAGAAAACCTGGAATTGAGTGCCAGGCAGCTTCAGCTGTTACACATACAAATTTACTTTGCCCATTCTGAAACATTATGTTTCTGTTTTCTCTTTTCATCAGACTTGCACAGAGCAGTTGACTCTTCGTGGAAGATAAATTGAGATAGATCTATAAGGGATTCAAGCTTAGTAATGCCAAAGCTCAGCAGTTAAAAGAGCGGGTAAATCTGATGAAAATGAATGAAAGAGGCTTCCAGGAGACTGTAGTCTTCTCCACCTGCTGTAAAACTCCATGTGATAATCAGACTGTATCTGAGTCCTTTCTTCTTTAGTAAACTGAGTAGGGTGGGGTGTCTTTTTTGAGCCTTTGAGCCCTTTGTGTAAAAGCTGTCTCCAACCATCTTTTATGATAAAGAGGTACCACTTACCAAATTGGTCAGGGACTATTTAATAATCCTTCCTGGTCAAGGCTTTGGTTGTATAACTTATTCAAAAGATGGATTAATATAAAATATGAAGTGTGACTTCATTGTGTCCTCAATATTTTTATGAATTGGGACTCTTGGCGTTACATTCATCAGGAATTCTTAAAAAGGATGACTTTGGAAAAGGGGCGCTCTCTTGCTTTCCTTCCATAATTTTATTTATTCATTATCTGTACAGAGACTTTGAAATGTTATTTTATTATCCTACTCCTGGCTTCTCCAGACTAGCATGTTCATGGAGATACACACACTGTAATAAAAGCATTTTCTCACGTTTTTTAACAGGAAATTACCTTCCAGTTATGCACATTATTCAAATCAAGTAGATAAATGCAAGTGTGAACAACAAGGAAAAATTCTTTGGAACTCATTCGTATTCAGGTTATCATATTAATCATCCTCTCTGTTAGTCTGTCGTCCGTTGGAGCTGCCAGTAGTGTTTGTACGATTTCCTTTATTTTCTGCTTCTTGTTATTTATCTTTTCGTTGTTGTTTTATCTTTGTTACTGTCAGTCAGTCTGACAATAATGTATACAAAAGCATTAAAGAAACAAATAGTTGTAAGGGCATCTCTTCACTGATAAGTAGCAAAAGAGAGCTTGTATCTTTCTACAACAATTTACGGTTTTACTGACAGCATAATTCACTGTAACTTCATGGTTCCTAGGTAGGAGAGAAGAAATAATCTGTCTAACATTACTAGAAATAGAGAAAGAGACCAAAGTATTCAGGGAAAATCAGAAAAGGTATAAGAAATATAAATTTTATAAGGTTGCACATGGTGTGAAGTAGATCCTTGATATATAAACCATAAGTATGCTGATTTATATTATGGAAGAAGATGTCCCTGTAAACACAGAACCAATTATGATAAATCAAGTGAGCCCATGGTAACTGCTAAATCATACAAATATTTTTATTTATAGTTTTGCCTCAAATGTCTGGAGTTTTAGTTAGCTTATTCAAGTCCTTTGTAAGGTCTAGTATTTAGATTATGAGCTCTTATAACAACAGTTGTCTCTCCATTTCATGGATGCTCTGAAGCTGTCGTACTTCTGTCCCAGTTTTTCATTATGCCTCTTAGCCAGGACCAAGGTATGACAAAAGTTATTCATGCCAGCTGCTCTCAAGTTATTTAGGTTGGCTATAGCTTTCCTTTCTTTTGGCATAGGTTTTTCTTATCTAAAAACACATATTCAGAGATATATGCCAGCCTGCATTCACTTGCAAAAGTAACGTGTCCAATTAAAAACCCATAGTTTCATAGATTTAATCTGCCTTTCTTTTGAATGTTGACAGTGATTGTTCAGATAAGTTTATTACTAAAAGTTTCTGATAAACACTTTATTGGAAATTTTACATTTGTGAATAGATCTGGAATTGTAAATACTGAACTGACATCTAAATCAGATCATACACCATCACATACCTTGTGTGTGGAAGCCCTCTTCGCATGAGGTTTTTGTATATGTGAATATTCAAAAATACATCTTTTTCTTGAATGCTTGTGCAACTGCAAAGGAAAGTACAGAAAATTAACATCTTACATAAAATGGTATTTTGTTACAGCAATTTGTGACTTGAATTTATGTCATTATAGCAGCTCAACCTACTCGTTTTCCTGCAGAAGTAGATTAACTCATTCTGTTTCTCTTATGCGCTGAGTCTAAATAAAAATCTTCAGATCTTTGCGTTGGTTTCACTATAACAGTTTGCAGACCAAATTCAAGTATAATTGTTAGATTTTCTTGTCTAAAGAAGTCCTAACTTTCTCAAAAGAGTTTCCTAATAACATATTTTTTCCTGACCAGAAAAGCCTGAATTCTCTATATTTTCTATAAAACAAACTCAGAAAACTCAAGAAAGCCACACAGTTACGAATTTAAAAATGTGAACATATGTTTGTGGACAAATCTTTAGAACTGAGTCTCTGGCTGTCATCTTTTCATCTGCTTCACGTGACATCCTGTTATAACAATCTTTTCCAGATGCTTAATATAGTGACTTCTGAGCTGCCTTCCCTTCTGCACACATTGAGATTCTTTGCACTGCTGAGGAGACAGTGCCGTGTAGAATAAGCTTCTAAGAAGCTCTGTAACTGTACTGGTCAGAAATACAATAAAGAAACAACTTAGGGTAGAATGTTTGGTTTGGAGGAGGATAAAAATGGTATATGACAAAAGCTCTTTAAAGAGATAAGTATCATACAAAATTGTTTATGTGTGAAGCATAAGGAAGGGAAAAAAATACCAAGTTCTTTGCTTTGACTATTGAGAGTGTCTTCCCAAAAGATGAAAGAGTTGGTTGATAGGATGTTAGCCTAGGATATTTATACTGTACTCACAGAAAGCACGTATGAACAAATGGCATTGCTACTTCAGAGTGACTGCTCTGCATGTCGAGTACTTCATACATTCCATAAGGACTGGAAATATCCGTTCTTGGACAGATCTTTCAACTATGCCCACCCTGGGAAAACCACTAATGAGCAATCAATTCTGCTGCTGTCAAAGGGACCCTCTTAAGAGCATTACAATCCATTTTAAAATGAAAGCAGACCTATCCAGCAGCTATATCATTGCTTTCCATTACCCTTGTTCTCAGATGACAAATTTATGTACAGAAGGTGGCTAAGCATTCATAAGGTATTAGGGACCAGTGTCAGAAGATCCCTTTTCCACAAATCTCAATGCCAGTGTTTTAGTGGTCTTCTTGAGGCTCTCACTTAAGACCCCTGAGGGACAGACAGCATGGCTGAAAGAGGGGAGGAGTTTATGTGACAGATTGGTGGCTTTTGTTTTCTGATGCCACCATGGGACACACATCAGGGCCATGGGAAGTCAGCGTCTGTCAGGATTCAGAAGTTCCTAGTGCAATCATGCGACCAAGTTGTTGTGTATAAACACCAGCAGGGACCCAGTATGTCACAATCCATGATTGTGGAAATTAAAGATAAGCTTTTTATGAAAAAGTGCCAGAAGCATCATAACAGAAGTTGAAATTAGCTCACCACAATGAGCTTCTGTTTGTGTACACATATTTTTAAGCAACTGAGAACAAAATCTATCGGATATCCTTATAGCTGCCACAGTGGAGATGCACATTCCCATTCAGACATATGCAGCCGCTCCAAGGCCCATATGTCCTTAAAACTGACAAAAAGGGTAACAGGATGCTTTGGAAAAGCCACATTGGCACTGTCACCTTTGTAACAATGTGCAATGTCTCCATAAGTTGAGACATTTTGGAAAACTGAGAGTTCATGAAATGACTGTAGAAATAATTGCTTTGGATCGTTGCATTTGCCAAAGATTTTAAGGTCTTAGCTGCATTTAGAACCCCCAAAATGCTTTTAAAACAAGAGTAGTGAGCTTGCCCAGGATACCTAGTGAATTGGTCTTAAAAAGTGTTCTCTCATGGCATTATCATTTAGAGTTGCACAGACCAGGTTTGAAAAGAGCAGATTATTGAAAAATGAGCAATTTGTTTTGAACAAACATGGAAAGTGTCCTGGTTTGAGTAATAGTCATGGTCACAGTGACCACCAGTCTCTGAAATGTAATGCACTGCAGCTTCATGTGCCCAGAATTCAAGCTGTGAATGTGGGCGGGCTTGCTGACACATGCAGAATATGCACACATTCATCTGCTGCTGTTCAATTTACCACTTATTTTCAGTGATTTTTTACACTAAAAAAATCTTTTCCAACAGCAGTAGAAGTCACCCAGACATACTTAGGAGAGAAGGCTATAAGAGACTGTACATCCAAGTTTTAACTCACATAGTTCTCTTCTAAGAGCAGAAAAAACACCTCAGAGTCAGGGAGGAAATACCAAGTTTCCTGCAATTTTAAGTTATTCCTCCGCAGCCCACAGGTTTGAGCTTCTTCACTGTGGAAATCAGGGCACAGGGGATGGGAGCTAATACACGAAGGGGTGTGGGGAGAAACGCGCCTGAACTTGAGAGCTTAGAAGTCATCTTGGGTCACGCAAGCTTTCATGTAACTTGAGATCCTCTGAGCAAAAACTGAACAAGAGGGTCAGTTGCGTTACTAAACCATTAGTGGAAACCAGTCTCTTCAGTTAAAATTCCCACCTTTTCACTTTACAATGTATAAATGAAAAAGGCCAAATTTAATCTTTTTTAGCAATTCTGGAAGACTTAAGACGTGAATAGACATCCATGCCTATGAACATGCCATAAACATTCTGCTTCACTTTCAAAACTGTCTTTTTAGCAGCCAGAGACAGAGAAAGTGCTTAAAACTGCTGTCTCCCCAGCTGCCTCCGGATCAGGTCCATGACATCGGATTTTTCTCTGCTTACAGAAGCAGAAAAGATAACTTATGTTTGTTTTTAGCAAATTAATTGTTCCATTTTTTTTTTTTTAAAGGTTGACTCAAGCAAGGATGGAATCATTTATCAAGTGTAGAGGGAATATGATTTTTAAAGGGAATTGAACACAGCTGCACAGCAATAAGGTAGGGAGTTTTGTTGCCACTGCTGTTTTCACAGAGAGACAACTTCCTTCAGTTTGTCGGTGTAGGTGTCTACAGACACTGACTGTAGTGGACCACAGTTACTGGTGAATAAGCCTTGTGGGTTTGGTTACCATAGAGACCAGTATGATCTAGTGCATTAAAATTCCCTAAGACAAGAGTGCATCACAGCTTGTATTAAATTAAGACTAGTCCTGGAATGCTTCCTAACCTGTATTATAATTTCTTAGAATGATGACTCTGTAGACTATCAAAGTTCAAAGTTCACAGGAGAGCTGAACAGTTATATCAAGGTAGAATATTAATTTCCAGTCTTCTATTCAGTAACACTTTGCCATGAGCACTGTCATACTTTAGCCTTTCATAAAGCTTTAATTGGTAGCTCAGGTGATCTTAGTACTGGTTTTTGCTACTGCAAGGTAAGTAGGCAACACAATGAAAACCTTCTAAAAGAAAACTAGTAAAATGGAATAACTTGCAGGCTGCTAAAATGGAATTAGTAAATCAATCTGAAGGAATTCACTGTGAGCAATGCACTCAGAACTAAGGACATATTCCCACAAAAATATATGAGTCAGATTGATTACATTGGTCTTAAGAGGTATGGCTTTGGTCTGTAAACTCACCCTGTAACTCCTTAGTTGCAGTCAATGTTGTCTATGGGGGAAAACCCAAGTTACAGGTTTTAGGAACACACAGCTGAGCTACAGACGATGTAAAGACAAGTGTGGATAAACTACAATTATTGGTATGTTTCTGTATTGTGTGACCAAAAAGTGAAATGCACCATTCAGATGACAAATGTGGTAAGTGTTATGGTTTCTCCAGTGTGCAGTACTGGGGAAATATGTCAAATTTTGTGAAATTCTGCACCATCTGCTTGACTTCAGTTTTACAATGCTACCTCACACTGGCTGCAAATCTGAGCTTGGATAATTACTGCAATATATTCAGACACAATAAAAGTGTTTATCTTAGTTTTTTGTCTATTTATTTTCTTGCAGATGCATGTATGCATGCATACAAGAATATATATATTCCCTTTACACCACTAAATCACCCCCCTGTTAACAGACATGGATCAGACCTGATGTTGGGTGTGTAAAGTTATCACCTGCACAAGGGAAATCCTTACCTTTAGCATTGTTTGCCACATATATCACATGGATATAAATAGCTACAAAGTACACTGGAACAACACAGACCAAGGGATTTATCACTTTTTTCCACTCAATTTCTATGAAAATCACTAGCAAGTGTGCTCCACACTACTCTGGAGATTGACATGCAATATTTAAGTTTGTCACATGTATGATTTAGATGACAAATGAGATGATTTGAATAGCAAAATTAAATATTCTGGTAAATATTATGTTTCCATTAGGTTTCCAAGGTATATTACCAACTCGTGGTTTGGCCCCAAACCATAAAAAACATAAACATAGGGGTAGTTTTAACTGCTTTGACTTGGCTTATGCTGCTCGCCGAAGGCTGCCCTGACGTTGGTCTCAACAGCAAACTCACAGTTCCCTGTCTGTACTTGCAGGATGGCACTGCATGGGAAAACAGAGAGGCTGCACTTCCTCTCAGCACAGTGCTCAGGGCTGCGCTGATCCAATCCATTCACCTGGAGTTGTTTTCAAAGCATTTCATAGAATCATAGAATCATAGAATGTTAGGGGTTTGAAACAACCACTTGAGATCATGTGGTCCAACCCCCCTGCCAGAGCAGGTCCACCTACAGCAGGTTGCACAGGATGGTGTCCAGGCGGATTTGGACTGTCTCCAGAGTCGGAGACTCCACCACCCCTCTTGCCCTATCCCTGGGCACCACTGCCAAAAGACTGGCCCCTTCCTCCCGGCAACCTGCCTTTAAGTATTTGTAAGAATTGATGACATCCTCCCTCCATCTTCTTTTCTCCAGACTAAAA
>VZSF01005818.1:16615-30095 GCA_013398295.1 Chionis minor | reverse complement strand
AGCCCTCCTGCATCCTCCCTGCATTCCTCCGGCCCTTCTGCATTCTCCCTGCATCCTCCCTGCAGCCCCTGCGTGACTTTGCGTACTCCCTGCACCCCTCTCACACCCCCTCCCCGTACATCCCTGTGCCCCAGCCCCGCATCCCGCCAGCAGCAGGGGGATCCTCCGGTCCCCTCCTGTCCTTCGCTCCCCAGTGCCGCCCTGCCTGCACCCTGCCCCCCCACCTACCCGCGCACCCCCCGTCCCCCCAGGAGGGGATTTTCCTCTCTGAGGACACACAGGTCAAATCCCGCAGACGCTGCTCCCTCCCCCATGGTGCCCCCGAAGGATGCTGGTGGGGGGCTGGGGGCTGGAGGGCAGGGAGCCCTGGGGGTGGCATTCCCTGGGGGACCGGAGGAGAAGTGGGGAGGACTTTGTAGGGTCCCTGGGGAAGGGGATGGGGGTGGACCAAGCTCCAGTGGGTGGTGGATGGGGGGGGACCAAGCTCCAGCGGAGCCACCCAGCCGTGGGGCTGAGAGTGGGAATGGTGCGGGGGGTGAGGAGTGGGGAGCAGCATCCCATCCTGGGGCCGTGCCGGATCCGAGGGAGTTGGGATGGTGGCAGCGCTGGCCTGGGGGCCGTGCTTTGCCAGGCTGAGCCCGCTCGCCATGGCAGGTGCGTCTTTCTAACGGGGAGCGTGGCCATGGCCACGGGGGGCGCGACCAGCCCCCCCGGCGTCCCGCGGCACACCAACCGCCTGATCAAGGAGAAGTCCCCCTACCTCCTGCAGCACGCCCACAACCCCGTGGACTGGTAAGAGCCTTTCTCCCTCCTCCTCTCCCGGTGGCCATGGGGCCATGCCCCCGGCTGTCCCGACTGCTCTCCACTGTGCAGCGGCTCCTCAGGGAGTTTTAGAGGAGCCGAGTCCCCGCAGCAGCAGCCCCTGAAGGTCCCTTCTTGTCTTCCCCCCACAGGTACCCTTGGGGTCAGGAAGCCTTTGATAGAGCAAAGAAAGAAAACAAGCTGATATTCCTGTCAGGTAACCGGAAAACAGACATATTCCACGTTCCCGCCTGTTGTGCGGTAGTAGATGACCAGCTAAACCAGGCTGTGTCCAGAGCTGGTGTGGGAATGGTTGTGTAGGCAAGGATGGACACTGGGCACTGCCAGCAAGAGAAGGTTTAGTAGCTCTCACGGAAGATGGGCTGAATCCAGGGGCGTTCCTGGCTACCAGAGTCCTTGGCCAGATCTTAAAGGCAAGAGCTGGAGAGCGCAGGAGGCCCTGCAAGCCTCCATGCCCGCAGGAGGCCTTTCTCCTCCACCTCTTCTCCAGGGAGGCAGCAGCTCTTCTCCATGGCAGGGTGTCCCAGCTCTGAGGGACCTCCCCGTAACGCATGTCCTGCTCCCTGCAAAGGGTCTTTCCTCACTCACCTGAGCTTGTTTGCAGTTGGCTACTCCACCTGCCACTGGTGCCACGTGATGGAGGAGGAGTCCTTCAAGAACAAGGAGATCGGAGAGATTATGAACAAGAACTTTGTGTGCATCAAAGTGGATCGTGAGGAGCGGCCAGATGTGGACAAAGTGTACATGACCTTCGTGCAGGTAGGGGAGGCACAGGCAGGGCTTGGGAGGCTTTGACTGGCCCTCTCAAGATGAAGTTCAGGGTGATGTCCCTCAGGCAAGAAGAACCAGTATGTGGGGTGTTCTTAGTGGGGCCACGCGTGATCACAGGGATGGAGAGAAGCACACAGCTGTTCTCCAGTGAGGCACACGCGTGTGCCAGAGGACTACAGAACAGAAGGTGCCTCTTGTGTGACCTTGGTGCACCCATGGTTTGTCTTTCAGGCAACCAGCGGTGGAGGTGGTTGGCCAATGAGCGTCTGGCTGACTCCAGACCTAAAGCCCTTCGCAGGGGGGACATACTTCCCTCCCGAAGATGGAGTTCATCGTGTTGGCTTTCGGACTGTGCTGCTCCGAATCGCAGAGCAGGTACGGAGCTGGAATGGCGTAGCAGGCAGCGCTCAACCAAAGGGGCAGCAGGGAAGTTGGTCTGGGCTTGATGGGTGACTGAGTTAAGAGATACGGCCATGAGAAACAGTAGCCTGGAGAACATGTCCAAGGTCTGGTTGGGTTGGAGATGGATGGGAACTGATCTGGGGAGGGGGGCCGAGAACTGAAGGTGCAGTTTGGGCTGGTGCAGTGCAGGAAGCAGAGAGAGGGACAAAAAATGGGAGAATGGACTTTTTCACTCTGCATCTTAGTGGAAGGAGAATAAAAACACCCTGTTGGAGAGCAGCCAGAAGATCCTGGAATCGTTGCTACATGTGTCCGAGATCCGTGTTCAGGGCCAGGGGTCCCCCCCACCATCCAAAGAGGTGATGGCCACCTGTTTCCAGCAGCTCTCCGACTCCTACGATGAGGACTACGGTGGCTTTTCCAAATCCCCCAAGTTCCCCACCCCAGGTCAGTCTGGCCTCTGCTGCTGAGCCCCGCCGTGGGTCAGGCAGTGCCGGGGGGCAGAGCCTGCCCCACAGCCTCCCACTTTCTGCCTGTATTTCAGTGAACTTGAATTTCCTCTTCACGTACTGGGCCCTGCACCGAACAACTCCGGAAGGTGCCCAGGCACTGCAGATGGCTCTGCATACCCTCAAGATGATGGCCCATGGGGGCATCCATGACCACATTAGTCAGGTAGGAGGAAAACCTCTGGGACAAACGCCTGGCATGGCCGGGAGGCGTGGGGTGGAGATGTGGTGTGGAGGCATGGGGTGGAGATGTGTCCACTTGGTCTTTGCAGGGGTTTCACCGCTACTCCACCGACCAGCACTGGCATGTCCCTCACTTTGAGAAGATGCTGTATGACCAGGGGCAGCTGGCAGCTACGTATAGCAGAGCGTTTCAGGTATGGCTGTGGCATCCCTCTGCGGGGGCTGGGGGGGGCTCCCTTGGCATGCTCAGTGCCAGCTGGGGAGGGCTGGCTTGCTTTGGGGAGCAACTTCAAAGCCTGTTCCCCAAGACGTTGCCCATCCCGTGGGCAGGGAGCAGTCCCACGCTCCCCTTCGTCTACTGGTCTTCATCTGGACAGGACCGCTGCACAAATCCCTGACAGTTTGACGCCATTTTGAGCATAACGGGGGAGGGAACAACCTTCTGGACGGTCTTTGCAAGAGTCAGCAAACACGTGCTGCTGCCTCTGACCTTGGTGTAACTCCAGGGTTGCTCTCTGGTGCCTGTAGATTTCTATCAGAGATCTGATAGATTACTCTGGATCCATCCAACATTTAAAACCCCTGGACATTCAAATGTGTTTCCCGGCCTTTGCCAGCTGTTTAAATCAGAATCACTTATTATATCTCACTGCGCCTCTTGCCTCCCCTCTCCTCATTGTAACGTTGACGTCCGCCCCGTCCCTCCCGCAGATCTCTGGTGATGAATTCTTTGCCGATGTCGCCCAAGACATTCTGCTGTACGTCTCACGGGACCTGAGTGACCAGGTAGGTTGTTCCCTGAGCTGGGCCAAAGGGAGCTGCTTACCCTGCCCCGGGAGGTGGCTCAGTGCTGCTCTTCCCTCTCTCCCTTCCCAGGTAAGCTCAGTCTGGCGGAATGCTGCGGCTTCTGGCCGGACTGCCAGCCCAGCAGTGATGGGGAGCTGGCTGAAGGTGCTGTCCCGGTAGCTGGAGGGTCTCTCTGTTGCTCTTTTCCCAGGAAGGAGGTTTCTACAGCGCAGAGGATGCGGACTCCTACCCAACCACTGCATCCGGAGAAAAAAGAGAAGGAGCTTTCTGCGTGTGGGCAGCTGAGGAAATCCGGGCTCTCCTTCCCGACCCTGTTGAGGGAGCCACAGAGGGGACGACCCTGGGAGATGTCTTCATGCACCACTACGGAGTGAAGGAGAATGGCAATGTGAACCCCATGCAGGTGAGGAAGAGCAAAGACCAACCTGGTACTGGGAGCACCAGTGGGGGACCTGCACCCCTGAGCAGCCCCAAAGCACGTGGGGTCCAACCCCTCCTCAGCCCGGCGGCGTTCCTAGAGTGGGGCTCTCCTTTCAGGACCCCCATCAGGAGCTGAAGGGCAAAAACGTCCTTATTGTCCGGTGCTCCCCGGAGCTGACGGCAGCCCAGTTTGGGCTGGAGCTGGGTCGGCTGGGTGCCCTGCTGCAGGAGGGCCGGCGGAGGCTGTCTGCAGCCCGGGCGCAGCGGCCGCGGCCGCACTTGGACACCAAGATGCTGGCAGCGTGGAATGGTGAGAGGCGGCTCAGCTCCGTGGATGTGTGCCTTGACTGGACCCCTCCGCGCCTGCCCAGGGCCAGCAGGTTTTTGGGGGCTTGTAGCAACGAGTCCTGCTGGGACTGGACAGGCCCCTACGGAGGCGGTGGGTGGGCTGGGGTTGGGGGCTGTGGGAGCCCCTGGGGGGAACCACCCCCCCACCTGCAAGCCGTGGGGCTGCAGAGCATTGGGATATCGCTCTGGCTTTATTTTCCTCCCATGTTGCCAGCAGAGAGCAGCAAAACTCTTCTCCTGGCTCTGCCTGGCTCCCTCGGTTGGGTCCTGGGGAAGGGGAGCGAGTTGGGGATTCGGGACCCAGGTGGGGCACAGAGCCCATCTCCACGGATGCATTCGCGGGGGGAACACAGCTCTGTGTCCGTCTGTCCGGGTGTCCTGCAGCGGGTAATAAGCGCAGTACCCCAGGCACTGTTCCCAGCAGCAAGTGCCTGGGTAGCTGGGTCTGGGACTGGTGTGAGCAGGAGTTACAACGTGTCCTGCAAACTGGAAGACTCTTAAGCCCTGTTTCTGCCCACAAGAGAAGGCATAGCTCTTGCTGACCTTGCAGCGCTCTGCCCTTCCCTTCGGCACCAGTAAGTGACTTTCTTAGTGGTTTGAACTGAGTGGAGGAGCTGATGACTGAGCCCTGACCTGCCTTGCCTGCCAGGGAGGATGAGCGTCATGCTGAGCATCCTCTAAAGGAAAGACAGCGGTACCCTCACCCCTTCCTTGTGCCCCCCTGAGCCTGTCCCCGTGTCTGTGCCTACGCAGGGCTGATGATCTCGGGCTTTGCCCAGGCTGGGGCAGCGCTGGCCAAGCAGGAATACGTGAGCCGGGCTGCGCGGGCAGCTGCCTTCCTGCGAAAACACCTTTTTGACCCCACCAGTGGGAGGCTGCTGCGGAGCTGCTACCGGGGCAAAGACAACACGGTGGAGCAGAGGTGAGCAGTGGTACACAGAGTGTCTCCGGACCGACTGGCCATCCCGTGGGTGCCACCCAGGCTCCTGGCAGTCTCCATCCTCCTCTCCTCTCGGCAGGACTGAACTTGGAGGGAGGGAGGCTGTTTGCCATGCACGGAACTGCCTCCGGTGCACTTTGGGATGGATTAGTGCCCCCCTCCTTCCCCGTGAGGAGGAATTAAGGTCAAATTCTTTCCCATTCCTCATCTTCCAAGCTGTCAGGAGCCTTCCCCTGCTGTACAGGAACCTGGGGCTGAACCATGTGATGACAGCCGTTGCTTATCTTGGGCTGAGCTCTGAGGTGGCATCTCCTTGGGCAGCAGAGACCAGTTGGTGGGCCTTTGCTGGGTTGGAGAACGTTTCCCGCCTGGCCAGTGTAGAGACTGATGCTCCTTCCCCATCTACCACTGCAGCGCCATGCCCATCCAGGGCTTCCTGGAGGATTATGCCTTCGTCATCCAGGCTCTCTTTGACCTGTATGAAGCCTCGCTGGAGCAGGGCTGGCTGGAGTGGGCCCTGCAGCTCCAGCACATGCAAGACAAGCTCTTCTGGGACCCCAAAGGCTTTGCGTATTTCTCCAGTGAGGCTGGCGATCCCTCTCTGCTCCTGCGCCTGAAGAACGGTGAGCTCGGGGATGGGGCCATGGGTTATGGTGTGCGGTAGCGTGGGGAGGGTGGTGGCGATGCCCGGCTGGAGGACGGAGCTGTGTGGTGGTGAGGCATCGGGCTGATGGAGGAGGTGTTGTCCCCTGCAGACCAAGACGGAGCAGAACCTGCCGCCAACTCTGTCACTGTCACAAACCTGCTCCGAGCAGCTTGTTACTCCGGCCATACGGAGTGGGTGGAAAAAGCCGGGCGGATCTTGGCTGCCTTCTCAGAGAGGCTGCAGAAGATCCCAATCACCCTGCCAGAGATGGCCCGGGCCACTGCTGTCTTCCATCACACCCTCAAACAGGTACAGACCGGGGCTCGTATGTCTCCTACAGGACCTGGTGCAGGGAGGGGGCTCGGTGGTGGCATGGGTGCAGTCACAGCTCTGTGTTTTCTCCCCGGACAGGTCGTGATCTGTGGGGACCCCCAGGGAGAAGACACCAAAGAGATGCTGCGCTGCGTCCACTCCATCTTCAGCCCAAACAAGGTAGAGGTGCCCACCCTGCCCGCCCTCTCTTGGCCCCCTATGCAGCCGATCCGTGCTGCTGCCTGCATGGCTGGTGCCTTCATCCTTTCTCCCAGTGCAGCTGTAGCATCCATCCTCCTCCTTCTCTGTCCTGCCTCCCTTCTGGGGAGGCAGCGGGGCCATGGCTGAGCCCCTGCCTGCTCTTCCTGGCACGGAGAAGTGGCAGCCCAGCTCGGGGAGCGGCTGCAGCAGCATCTCCTGTCACTCCCGGCTGTTTACGCTGCTCTCAGCCTGAGCTCAGTGTCCCCAGCACTGCTCTCCCAGGGGAAAACCTTTCATTCCGGTGTGGATGTGTCATGCCTGGTGGGGATGTGTCATGCCCGCTGCGGATCCAGCCGGTGTCTGGGTCACCTTCTCCCTGGAGCCACCCTGGCATCCTTGGGGAGCATCAAGGTGGTACCTTGCTCCGGCTGTGGGTCCCCCAGCCTGGGAAGGGCTGGCTCTTCCCAAAAGCTTTGTCCCCAGCTGTGCTGTTGCTGTGTGCTGGGGTTACCGCCTTGCTCTGCTCATCTGCATCCCGGCTCGGAGGTGCGTCACTCCGTGCATCCCACGGAGGGGCTGTGCTGCCATGGGGAGGAAGCTGTTTGCTGCCTGCAGAGTTGGCAGGGAAGGGCAGCGTGGCAGCTGGCACCCGTCACGTTTCCGTGGGCAGCATCCCTGCCCTGGGCACGGATGGCTCACACCTTGGCAAAGCTGTCAGGCTGAGGGGAGCGGGGCTGGGCTGCGGGCGAGGGGGCTCTGCGTTTCAGTCTCTGCACCGGACTCATCAGCGCCTGTTGGGATGCTGGTGCAAGGGACTGGCACGTTGAGCTGCAGCACGTGGGGAGCTGGCACCGGGGCCAAAGCACCAGTTTCCCTCTGTAACCCGGGCTGGGGTGAACTGGGGAGGGCTGAGCTGTCCGCACAGGATTCCCACTGTGTCCCCACGGAGCCTTTCATCCCTGACCCTCTGCCTACGTGCCCAGCGGTGTTTAACACCGGTGTTGGAGGACAGTCACAACTTCTGCCCAGGAGCACAGGTTGGGGACAGACCTCCTGGTCCTTCCTCCACCATCTCCCGTCCAGCAGCACCCTTGGTCCCTGTGCTGTGTGGCGGGGCTGCCGCTCCCGTGCTCTTCCTCTCCCTTTGAAGGATTAGAGCGGGTGACCCAGTTTGCGGGGATGGGAATGGCCACGGTGGCAGCGGGGAGCCCAGCGCCGCTGCTAATAACCTGCTCCCTTTCCCTGCGAAAGGGTTCGGCTGTCGGTCCCCTGGGTCCACCCAGGCTCCGAGGGGGAAGCAGCTTTGAGGTCTCAAGCAGAGCAAGTAGCGCACCCATTCCCTCTCCTCCCGTGCAGTGCGATTCCCTCCTGTTATGCTGGTAATGAGCCTGGCTGGTGGGAATGCGTGCTCCGAGCCTGGCTGGTGGGAATGCGTGCTCCGAGCCTGGCTGGTGGGAATGCTTGCTCTGTAGGGGCAGGACTGTCTCCCCCAGGCTGTTGCCTTTCTTGGAGCACGGAGGAAGAGGAGTGCTGGGTGCTGTGGATGGATATTTCCATGGGGGTGCTCGGCAGCTGCCCGAGGACAGGTTGCATGCAGGGGGACTGTGTGTGGAGGGGTGCATGGGGGGCTGCAGCCAGATGCTGGCAGCAGGCAGGGCGGGGGTCTGGGCATGGCTGCCCTTGTGTGCGCCTCATGTTGTGATGGTGGGATGGATCAGGGGCCATCCCATTAGCAGCCTGGGTTTATTTCCTGGGAGAAAGACCATGGCAGGCAGATCTCTGCTGGGAAGGTGTTCTCCCCAGAGGAGCACAGCCCCAGTGGGGCTTCCCCAGTGCCACACTCATTCCCTGGAGCCAGCCTCATCTCTGGCAGTAGCGATGGCTCCTCACCTTCCAGAGGTGATGAAGGGAAGGGAGGAGAATCCCACTGCTCAGAGGGTCAGGCTGCCTTAGGGACCAGCCTGCCACCTCCCAACAGCCATCCCTCTTTCTGTGCTGTGTCGCATGGAGACATGGATGCTCCTTTTCCCACCCACGTTCAGCCCCCTCCAGCTGCTCCCCAGCTCTCCTTCCCCACCCCGAGGAGCTGCCGGAGGCAGGGTGGCCCCGAGTCACCCGCTCCGGGGATGCGGCAGCTTTGGGAACTGGCCTTGCCAAGAAGTTGGGGATACATCATCTCCGTGTCCCCTGCCGCCCCTTCTCCCTCGGTGCCAGCAGGGCGCTGGAGACCAGGCTCATCTGCAGGAACACAATTAATTAGGTCGTTCCAGTAATTAATTCCTTACAAACCTCACATTGAAATCCTCGCTGTAACGAGATGCCAATGATAAAACGGCACGGGGTCCACAGGTTTAAATGGACCTGGTGCCCGGAGGAGCCCTTCGCTGCAGGCAGCTGCTGTGGGGATGTGAGTGCTCCTGGGGCGATGCCAGCGGCTGCTCCCCTGGGGATCCCAGTGCCGGGAGCGGAGAGGGTTGGATCCCTGCTCCAGGGCTGGATCCCGGCTCCTGGTATAGATCCCTGCCCTGTTAATGGTCTTTAGGGTAATTATGAAGGATCCCATTATCTCCTCAGCTGCAGAGCGCTAGCCTGCCGCTCGCCTTCATCCTGGCCCCGCAAGAGGACCTTAGGGAGCTTGTGAGAAAAATGAATAATGAATTTCAGATTGGACATGAATTGGTAATTAATCACTCCTGGAATTAATTCCAGACAAAAGCGAGGGGGGAGGAGGTTGTAGCGGGGGGAGCAGGAGGCAGGCAGGGAGATGGGCTGAGCTGGAGCTGGGTTAAGGCAGAGGCTGAGCGGGAGATGTGGGGCGAGGGGGGACGGGATGGGACCGCAGCAGCCGTTACCCAGGCAAGGGCTTGGGGACATGGTGACCCCCTGGGGACAAAGGGGGTGAGGGCAGCCCCTGCCAGGCACGGAGGAGGCTGCACGGGCATCCCTGCCGGGTGTCAGCGTGGGGTTTGCTCCCGGGGCTGGCGGCCGAGGATGCCATGTGCCGGGCGAGTGGTGCCGCGGTGGGAGCCGTGTGTGCCATGGGTGGCAGTGTTTGGTGTCGGCATCCCTCGGCGGCGGCGGTGTGAGGGGCACGAACGTGTGGCGAGCGTGTCAGTGCTCGGCGGGCACCGTGGGGGTCACACGTGAGGGATTGGGGCCAGGGCGGGCGAGGGACAGCCGTGTGCTCCGGTGGCGGGATGCTGCTGCCGTGCCTCGGGCCCGGGAAGGGTCTGTGCTTTGCTCGCCCTTCGCGTCTCTGTCGGCACCAGGCTCCCTGCCAGCTCCTGCCCTTTCCCCTGATTAGCCCGCGAGCCCTGAGGCTTTAACAAACATTTTCCCTTTCAGAAAAGCTAATTATCGCAGCAGCCCTCACCCTTGGCTGGTGCTGCCGTGTCAGCCGGGAGAACCCCTGACCCATGGCGCACTGGTGTCTTGAGTTTTTTTTGGGAAGCGTTTGGAGGGCAGGAAGAGCTGGGCTGCAGGGTGGGACGGGGCGATGCTGCAGCTGGTGCCGGGGCTGAGGTGGGTGTCCCCAGTCCCCAGCTGGCTCCGGCATTCCCCTCTATGCCAGTGTGTGCTGGTCCCTCTGCTTCATCCCCGGCTGCCGGGCGTCCAGAGGGGAAAAGGGAGACAAAGCTGCCAGGGCAGGTGTGGAGCACGGGCTCCCTGCGGTGCAGGCACGATGGGGACATGGCAGAGGGCTGGCGCGGGTCCCCTCGGCTCCCCGTCCCCTCCCATCTTCAGGCAGGCGCGTGGGGGGACGCTGCCAGCGCTTGGCACATCCGCCGGGAGGGAAGGAGCAGCCGGCTGGCGCTGGCTGTGTTCTCCCAGCTCCTTCTCCGGCAGGTGCTGATGCTAGCAGATGGAGACAGCGCCGGGTTCCTCTACTGCCAGTTGCCTTTCCTTGGGTCCCTGGAGAGGAAGGATGGAAAAGCCACCGCCTATCTCTGCAGCAACTTCGCCTGCTCCCTGCCCGTCACCTCGCCCCAGGAGCTGCGTGGGATGCTCTGCCCATGAGCCCCTCTGCCTGCAGGAAGGCGAGGGGGAGACGGACCGTCACGCTTTCCTGGGAACACGGGAGCGACCCCCTAATAAAGCCACCCTGGGCACCAGCTGCCTCCCGGATGGTTCTTGGCAGCGCAGCGGGGCTGCACGCTTCCCCTCTGCCTGCACCCTCGCTCCGGCAGCATTTCGGCAGAGCTGGCGCTGGTCCCCCCGGTGCTGGTTTTGGCATGACAACCACCGAGGACCATCTCCTCCCCCTGCACAGGCACTCGCCTCTCGCCGCGGAAAAGGAAAACAAATTAAATATAAATCCCAGCGTTAATGGAGAAGTCAGATGGGAAAACTATCAGGGTTCCTATAGCAACCCGGGGTAACATTTTCAAAAGCACCTGGATGACTTGGGAGTCAAGTGCTTTTGAAAGTGCTATCAGTTACAACAGCCGTGGTATTTTTCCATTACAGGGTAGATTGAAACATACATTAAGTTAATATATAGTGCATGCAGAAAACCTGCTGATTACCACGACTGATGAAAACGTGCCACAACACCCAGCCTAAGCACTTCCAAACAGCTAACCATCCCGTCCTGGCTCTGCCGAAGGTGCAGAGACCTGGCACAGTGCGAGAAAGGACTTTTCGGTCTCGTTTCCTTTGTAAAAGGCAGCCGGTGCTTGCGTCCACGCTAGGATGGGGCTTGCGAGGCTGTGCCGCTTCCCCTGGGAGCTGTGGTGAGGTGGGGAGATTCTCCAGGGCTGGGGGTGGCCGGAGGGTCTGGGGATCCCGGGAGCTGGGAGTTCAGCATTCCCCTGGGCTCCTGAGCATCGCTGTGGGTGGGTGCCCCCATCCAGCACCGCCTCAGCTAGGGATCCCCGGGGGGCAGATGTCCCCCCCGCACCTCGGCGGGGGCTGTCAGCCCTCCCTGCTGGGACAGGAGCTGAGGGGCTGGGGACCCCTGAGCCTGCAGGCAGCGGGGATGGCAGGAGAGTGGCCGGCGGCTGCTCCGTGCCGGGCTGGATCACACAGGGCCACACGGCTGGTGAGGTGGGTTGGCCGGGGCTGCGTTTGCAGGCTGGGTGCTACCAGCCGGGGGTGCTCAGCGCCCCTAAAAGCACCTTTAAGCTAGTGTTTGAGGAGGGGGGGTGTTTGCTCTGAACTGTCCCAGCAAAGCCAAGGCTGGACTGAGGGTCTCAGCCATCCTCACTGGGGGCTCGGCCGCATCCTGCTGAGCCTGGCCATGGGGACGGTGCTGCTGGGTCTCGGTGTCTCTGCACGCCAAGCAGGGGGAAACAACCCACCCCGGCAGAAGCGGGACGCCATCGCCCACCACACGAGCTCCTTTTGCTGCGGTGTAAACTTCATTCTCCCTTTCCTCCTGCCTGTACTTCCTCCTCCTTCCCGCTTCCAAACAGGCGAGTACCACGTTCTCAGCATCCCTCTGACACCCTGGGGCTCCCCCAGCACAGCAGCCCACATCCCGGCCAGCGGAATGCCGTCATCCGACAGCGAAGCGGTGCCGAGCCGCGCTACCCGATGGCTTTCCAGGCTGTTGTGCCAGGATTTGGGGGTAACCAGCCAGAAGAAATGCCTTAGAAGTCAAAGAGGAATTTTGCACCTCATTTCGCGAATGCTTTCTATGCTTGTGGAAGAGGAGGGGTTTTATTTTCTCTCCTCTCTTGGTTTTAAAAGCTGAAGTGTTTCTGGAAATCCAGCTGAAAATTGCTGGTTTGGCAGATGGGTTTGTTCCTCTGGGTTCCTCTGGGTTTGTTTTTTTTTCTTTTTTTAATTTTTTAATTTTTTTTTTTTAATCTTGGCATCTCTGCTGCAGGGATTGATTTGACACCCGTCCTCATGAATGCTCGGAGCGGGTCGGGGCTGTGTCTGTGCCAGGAGAGCATCCCCGGAGAGCGAGGCCGGCGCTGAGCCCCCACGAAGAAGCCCAGACGTCTCGGGGGCTGGCCAGGTCCACCTGCGGTAGCTGTCCCCGAGATGGCACAGGGCCGGGGGCGATGTGCTGAGCTGGTTTCGGTGCCCACCAGCCCCCCAAGGCACAGGCACTGGGTGCCTTTCGCCCGCACCGTCTTGCTTGTTGGTGCGTCTCTGCAAGCAGCCGCCAGGCAAAAATGTGCTGTGAACCTCTGTCAGGATGAATTGGGCTCACCTAGCAAAATAAAAATAAAAAAATTAAAATTAAAAAAAAAAATAAGGAAGAAAAGTTCTCTGTAATAAATAAGTGATGTTGTGGCACCTCGGTCCTCCTGACACCTCCACCGTGCTGCTGCCTGGGAGCCGGTTGCCCCATTCTGGGTGGCCCCGTGGGTCACAGACTCTGCTCCATCCCCGGAGCCACCCGGCTGCTTCAGCCCTTCAGCTTTACAGCCTTGGCAAGGGGCAGTTTTGCTTGCAGCACCCCTCTCGCTGGTCCCCTCCGTGTCCCCTGGCCAGGCTGGGTGCCGGGGCACCCATGGGTGCTGCTTCTCATCGGCATGTCCACGGTAGTTAAACCCTCCCGGCGATGCTTCCTTCCTCATTGTTTTCCTGTCACTAACCCACTGATTTCACTGCAGATGCCGTGATTTGCTGTAAGTGGTGTTTTCCAGCCCCTGCTTCCCAGGGCTATTAATGGGACACGGGGCTGGCAGGGTGCTGCTCAGCTGGCCTGGGCTCTCAAAGAGGGGGTGGTGGTGATGGAGCAGGGTCTTGTGGTGCTCAAGGGTCCTGTGTCACTTCACAATATCCATTTCCCTGACTCCTTCCCGCGTTCCCTTTGGTGGCAGGCACGGGGGCTGCCGGGAATTCTCTCTGGGGCAGCACCAGACCCCCTTTCCCCACCGGCGGGGAGGCTCAGGGTGGCAGCAGGCAGCATCCTGCGCTCCCCCCGCTCCTCTCCAGCTGCGGAGCTGTAAAAAAAAAATCCACCAAAAACCAACCAGCCCTAAATGCATTAAATAACCCATGTGCTGCTTTTTTCCCCCCAAACACTTGGATTTGTCATCAGGCAGCTCCGGGGGGTGCAGGGGGGGTTTATCACCCTGCCCAGGGCTCTGGGTTTGCCTCGAAGCCCCAGTAGCAGCGAATGGGGAGAAGCAGGTTTTCCCCTTCTTTTTTATTTCTTTT
>VZSF01005818.1:347-16601 GCA_013398295.1 Chionis minor | reverse complement strand
TTTTTTTTTTTTTTTTTTTTTTTTTTTTTAATGGAAAAACCTCGCCTTTCAACGTTTTAATTTTGGCCTCTTACATTGGGGTAACGGCTGTGCACCCCATAGCTCAGCCCACCAAGGCAGCCGGGAGAGCTGACGCCCGCTGTACCCCCTTCGGGGGGTCCGGGGCACATGGCGGGGAGGGGGGAGGCAGTGCCGGTGGCCACCCTTGCTGCTCTAATGAGGCTTTCCCTCTAATTAATATTCCCCGGCAAAGCTGGCGCTGGTTCTTGGTCTCTGGGCTTTTATCTCCGTTGGCATTGATGTGACATCAATGGGAGACGGGGCTTTGAAAGCTGTTTGTTATTTGTGCTGTCGTATCTGTGGGAGGAGGGAGAGGGGCGTCCCCAAGCCCGGGTCTGTGTGTCCCCCCCCTGGCCAGGACACACGTGGAGGGCTGCCTGGGCACGTGAGGCTGCAGTTCGGGTTCCACCCCCCACCACGTTTCCAGCCCCTCCAAGAAGGTACGTTGGGCAAAATAATGAGGTTTCTGCACCCAGTTGCTTCCCGCGTGGGGGCCCGATTCACACCCAAAAGCGCAGCTAATTCACGCGTGAGCACCCAGTTAGGTCACGCCTGAGCACCTGAGGAGGCCACGCTTGGGTGGCCAATTAGCCAACACCTGAGCACCCAATTAGTCAACACCTGAGCACCCAATCTGCTCATGCCTGAGTGGCCAGTTAGCTCCTGCCTGAGGGCTATTTTGGGCATAAACGGGCAGATTTTGGTAGCTGGGGGCTGCAGTGGTGCTGGTGGAGGTTGGGAAGTGCTGGGGGCTGGTCACAGCTGCTCTGAAAGTGATGGAAATGCCTCATTGCACCCCAAAACATTAGGGGAGCCTACAGCAGGGAGGGCAGGACATGTGGGGTTGGAGTCCCGCTGGTGCGAGGAGTCCCTCCGCACCCGTCCCACGCTGTCAACCCTGGTGTCTCCAATATTCATCCAAAGGGAATCTGCAGCGGGCGAGCTGGCATGGTGAGTCCCCCGAGCTGCAGCCTCTTCCCTGGGGCATTTTGGGGAGCTCGCTGGGGTCCCCTTGCACCAGGATGGGGGTGGGGGGGTGCGTCTTGGGTCGCAGCCACCCTCCTCCAGCATCCTGCCGGAGCATCCGCAGGCGGTGGCGGGGGCTGGCGGGTGAGCCGGCTCCGCTCTCCCCCGGCGTTTGCTTCGCACAGATGTTCACGCCATCCAGTTCCAGTAATTCCAATATTCCTGACAAGTGAATTTGCAGCCGAAGCCGGCCAACGCTTGCTCAAAATGTGCTTTTTTGTGTTTTTAAACTGACTTTCCATGTGGATCGGTGCCAGAGATTGGGGGGACACAGCGCCAGACCGCAGTGCGGGGGCTCTGGGGGGGGGAGAAGTGGGGCTGCTGCCTCAGTTTCCCCTGCTGTGAAACAGTGTCCTGGCTGTTCCCATCCAAACCATCCACCACCCCAACGTGGCCCTGGAGCATGTGCCCTGCTCGGCCTCTCCCAGAGCCACCGTGTGCTCCGGCTTCCCTTTTGCTGGCCTAAATTGGGGCCCCAAACGCTGCGTTTTGTGGTGGTGCCCCCCAAAGTGGGGAGCGAGGGGACCCCAGAGAGAAGCTAATGGTGTTGGGATACTGTTGGGTGCAGCTGGTGCAATGGGGAGGTAGGATGGGGGTACTGCCTGCTTCCTTCCCAGCAGGAAAAAGCACAAGCAGGACACAGCTGAGCTGTTCAGCGCCTAATTTATACTGGGGAGAGGGACAGACATGCGCCAGGGGCCATGCAGGGGAATTCACAGCCATTCCCAGGCTGGTGGCCACGGCCAAGGCTTTTTGGGGATCATCATCCCCACGCGACGCTCAGCCGCTCCGAACAGGCGCTGCGGCTGCGGAGTGATGCCTTTAACCGGTTTTTAACACTTGGAGATCTTCCCCCTCCTGCCTGGCAGCGCCGCAGTGCTCTCATCCATTTCTCATGGGACTGTCAACCTCGGCCGCCACTGGGAAGGCAGGGAAGGATGGGAAGGGACGGCTGGAGGCCCTGCGGTGCCTGTGGGAGGGCGGCAGGAGGCCATCAGCGCTTATTAGGGGTTATGCAATAGACACTTGGCCATTACACAGCTATTAATCCTCCTTTAATAAGGTTTTGCTATTTACTGACCACAGCAACTATTGCATTAAATCGAAATTAAACGTGTATTTTGGAGGCTTTGCAAAAGCGGGGAGGAGGGTGCAGGTTTGCAGGTGCATGGGGAGGAGGGAGGGTTTTGGGGACCCCCAGCCTGGCCTCAACTCCAGCGTGAGGATGTCCCACAGGTGAGGTGCTGGTGGCATCTCTGGTGCCTTCGGCACTTTGTGAGCTGCTAAATTAGAGGCAAGAGATGCTGCGGGCTCCGGGGTAACCTCGGCTGCGAATCAAAGGGGAGCAGGCTCCACTTTTCAGCTTTTCATCTGGGGTTTTATGCCCAGTTCCGCTGGGCTGAGGCGGATTTGGGGTTAACCCCTTGTGTGCTGCAGCCTGGCAGGAGCATGTGGGGACACCTCCCTTTCAGCTAAGGCTGGAACCCACGCCTGGGACCCCGGGGCTTGGGGAAAGCAGGGAGATGCCCAGGCTTTGGGGCCAAATCTCCCTCTGGAATAGCAGGATGTGTCCCCAGCTGTAGAAGCCGGCTTTCTGGCCACAGTGTGGCTGTTCCGAGGTCACTTCCCCCAGTGTCTCGGGACACGGGCTTGTTTGGGGGCTCTACCCACAGACGAGGAACCTGAATGTCCCTGCCTGACCCAGGTCTCTCATCCCTGTCCCCAACGAATCTGGGACAAGCAGAGCTGGGCTGGCTGCAATTATCCACGGATTAAAGGCAGCTAATTTGCTTCGAGTTACGGAGGCTAAATTGGATCGATACGTTGGGGTGAAACACATAAAAAAGGAATCAATAGGTTTTCAGAAAGGCAGAAGACGGGCTCTACGGGGTGATGCTTTTGGGGCCGGGGTGGTGGCGGTGCCCGAGCGGTGCGGGGCCGGGAGGGAGAGGTGGGGAGGTGGGAGCGGGTGGCAGGCGATCCCCGGGGCGATGCATGCCAGCGAAGCAGAACTGCGACTCAGCACAAGGCTTTCGTCGGGTTTTTGCAGCTCAGCAGACTGGAGGCTGCCGTGACAGGCGCGAGCTTCGGCTCCCCGGGATTCAAGGCACAGGTTTGACAGCCGGCCCCCGCCCGTGCCGGCACACTCGCCCCCGCGCTTGCCGGCGACGTCACGGCCGCGAGGAAACTGGTTTGAAGTTCAACCAGTATTCGGGCAGGAGCTAACTCAGGCCACGGGCGAGGTGTGCGCCAACCAGGCGTCCTCACCGCGGGGTGCTTGCCGGTGTAAACTGTGGGTGTCCCAGTGCCCCCCAGCGTTTCTGAGCCCCCGTGGCCACCAGCAAGGGCTCGGGCTGCCTCCCTTGTGCTGCCTTCTGGCAGGGCAGCGCGGTGGGTGGCAGGGTCCTTTTTCATAGCTGACAGCCCATGAATATTTATAGCAGCCTATTAAAAAATGTCCACCGCATCCCAAATTAGTCACGGGGCACTGGATAGAGCCAGGGCGCTGGGGACGGTGGCACTGATGTCACCCCCGGCTCTGGGGTGGGACAGTGGTTGTGTGGCCCCGTGGCCGGGGTGTGACGGAGTGGGGGGTCTCCGTCCCCCCCAGGGCTGCGTGAGCAACTCTTGGGTCCTGCCTTTGGGCCAGACCTTGCTCTTACATATGATCCCCTCGTTCCTCCCGGGAGCCTGCTCGGAATGCTGGCAGCACCAGGCTTTCTACCCGCCTCAGCATCTCTTCCTCAGCCTCTCATGCTTTAAAACTCAGGTTTCTGTGGCTGATGTCTTCATCAGCTGCCGAGGGGTGAAGGAGCTGCTCCCCCCATCATGTGCTGGAGATGCCGGCTGCCTCTAGGATGTACAAAACGTGGCCAGCACAGATGTGTTTATCTCCAAGAAAAGCAGGCGAGAAAGGGAATCAGGATTTTGGTGAAGGGCGGGAAATTAAAGGGGGAGAAGAAGGGGACAAGGCTATTTCCCAGCTCCTAAGGAGTTGGCAGGGATAACAGAGAAAAGAGCAAAATCTGATTTAGAAAGAGTATGCGAGGACAGAAATGCTGGCGGGGGCACTGGTCGTAGTGCGAAGCCTCAGCCCAGGCGTCGCTGGAGAAAGGTGCTGTAAGGGGGCTGGATGTGTCCCGGCAGCCTGGCCAGAGCTGGGGGCAAGAGCGGGTCTCCCCGTGGCTTTTGGGAACCCTTCAGCCCTTGGGGAGGCTGGGCCGGGCAGTCAGCTCTGGCAGGGGGAGGTCTCCAGCTCTGCTTCTCGATCCGTAGCTCTCCCATTGCTCTGACTGCTCTTCCCCAGCCCCGGCCAAGGATCCACACGTTCCCGGCAGAGGTTTGTTTTGCCCAGTGCAGATCGCCGGAGCCAGGTAATCAGCCTCTGGTCGCAGACACCACGCCAGGAAACGCTGACGTTATTAGCATTATTATTATTATTAATAATAAGCCTGCTTGCACTGGGGGGGGGGGGCTCGCAGCATGGCCGAGAGCTCAGCCCCCGCTCCAAGCTCTCTCTGCAAACAGCCATCCCCGTCACGGGGAATTAAAACCTTAATTGCTGAGGCTCAGCCCTGGGGGGGACAGTAGGATGCTGGGGGTCAGACCCTGCACTGGTCAGGTCTGTGGGCTGGGGGATGTGGCTGCTGGGCACCTCCGGGCAGCCCTGGCACGAGGGGGCTCAGCCCCACAGGAGGGTTCATGGGGTTGGGGACCTCCTGTGGGCAAGTTTGTGGGGATGGGACGGGCTGGGGAAAAGTTTCACTCCTCTCCCCATGGGAAATGTGACCCCCACAGGTCAGGCATCCCTGTAGGTCTTCTCCCTGCAGGTGTGGGATCCCTGGAGATCTGGGATCCCTGCCAGCACAGGCAGGACACCTATCCCTCCACTCCAAGGGAGCAGGGTCAGAAGCAGGAGGAAGGGATTCTGCTCATAAGCCTTGTCGAAGTCATAATTTAAATTGAATATTAGTTATTTTTTTTTTTTTTTTAAATACAGTATTGCGGTTTTCTTCACTAAATGGCATGTTGTTCATCTGTTGGCAAAAAGAGGATCTTTCCACGCGTGGTGCCCAGACCGGCCAGTGCTGGCAAGGGGCCGGGAGGAGCAGTACCCCGTGCTGGGGACAGGCAGGGCCAGTGCGGCAGAGCAGAAGGAGGTAGGAGGCAAAATTAGGAGGAAATCAGGCTGGAAACGTGCCCCAGGGAGGGAAAGCTCTGTGCTTGGCTGCGGCAGGGCTGGGTTAGCCATGGCTGGTGCGGGGCAGGGGGTCGGTGTCCCCATCCCTGCGTGGCTTCGGCAGAGCCCCCCTGCCCTTCCACCCATACGGGAGTGGGATGTGGGGACAGTGGGGACTCGGGATCCTTCGGGGCTTGCAAAGCTGGGAAGCGCGGGGAAAAGCCCCTGTGGGAAGCTGCTGCTCTCTCCCCACGCCACGTCCCCGTCTCTGTCTGCCCTCTAGCTCTGGTCTCCCTCGTCACACGCTAATGATAGTCCTGGTTACCGCCACTAATGAAGGGCCACGGCTTCAATCACCAGGACAGATCCTGTGCTCATCTCTGGCTGAGTCCCTTGCGGCATTAATGAAGTCCTAAAATCACTTTTATCTCGCCGGGGCAGCCAAGGGAAGGGCTGTGATGGGGTGGGCGTCCCGCACTCCCCCCCCAGGGGTACAGCACTGGGGCTGCTCCTGAGCTGCATCTCCATGGCAACGCTGAGGGATGCTCCTGCGGGATGCTCCTGCAAGGGATGCTCTTGCAAGGCCACTGAGGGGAATCCCAGCAGCCTGGGGGCTTTGGCAGCACACAGGCTCGGGGAGAAAACACCCGTCTGGGCTGGGAGCACGGCTGTCCGTCTGTCTGTCCGCCCACAACAACATCCCTGCGGATATTGAGCAGAGGCGCTGTTTGATGTCGGTCCCGGCAAGCAGCCACTTAAAGCCCGTGTCTGCGTGGCCTCCTTCGCTTCCCAGCCTCACCGGTGATGACGAGCGTCTCCCCGAGCAAACAATTACAGAATTGACCCCACGGTCCTTTCAGCTCCTAATTTTCCAGCCCAGACTGTGTCCTTAGCTCATCTCCGGTGAGCCAAGGGATAGGAATCTCCAGCCATTTCCATAGGACATCACCAGCACAGCATTTGGCCACGAATAAATATATATATATTTTTCTCTCTAACATCTGTCTTTCCTTTTCACTGTGGTTTTTATTACTAGATACATTTGTATTAAAGTAAACACAGCCCAGGAGCGGGGGCTTGGGCTTTCTTGTGACGCATCAGGACTGTCGGGGAGGCTTTGGGATGTCGGGGGCTGCTTTGCGCAAAGGCACAGGGTGGTTGCAGGGAGCCAGGATCCCTCCCGCTTCCCCGACGGTGTCCATCGGGATGTCTCAGGGCAAAAATGAGCCCTGCAGAGGAAACAGCGCTGTGCCGGTGCTTGCTGGCCTGTAGCTGCGGGATGGCGGTGCCTTTGGTGGGGCTGCCCAAAGTTGTCACCCTTGTCCCCACGGGCTGTGCATGTGGGAGCTCTGACTGCTCCCCTTCATTTGTTGCCGCTTATCTATAATTTAGCATGGTTTTTAGTTATATTCTAATTGAGTTTCATGTGTCACAGCGTGTCTCAAACAGAAAATATAAATATTTAACAACCTCCACTGGTAATAAAGATTCACATTTGCCTCGTTCTGGTTCCCAGTACATGAATATTCCGTACCACACTCCGCGGGTATTAACTTCATTCAGATTTCTCCCCTGTTATGCAATATAACGGTAATGACAGATAGAAGCCAGATCTTAAAAAAATTATAATCAAAACCACCAACAACAAACCAGTTTGATGTCATTAACTCCCCTCCGTTGGTTAGGGAAGCACTAATACGTTCCCTTTCATTGCCGGCTCCTCCATGCATGCAAGCACTGTGTTCCCGCTCTGGCAGCACGGTGGGTGGGAGCTACTCCAGTCATACCAGTATGGGCGAGAAGTGGGGCATGGGAAGGGCAGGGGCAGCCTCGGGGAAGGGGGGCAGGAAGCATCTGAGGCTCAGGTCTGGCAGGGCAAGGGTTGAACGGAGCCTGCGTTGGGCTGAAATAAAGCTGGGATCGTGTTCCCGCTGTCCTGCTGCTGGAGTGGGGATGCAAGTCAGGCTGGACATGAACTAAAGCGTCACTGGTCTCTACTGGGGCTGGGCTGTCAAGGCCAGGTGCTCAGACGGTGAAAGGGGCATGGCAGGAGGAAGCCACGGGTGATTTTTGGGTGGTGGCTGGTACCCGGGAGGACGAGCTGAGTCTGCCCTGAGCTAGCAGGACCTGGGGACCGCAGGAGAGCGGCTCTCGGGATCTGCCCCGCTGGGGGTGACCGAGCGCCGCGGCCAGGTCGGGTGTGCTGGGGGCTGCCCAGGTGTGTCCTGGGGGAGGTGAAGTTGTTTGAACCACAACCGGGTCCGAGCTTCCCACTGAAAACAACCCCCAAACTGCCCTTTGTGCCACGATGAGTATTTTCAGGCAGAGTGAGGCTTCTGGAGCACGTCAGCTCCGGCACGGCAGGTGGCAGGGGACAGGTTTCGAGCATGCCAGCGCCCTGTCATTTACCAGGGGGGCTCCTTGGCTGTTTGGCATTGCGCAGCGGATGGTCCCTTGCTCCCTGTCCCGGTGTGGTCTGGGAGATTCGGGCTGCTCCTCAGAGAGCTCCTGTGGTTGCTGGGATCGGGGGGGAGCAGCCCCTGTGGGAAGGGCTTGAGTGCTGGAGGGCTGCCTTGCAGTCACCAAACCCAGCTGGGACCCCCAGGAAAGGGAGGACAGGGGGACATGCCAGGTCAGCACCAGTGCGTGGAGCAAAGAGTGGCAGCACAGGGCCAGCACTGGGGTCCCCTGGCACTACGAGCCTTTGCAGCCCCACGGTCCCCTCTCCAGCCCCCCATTTGTCCCCTGGGCTCCCTGTGCCCCGCAGGGCAGGCGGATCCCCTTCTGGATCTGCCTTTCTCCCACACCAGCAGCTCCGGCGCGCCGGATCCGGCACCTCCTGCATGCACAAATCTCATTTTGGCCCCGTGTGGCTCCAGCCGTGTGCGCTCACGAGGTCTGGGCAGCCCCAAACCCTTTCTTTTTTGCCCCATTCGAGCGGTGACGCTCGCAGCCCGTGGTGCCACCAGCCTGGTTAAAACCCCATCAGCAAGCTGCTCTAGTTCCCTGGGGATTTGTTGAGGTAATTAAGATTCATGCCAGAGAAAGGCCACGGATGGGCTGCGTGATTCAGCTCAACGGGGTCAAACCGGCTAAAAGAGCTTTGGGTACGGCCGGCACCTCCCCACCGGCACGGCGAGGAACGGCTGGAGCCGGCACAGAGGAGGGGACACACTGAGCAGCTGGCACGTGGGCTCACCGGGGTCGCCGTGCTGCTTTGCCACCTCTCGTGCCCTGTCCTTTGCTCGCGTCCCGCACATCCATGCGCGCACGCCTCGCTCGCGCGCTGGCTGGGCGCCGTCGCTTGGCGGGGCCGGGCTCGAGAGCGAGCTGTTGCCTGGGTTCCCGCACATTATGAAGATGTTTCAAGCTGCTGAAAATTCAAAGTGCTGTTTTAATTACGTGCTATGAGGGAAGCAGCCTGAATCTTGGAAGGAGGCTAACGACGGGACTGCCAGGATATTTTCAGTGGCAGAAACCCAGAATCCATCCCAATGCATCTTTAAAAGGGAAAAATGTCAGGTTTGCCTATGAAATAATAACTAATAACCTATAAACAATGACATCACTGTCCACCTCGCTGCTGGGGAAGTGATTTAGAGACGCCTTGCCTATGTGAAACGAGAACATCTGCTCTCTGCTGGAAAGAGGGGGAAGATCTCCTCATCAGCATTAAATTTAAATGAGCCAGTCCTCATTTGCACGCTTCTGCGGCGTTCTTGCTCCTGCAAGAGGGTGACTGGGGTACACAAGCTTCGGAAGAGGCTCAGCAAGACATTTCTCCCTCCATGGCTCTCTAAAAGTGTGAAAATCATACTTTTCTATCCAAGAAGGCTCCTCTAGGCATGGACCGACCCATCACAGCCCCACAAGCAGCCAGGTGGGATCGGGGCTCTCCCTGCCCAGGCGCTTCGTGTTCAGCATCTCCTCCTGGTGGGGCCACCCGTGGCCCATCTCCCACGGAAGGGCAAGGATGAAACAGACCCCAGTGTCCCCACGGGTGTGACAAAGAAGACGCTGGCGTTCTCAGCGATTTGGAAATTGTTTTAGAGCTAAACGAGGCTGTGACGAGCCCACCCCAGCATCGCGCAGTGGGTACCCCTGCACCCTGGCCCGGCCACCGCTGTGGCAGATCTGCAGCACCCGCAGCTGCCCCGCTCCCCATCAGCCACCCGCATTGCAAGCTGCCAGCAGGCTTCGGCGTGTTCCACATTATTTTTAATTATATTTTACTTTAAAGGGTCATTAATTACAAAGATTTCCCAGCAGAGGCCTTAAAAAAAAAAAAAAAAAGGAAAGATGGGGGGGAAGAAGCCTTTTCCACATCAAGGATTGTTGGGGGTGAGCTGGAATACGGGTAATGATTGAGAGGGATTAAGCAGCCAAGCAGCAAAGTTTGGGGTGTAGATGAGCCAGCAGCACTCAGGGGTGCCACTAGCTCGTGGGCAAGCTCACCCGTGGGTGCAGCGTGGCATCTTGGTGGGATGGAGGGCTCAGGCTCTTGCTCCTGACCAAGCATCCCGCTGGCTTGGCAGCATCTCCCATTCCTCCACAGATCCCGGGTTAAAGCTCCGCTCTCCCTCCTGTCCTGGTCCCTCTCCTCCCGGCCCCCCCAAAGGCTGTTTCTCCATCCCCCTGCCCTCACTGCTATTCATCGCTCCTCGGAAGAGCAGGAGACACTTACGCCACTTGCTATCACTGCCGTGTGCTGGTTTAATAGTAATTTATTTTAAAATCATTTGGGTAATTTGCTCCCCAGCTGGTGGGGGAAGCCACAGTGTCGGGACAGGGGAAGGGGTGCGGAGGGTGCAGTGTCCCTCTGGACCCTGGGAGTCAGGGGCCAGCGTTGGCCCCTTTGGGGTGAGGTGGTGACCCCCCTCCCCACGGCAGCACAGCCCTTGCGAGGGGGTTTAACGAGTCAGTTTAACGAGTCTGACCTCCACAACACGGGGCTCAGCTGGGGCTTTCACAGCCTGCCCAGGAGGGTTGGCTGGAAAAAACCCTTTACCAGGGCAAATTTTGGTTAATCCTTTTCACATGGACCAAGACCTGGTTTGCTCGTGCCTGGCCACCACCACCAGGAGCTGCTGTCCTCTCCTCCTTCCACATCCACCTTTTCTCAATTAGGGCTTTCTGAGCAGGTGCCAATCACTGCTCCAGCTCCTGCCTTCCCCCACCAGCCCCCGAGGCAGGAGGTTGTCCAGAGGTGCTGCTGCAGCTCTGGGGTGAAGGTGTCCTCTGGCCGCAGCTCCTGAGTGCTCAGGTAAGAGCCTGGACAAAACTGTTGTGGTGAGATTGCTTACTGTTGTGGACTGCGTGCTGGGATGGTGGAGGTGGAGATGCCTTTGGGTGCCTCTGGCTGCTATGGGTTCCGGGATGGAGATGAGGGTGTTGCTTTTCTCCAGCCTGGAGTCACTTAAGAGGGTGGTGGGGTGGCTCATGGCTGTGCTGCCGTTGTTTGGAAGGTTTCTCTTTCCTCGCAAACCTGCACGTGTCCCTGTGTCTCAGCGTCCTGATCCCTGCCAGGCTCAGGGCTGAGCTCTGCAGCCCATCCTCTGCCATCCGGGTGTTCGTGTGGTTCCGCCCTTCCCCGGTCTCTCAGCTCTTGGCTTTTTCTTACCTCGTACCCCTCATCCCTGAGGCCACCTTGAGCCTTCCTGGGCTCATTGGGATTCTGGGAGCGCTCGTAGCAGTGTTGGGGGGCCAAGGTGGGTGTGCTCAGGAGCACTGTTGGATGCTCACCGGCATCCCGGTGCTCGGGGATCCGGGGCTCGGCAACAAGCGTCTCATTTCCCTCTTGTCTCTTCCTGTCAGACAAGATTTGAAGATTCAATTAGAGTGGGAGCTGCTGATAGCAGCGGCGCTGGCATGCTGCTCGTGCCTCGTGCTTGCGCTGCATGGGAACCAGATGAAAGCTGAAAGTGATCCAGGGGGGGTGGGGAGAGGAGGGTATTGGAAAGGGAGGCTCTTTGCCAGCCAAAGAGCCTGGGAGGAAAAAAAGGCAAGAAATGCAGATTTTGGGGAGGCTGAGGGATGGTTGGAGGCTCAGGCTGTGCTCCAGCCCCCGCAGCACCACAGGGGTGCCCTCTCGGGAGAGGGGCTCCCAGGGCAGCACCGGGCTGGGGAGGTGACCAGCTCCAAAATCCCCCTGCGTGCGCTCAGCAGGGTGAGGCTGGGCATCGGGACAGGGCTTGTTCGCCCAAAACCTCATCCCGCAGAGCCGGGGCTCTGGGAGCGGGGCTGGATGTTGGTGCCCTAGGGGAGAGCGAGGCGAATGCTCCCGAGTGCATCAGGTGGGGAGCTGCCTCGACCCGGCGGCAGAAGGCTGGATTTCCGTCAGAGGTTTCTTTTTTTCCCCCCCTTTCTCCCTCAAAAACCGTGTTTCGTTTTGCACTAAGGCTTCAGAGAGATGTAGAGACCATCTTACCCGCTTGCTGAAATGCCGTAGCCCTTGGCTGGATGCAGGGATAAGGGTGGGCTCCGGTCAGAGCTGCGGTAAATGCGAGAGGATGTTGAGTAGGGCAAATGTCCAGTGTGGTGCTGGGTCCTTGTGTCTTGTCTGGGGGAACTGCCTTTGGGGGGGCTGATGGACATTTGTGCCTTTTGAGGGTCAGAGCCAGGATTTGGCCACTAAAACACCCGGTCTGCCCAACCGGGGTAGTCGTGAAGGGACAATTCCCTCTCCTCGTGACGTTTTCTGGAGGTAACAGCAGTTGCTAAGGAAAATGCAATTTTCTTAAAGATTGGGGGGGGGGGGGAGGAGNGGGGGGGGGGGGAGAGGAGGCAGATTTCTGTTATAAATTATATTTTTACTACAAATTATATTCAGCTCTGGCCAAGTCAGAAGGTTCAGCCACGCTGGCGCTACAGCCCCGAGCGGCTCAGCCCTTGCCGACGTAGCGGTTCCCAAAACTCAGGCCGTATTCAGGCACAGATTGATTGTGTACCAAAAAGTCAAGGTGCAAACATTGATCATGCAGGGAAGCGCTGGTCATCAGCCAGAAATAAGCATTCCCCAGACTGAATTATTAATTCCTTTCTCCACACCAAATGTATTGTGCTGGTCGCATACGTCCCCTCTGCACAGTGGTTGTGCTTCACGCCGTAGTATATTTTCCCTCCAAATACTTGTCTGGCTCTTCACTTAATAAAGATTGAGAGAGACAATAAAAACATTCATTAAAGAAGAAAAAAAATAAAAGATGAAGCCCTGCTCGTAGCCTCTAGCAGCTGGTTTCATTAAGCAATTGCTTCTCCCTAACCCTCCACGGCATCTCCTGGTGCTGGTACCCAGCCCCGGGGCTTGGGGATACAGCACTGGACTGGGAAGTCCTGGGATGCTCGGGGTGAAGGCCACGGCCATGGCATCAATGGGATAACTTAGGAAGGCAAGAAACCATCTGGGTGATGGAAAAGGGTGTATTGGCAAAATAAACTCTTGGGAAAAGCAGCTGTTTGGACAGGGTTATGTCAAGTTAAGCTGTTCTTTTGCATGGTGGGGCTGGTCTCCTGCTCCTCCCAGGTCGTTAGGTGCTGTCCTAAGAAGCTAAAATCATTAGCCCAGGGCTCTTTCAGCTGTGGGCATTGAGGGGTGGGAGCCACCCAGCCGGGCTGTGCCAAGGCTGGGGGGAGCAGGAGGAGACACCAGGGCGGGGGGACTGGGGGCTCCGTGGGGCCGGATGCGGTGGGAAGAGGCAGGAAGGGTGGGCAGGGTGGTCTCCGGTGTGTCACTGCTGTAGCTCTGTCAGCCGAAATATGCTGTTTCTCAGGAGATTAATTCACTGACGGGGGCAGCCAGGAGCCCCACGCACGGCAGGGGCTGCGGTCCCACAGCACTGGCTGTCCCTTCTGGCGCGGGGGAGTCGGGACAGAGCAGGCTCGCTGCCCTCCAAGCGCTCTTCAACAGCACTTGAGTCTGTAAATTGGTTGTGGGAGGCCTGCTCTGCCCCCAAACTGTGACATCCGAAACGAAATGTGTGTTTTTTCTCTCCGGTTCCAAGACATGAGAAGAGCTTTGGATCTTGTTGCGATTTATCACTCTGCCCCGAGCCAGATGCCTATATGGGTTCAATCTATAGCTCCCAGAACTGATAGAAATATTATCCCGGCTTATTAAAATCACCCACAGCTACTGCAGCTGTATGTCAACAGCAAAACAAATAGCGACTAGTTCTCATCGGATTGGAGCCTCTCTGTTGAGGCTGTCTTCAATCCGCCTCCTGCTAAAATGGTTACAGATGTAGGCTTTTCCCAGTGCAGCTCCTGTACAGCCAACTCCAAATCCCATTACCACGCCGGAGTTGTCTTCAGCGAGCATCAGCTCGGCTAAAGCTCCCCCACTGACACAAAATGTGGCTCGGGATGCTTTTCCTAGAAGTGCTGCTAAGAGAGAGAGCGCGGGGCTTGGCTCCCCCAAAAGAGCCCCCCAAACGGTGCGGGGGAAGCTATGCTGTGGGGAGAAAGGAGAGCAAAAGGGCTGTGCTGGGATGAAAGGGCTGCTGCTTCCCTCCTCCTCCTCCTGGGTGGCACAGCTCTGTCCCTGCCAGGGGTCTGCTGAGCAATTTGGGGTGCATCGCATTGGTTGCCAGAGGTTTACTGATGTTGCAGAGCCCCTTCCCCCCCCCCCNCCAGCCATCACCCAAGCTATCCCTGGCTCACCCCCATTCCTCTCTCCTGTGCTATCTTTGGTATAATTAGGAGGCCAGGACTGCGTGTGTGAGGTGAATGTGACCTCATTAGTTTCTTATGCTGTATCAAAATTTCTTCTCATTTACCTCCCCACTCCCTAAACGTGCAGCTCTGGTCTCCAGGGTCGCTTTCTGCTGCTTTCCACCCCTCTTGCCAAGGCTTTGGGCCGGAGCTGTGCTCCCTCTCCTCGACCCATCGCTCCGCTTCCATCTCAAAGCTGAATCCTCCTCCCCGATGCGTTTGAGGGAGACAAATTCCTGGTCTGCCCTGGGTGGGTGGGAAGGGTTCCCCAGGGAGATGCCTGGGCTGGGGTAGCGCTGAGGGGGGCTCCCAGTTTAACTCCTCTGCCGACCCAAGGTGAGACAGCAAAGCTCTGGGTGCTCCCTCTGCTCCACTGCCAGCTGAGACAGGGGATGGCAAACATCCCGGCTGGGCTGTGACAGGCTCTCTGCTCTCATCCCGCTGAGATCCACAACCAAGATCGCTCTTTCCTGGCAAAAGCATCCTTATCTGTGTTTGCTGTAGTGCACGGATGCCAAAATCCTGCTAGACTGGTGCTGGCTTGATCCTCTTGACGTTCAGATGCTTCCTTTTAAACTCAGAGGATATATCGCCCTGTCGAGCCTTTCTTCTTTCCCTGCCCTAGTTGGAGGGGGAAGTGAGATGGGAAGGTTTGCATCGCCTCTCCTGTGTGATGTTGGATCCCTTTATAGGGCAGGTATCTTCTAAAGCGAAATGTTTTCAATTCTCACGATAAGCATAATTCTTGAAAATGTACGCAATAAACAAAATGAGCCAAATGTAATTAAAATGGAGACAGCATATAATCTGGTAACCCACTTAGAGGCTCAAAGCTTCAGCTTTTACAAAAATGTTTGCTCCAAATCCATTTAAATAAACAGACCGACACACAAAGGCTCTCTGTACATTATCAGGATACAAAGAGAATTGGATCAAAAGCAGCTGTGGCCGGGCTGTACATATGTAGCGAGGAAATTGCTTGATCTCAGGCTGCACCTTGCACATGCAAATGTGTTTGTGGACCTTTTCCGTGAATTGCATTCGTTCAACAGCCAAGCTGTCGGGCTCCTGTGCTGCGCTCTCCCCTGGGGACGGGGTTGGGGGGGCAAAGGCTGGTGTCTTCCCCCACCGCAGGAGCCTTTGCTGGGGAAGCGAGGGAGCTCCTGGCGTGTTGGTACGTCTGCTTCCTTCGGGAGAGGCCAAAGACCAGCGGAGCTTTGCCCTCTCCGTGGCCATTGCAACCAGAGGAGGGAATTGCTCAGAAATGTTGAAAAGAAATGGAAATCCCCTTCCTTGGCACCCGTGTCGCAGGTTCTCCGCTCACTTGGTGTCACACACGCCATGTGCCGTCATGCTCGCGTCCCCCTGGGCTGCAGGAGGGTCTCCTGGCCATGGGCTGTGGGGCTGGGGGGGGTTTTGCTTCTCCTCCTCCGCCTGGACACTGGCTCTGGCAGCGCTGTGGCACAGCCCGGCTGGCCTTGAACTTTTGCCAACGGCCATGTGATTTGTCTGGGGCTGGACAGCACAGGCTGTGAATCCAAGATGGAGCGTGCTCCCCGGCCAGCAGGACCCAGCCCAGAGAAGGCATTTTGGGTCAGACAGCAGCATCTTCCCATCGCTCTTGCAGGCGTTTTTGGGCTAGCTGGAGCTCTTGGGAAGGGGATGCATGCGTATATATACGTATGTGTGATGTGGGGAGCTACCAGGGAAAGGTGAGAAAGCTTTTTCTAAAGGCACAAGAAATGTTAGGCATTAAGAAACAGGGTCTGGGCTCTGCCCGGGGGATGTCTGCGCTCAAAAGGAGCGGTGCCGGCGGAAAATCTTTTACTCTGGCCCTGCTGAAGGAAGGTCTCTGGCTTGCGCCGTCCCTCGCCCCCATGTGTCGCATCCCCCCCTCGCTCCTCCGGGAGATGTTCGCGGCGCCGTCCCCGCCGTCGGGGCTCGCTCCCGCCGCGGCCGGGCCTCGCACCGGCAGAGGGAGCTCCGGCCGCGTCCTCCGAGCAGGGGGGGACTGGGAGCACTCGCTGCTCTGTGTGGGGGGGGTGGCGGGTCCCCTCCTTCTCCTCCCTCCATCCCCCCGCCCCCACGCTGGGGACCCGGCTCCCCCGGGAGCTGCTGGCCGCCACCGTGCGCCCGCCTAGCCCGAGGGGCGACGTCCTCCGGACGGGGTGGCCCCCGCGGGGAGTCGGGGGACACACACACACGACACCCGGCGGTGACCCACATGCGCCCAGCCCAGCGCCACCGTCTCCGCTCGCAAGCAGTGGGGGGCCGCAGAC
>VZSF01005812.1:47758-68034 GCA_013398295.1 Chionis minor | reverse complement strand
GGGGTGGCCAAGGAGGGGTCGGGGTGGTGGCTGTGGAAAGCTTGAGGTGATGGGTAAGGAGGGGTCATGGCAATGGCTGGGGAGGAGTCACAGTGGGGGCTGTGGAGGTGGCCAAGGAGAGCTCAAGGTGGTGGCTGTGTAGGTGGGCAAGGAGGGGTCACAGTGGAAGCCAGGGAGGGTCAGGGTAGTGGCCATGGAGGTGGCCAAAGAGAGGTCTTGGGGTAGCCCAGGAGAGGTGGAGGTGCTGGCCAAGGAGGTGGCCAAAGACAGGTCACAGCGGTAGCCAAAAAGGAGTCACAGTGGTGGCTGTGGAGGTGGGCAAAGAGGCGTCATGGTGGTGGCTGAGGAGGGGCAGAGGCGGTGGCCAAAGAGGGGTCACGGTGGTGGCCAAAGAGGGGCGGAGGCGCTGGCCGTGGTGGCAGCAGAGGTGACTGAAGGGGGGTGAAGAAGGTGGTGGCCGTGTTGGTGGTGGTGGCCATGAGGGCTCTGGTGGCCATGGTGGCCATGGAGTTGCCGCTGCGGCAGCAGGCCGGATCCGGCAGTCCCCGGTGCAATCTCGCCCCTGCCCCGAGGGCTGGTGCCGGTTCACTGGGTAGGTTCTCTCTCCGCTGAGTCAGAAGGTCACTGGGGCTGAGGGAAACCGGGAGGAACGCCAGCCGCTGCCGCCGCCTCCTTCTCCTCCTCCTCCTCCTCCTGGGCAGGGTGTTTGCGTGCTCCAGGTGTGGCCCTTCCTGTCCTAGATATGGTTTGCGGGGTGCTGCCTGCATAGCCCAGCCACGTCCCTGCCACCTTGACCAGGACAACCCTGCGGTGGAAGGTGCCGTGGGTGCCTTCTCTTCACCGCCCCAGGGCCGTGTTATGGGGCTCCGTGGGCTCAGCCCGGCCTCCCGTGGGCCGGGACCTTCAGCAGAGCGATGGGTGGTGGCGTGTCTGGTCATGCTCGTCTCCTCAGCACGGTTGTTTTGCAGTAGTAGGTGTCCCGGCGAGGCAGCGGTCGCTGGAGGTATCACCCCGTGCAGCAGAGAATGGCTCAGCCTCTCCTGCCCTGTGCTATCGGGGACACGGTCTGCGTCACGCCACTGCCCTCCCTGCAGGGCACCTCCGGCAGGGACGTCACCGCGCTCTTGCCAAGGGAGAGGCCACTTCTGCAGCACCCAAACACAGCCGGGTGCCGTCGCCTGGGACTCTCTTCTTCAGTTTGCCCCAGGGAGTGAATTTCCAGGCACCCGGGACTACACGCAGGCGTGTTTACTGCTTGGAGAAGCGCACGGAGATCTGTGATAGGGGAGGAGTGGCCATGGGAAGGCAAAAGGGTCTTGGGAAGAGGCCGAGTGCTCCGCTGAGCCGGTCCATCAGATGCTGCCGGTGCCTCCCTCCCGGCCTGCCGTGCATGGACACCGCTGCCACGGCCCGGCGCTGAAACCTGAGCAGAAAAAATGAGATGTGCTGGAGCATGTGATGTTCCTCTTCGCAGCGCAGAAACGCCCCCAGCAGCTCTGCCAGCCCTCTTTTTTTTTTTTTTTTCTTTTTTTCCCCTAAAGTCGTAACGTTCACCAGCTAGTCTCCAAAATGCGAAGTCACTGCCCTTCGGGGTCGCAGCTCGGGGACCGCCAGCCTGCTCGCCACGCTGTCCCCTGTGAACACACCCCGCCGAAGCAGCGTGCTGCTCGTGTCCTCCGGGGCTCCGTCACCGCGCTGCCACTGTGCCGTTCCATTAGATACCCCCGTGTCCAGGAGAGCTGCCTGGAGTGCCTGTCCGCCCGCGGTGCGTGCAGGTGATGGAGGGGCTGCAGGACCCTTCCCCTCTGGGCTGTGCTTGCGGCCGCGCTGGCAGCCTGCGGCATCCCCCTTGGCATGCACGGAGCCGGGAGGTGCCACTGTTCCACCGCGTCGCCGCTTGCTGGGTGGCGTGCGGCAGGGAAGCAGCGCGGATGTGCCATGGTCGCAGCTTGCGTGCGTGATTGAATCACCCTCTCCGCACGCTTCCAGGTTTCCAGCGTGCAGAGCGTGCCGGCAGCTCCACCCTGCTTAACCGCCTCCGGCCCGGCTGCGGCCACCAGCCTCCGCAGGACACCGCCAGCGCACGCCAGGGCTCCCAGCATCCTTCCCTGCGAGACGGGGGGCAACGCTTCCCTGTATGACGGGGGTCGGGGATGCCTCGAGCGGCAGTTTGGGCTGAGCTGTGGAAGTGGAAGGGGTGATGGCTCCGGCAGCGCCGAGTGCCGGGCGCTTTCCGAGGGCGGCTGCAGGGCTGTGCGCGGGAGCTGGTGGTGTCGGCCGCTGCAGCGTGAAGTTCTGACGTGCCTGGAGGCCGCGTCAGCCTCGCTGCCGACACCATGAGCCCTCGTGCAGCAGGAGCCAGCCTGGGAATTTTTCCAAACATCAGCTGGGAGCTGCGGGAGGGGGAGAGGGGACAGCTTCCGCAGGTTCTTGTAGGCTCTGTGTGACCTTGGCTTCCCCCCTGTGTCTGACCCGGCCCATCATCCCGCTGTTCCCGCAGGTGGCTTTGGTCATGGAGTGGGGACAGGTCATGTCCCACCATCCCTGGTGCATCCTGGGGAGAGGTGGGTCAGGACTAGTTCCTCAGCCTGGACATCTGCCCGTTCACCACTTGGGTGTCAGGGAGGTCGGAATTGTTCAGCGCTGAAACCACGGGAGCAGGAGGATGGAAGCATTTCCGCTTTGGATCAAACCCCTGGATCCGTCTAATCAAGAGATCCCCTCTCTGCCTGCTCAGACAGCTGAGCTGTGTAGAGGAAAGATGCCGTAATCCTGCTCGTGGGCGAGTTTCGGGCCACCTCTCCGGAGGGGAACACCAGTGGCTTTATGCTGAGCAGGGGATGGCTCCATCCCAGCTGGAAGCTGAGTCCTCTCCCATTTCCCAGATGGATGCTCTGCCCTGTTTGGGTGTATGGGCCCTACTGGCTGTAGTGTCCCCTTTTTATGCCGGGTGCAACTCTTTGCCACAGGATCAATTCCTGCTGCGAGCTGTAACGCCCCGTCCCGGGGTGTGCAGTGGCTGCAGTGCCGGGGTGCCGCCAGCCCCGGGCTGTTTTACCTGTACACAGCCCGTCTGCTCTGAGCGCCTCCGTGGCCCCCGTCCCCACGGTATCCGAGCACCTCGCGATTCCCGACATGTTTATTTCCACAATAACTTTTGGAGGCCAAGGAGCGATTAACCCCTGGGATGGGAACTAAGGTGGGGAGAGCAGGTGGGCTGTGCCGAGGGTCTAACGCGGAGCAAGGAATCGGGGGGCTCTGCCGGCTCCGGTTTGCTCAGTGTGGCTGCTTTTTCCTGGTGGAAGCTGGGAGCAAGAAAGCCAAAAGCTTTTCCTTCTCCTGCTGCAGCCCGCTGGATGAAGGCAGCCTGTTAACCCTCAGTGGCGCGGCAAGAGCGAGCCGGCTCCCGCTGCCGGAGCGGGTGGTGGTGGAGTCCTGCTGCCTGCGAGCAGTTTTAGTCCGTTTTTTGGCTACTGCTTCATCCAGGTTTCGCAATATTCTTCTTAATTCCCTGGTGAAGTAAAGGAATCGATGTTCCAGAAATATTAAATTAGGGATGGCTTTTTTTTCCCCTTTGATGCCAGCTTAGTCCAGCAGCAACAGATTTCCTGGCTGGGGGGGCGGAAGGGGGTCGCCGTGATGTTAAAAATAACGCTCTAAGTGTGCGCAGCCGGTTCGTAACGTTTGCAAGGGCCTGGCTGAAAAGCGTGCGGGGTGGCTGCGCCCTGTGCGGGGCGAGCGGCAGGGGCTGGGCTGCGGTGGGGACCCTGCCGGTGGCACCGGGCTGGACGCCGTTGGGTGGTGGGGGTGCACCTGAGTCCCCCCAGCAGTTTGGGGCCGGGCTGTCCCCGCGTGTTGCTCCGATGACGGCCGAGATGCGAAATCTCCCTGGATGCTTGATTTCCTGTGTCCTCCGCTGCTGCGTGGCACGTGGTTTGGTGTAAACACAGGCTTTGTGCTCCAGTCCGGAGCTTCTCCACTCAAAGGAGGGAGGAGAGGGGTGGGCACTTGCTGCCCGCTGCCCCCACGCCTCCCATTCCCCAGGATTGTCCCCCTGCGCCTGTGGGAACGAACCTGTTAATCTGCAAAAGGCAAAGAGTGACACTTCAGAAAATGTGAGCAGCAGGAATCCCCTGGCTGGCCTGAACTGGCAACGGTGAGCGAGCGGCTCTGCGAACAAAGAGAGGTGTGTCTGCAACCACAGCTATTCCACCTGGAGACAACTGGAAGAATTACTCTTGCAAATAACGTTCCATAAGATCCGATAAAACTATTTCACCAGAGTCATATTTCTCTTTAGAAGGAAGGTCTTATTTCATAAGACAATATCATCATTGACTTTGACTCCGGCAACGATGGGAACATAAGCCATTGGAAGGTGAAGAGCTGGGCAAGGATGAAGCGAAAAAGCTTTTCCCTGCCAAGCAGGAGCCAGGGCCCTGGGCTGGTCCCCACGGCTCCCACCGTGCACGGATAAAAAAATACCTTACCCGGAGCAGGGAGCTGAGCTCCCTCTGCTTCCATGGGCTGGAGCTGGAGCTGTCATCGGCAGGGCCAGCCTGGACTCCAGCTTGAGCAGGAAATCATTGGAAACCTTTCTGGTTATGTATTTCTGTTAATGATTGGGGATCTCAAGTGGGGTTTTTGTGTTACCTTTGCCTCGCTGAGCTTTACTTCCCCGTGAAGGGAACAAGGGCTGAATTCCTTTCTCATTCAGGCAGCTCGGCTCCCGCTCCGTGTTTGCTCGGAGAAGGGATCAGGTTTAGAAAACACCACGAGGGACGGGTAGAACACGAGCAGGGACAGATCCTTGCCCCCCTGCCAGCACGGAGGGGTCCCCGCCGCCCCGCGCTTGGGCTGGCCGGTCTGACCGAGGGAGCGTGTGACTTGGGGAAGATCAGATGTGCTTGAAGCAGTCGCGCCGTGGGGACAAGATCCGTATCTCATGAGCGCCGTCACCCCCCTCCTACTTCCTTGCTGTTACCAGAGTTTTCTCAATGGATAAAGCCAGGGATTTCTGGCCCGGAGAGTACTGGAGTCAGCATCTCTTGCCCCCAGTTCCCCAACCTCTCTGGCTGCTCCACAGCTGGGTTTTGTAGGGTGTCCCCCTGCGCTGGGAATCGCATGCCAGGGAAGCTGCAAAGGCTTCCCCTCCCCTGCCACGCTCTCCAAGCGGATTTCTGGGTGCAGCGATTTAAATCCAGGTCTGGGATGAAGGATGAGAGCGGGGGGCTGGCAGTGCAGCCTGTCGGTTGGTTTCGGAGGGGTTTGTGTCCCGAAATGGCCATGGGGCAGTGGTGTCGGTCTGCAGGGATGCCGGAGCCGCCCGTGCTGCTCTTAGCGCCCCGGCTATGGCAGGGGCTGAAACGAGGGATCCAGGAGGAGCTGGAGCTGGGTTGCCACGAGGCTGCGAGTTGCCCCGTTAGCGCACTGGTATTTATGGCACTTTACCGGGTTCCTGGGGCTCGGATCCCTCTCGGAGCCCCCTCAGCACCTCCGAGGCCGTGGGTTGCTGCGGCTGGGGGCGGTGAAGCTTCGGTGCCGGTGGTGGCCGCATTTGCTAGGCAGGTGCTGGCACAGAGGGCGTCTGTTTTGGGAGTGGAGCGGGAAGTGTCTCACTGTATCTGGGGCAGGCGCAGGCTCCAGCCTCTCCTTTTCTTGCAGGGGGAAACATAAAAGCGCTTTACTGGGAAAGGCTGTGGAGAAGCCCCCCCTGTCACTGGGGAAGGGGACTGAGTGGCATGGGGCTCTCTCTCCACCCTGTGGAGACATTCCCTGAGCTACTGCGAGGGAATGTACATCCCAGGGAGTCCTGGGAGGTGCTGGGCCGCGGGAGGAAACCTTGTCCTGGATACCATGGGGATGGGGGCCATGGAGGTGCTGGAGATGCCCCTGGCTGACCCAACTCCTGCATCCCGGGGGAAAAATCATCTCCCCGAGTCACTGGGTAGAGACCTTTGACTCTGTTGCACTTGTGACCATGTCCACATTTTAATCCCATCTGCCCCGAGAGGGAAAGGCTGTGCCTTGAACTGGGTACAGCCAGTAATGGGAAACGGGGAATAGTTTCCCACTGGATCCCCCATTCCCTCAACAGCTCCCACAGCAGACAGGGCAGCAAATGCAGGGGGACGCGGGGACAGCCACCCTGGTGCCAGGCGTCGTCCGTGGCACAAGACGGTCTCTGCCCCACCGAGCGTCCCTTTTGGGCAGCAAACCAAGCTGGGGAGAAACCAAACCATCGCTATTCCCGTTGTGGAGAAGGAGACTGAAGTCCAAAGGTTAATTTATTACTAATCACCTTGGGAGGTCAGGACAGAGCTGCCGGTTGATTTTTAATTTATTTTCATTTTTTGTATTGTCGTCCCCCCCCTCCATGTTCTGTGCCTTTCCCACAAAACTCTCCTTCCTATTTATCCCAGTCTTTGATGAATCACCTAAGGAACACAAACACTGCCAGCGGGAAATGCCCACCGCCTGGCCGGCTGACCCCTCCCTGCCCTCCCAGCATTTAATGTTGTAATTAAAAATCAGGAGGGGAGGCTGGGCTTCGGCGGGGGCAGGCTGGCGGGCACGTTTCGAGACGGGGCAGTGGCTGGGCTATTCCGTGCGGCGTGGGCAGCAGCCGGAGCACCGAGCTGCCCTTCCCCTGCCAGCCCCAGCCTGCTCGGTGCTTGCAAAACCCCACGCAGCTGGAGCGGGGAGAAGCCGGGGTGCACCCAGGGAGGGCGCGGGAAGGAGGTGCCGGCAGCGTGAGCCAACATGGGTGTTGATATCCCGGTGGCTTGTCCGTCTCTGACTTGCCCCAGAGACCACCGAGAGGGTGGCAGGGGTTTAACATCCACCTACGGGTGTGTGGGTGCTCGCCCTGAGGTTGGGCAACAGTCGGAGCCAGCCCGTGTCCTCGGGCGCTGTGCTCCAGCCTGGGAAGTCCTGGTCTAGCCTTGACCGTGCCGTGCCAGGCTCGGCTGGGGTGTCCCCATGGGGCTGGGACCCCCAAGACCCGGGACGGGGGGACATGTTGGAGCCTGGGTTGTCGGAGCTGTGCTCAGGGACGGGCAGAAACGGTGGCGGCTCAGTGGAGCGTGGCAAACTCCCGGGAAGGTGGGAGCGGGGCCGAAGGCGAGCGCTGTCCCCGACTCTCCCCGTGTTTGGGGACGTGTGGGGAGCGGGAGTCTCTCTTTGCCCGCTCGGCCTGGCTGCGGCACCCACGCGTCCCTGCCGGAGGGATGGGGCTGGGAGGGTGCTGTGGGATCCGACGGGTGATCCGGGCAGGCCCCTCCTCTCTGTCTGTACCATTGGCTCCGGCACAGCCGCCTGTGAGTGCTGAGCTCCGCCGGAGCCGGAGGGATGGGAGCCGGTGGCTGAGAGCCCTCGCCTCCCGCGGACGCCGGGGCCACGCCGGAGCCCGTTCGGCTCCGCCATGTAGCGTCCCGGCTTCCTCCACCCGGCTGCGGTGGAGGGCGAGAGCGGCCTCATGGGCAACGTGCACCGCAAGAGGAGCCCGGCGGGGGTCAAGGCCGGCTCCTCCTGGCCCTTCAGCCGCACCGGGAAGCCAAGGGCAGGTAGGAGTCATGGGGGTGCCTGGGGAGGGGCTGCGGGGGGTCTCAGCTCCGTGCCTTTTTTTTTTGGGGGGGCGGGGTGTTGTGCTGGGAAAGTTCACCCAGGAAGGTGGGGCTGGGCAGGACCTGAGCCACCCCCGCTGGTGGCTTTGCTCTCCCTGCCCTCCCCGTGCTGGATGGGGGGCAGGATCAGGCTCTCTGACCCAGCTGCCGGAGTTGGGGAAGAATCTCCGGCTGCGGGCAGGGGCTGCGCCGACATGCCGGGGACCAGCCGTGGGCTTGCCTGCGCTATCAGGACAGGGATCATCCGCTGAATTAGTTACAAATCTGTTTTTCTAAGTGGCGTCCCAGCGGTTAGAGCAGGGACCCGGGGCTGCCGGTGGCACCTTCCTCCCCGGCCTCCGTTCCCGTCCCGCACCTCGGTTTCCCTCACTGCGCCCCGGGGATTTGGGAGTGTTTGCAGAGAGCAATGGGCTGCTCCCCCCGCCGTGTCCGTCCTGCGCTGCTTGCTCTCCTCGCTCTGTGTGTGTCAGTCCATCCATGCACTGATTGCTCTGCTCCTTTATGCTCCGGCCCCAGGGATGCAGCTGAAAAGCCCGGGAGGAGACAGGGGGAGCTCTTTTCTGGAGGGAAGAGGAGCAGGGAAAAGGGTCCCACGCCAGCCTGGACCCATGTATTGAACTGTCAGCCCCGCGGGGCGCCCGGTCCCGGTGAGCTCCCTCCACAGTTCCTCCATCGGAGCCGGGCAGACAAGGTCGCTTCCAGTAACGTCGTCCCCATCCCAGGGCTGCTGATTTCCCTGCTGATGTTGTTAAACCATCCCAGTGTCCCCGGCCCAGCCTAAGTCAGAGAGAGGACTTGGCGGGCCGATGGGCAGGGGTCCATGGTTGGTAGGAGTAGGGATGGCAGGTCCAGGTGGTAGGAATTGTGTGATTTCCTCCATCCAGCCCCGCGGGATCCCCAGCCCCACTGTCCCTCCTGCCCATCTGGCAGCATCCGCTGGGCACCTGGGGAAACTGAGGCAGGAATGGTCACACCAGTCACCCATGGCCATGCAGGGGTGGCATCTCCTTCACCGCTGGCTCTCTGCTGTCCGCCTCTCCTCACCAGCTGGCTGCGGTCTCTCCTCTGCCGAAGTCACGCTCTCGTCATGGTCTCCATGCGGGAATGGCTGGGTGCCACCGGCGAGGCTGTGTCGTAGCCGGGCTCCTGCTCTTCTCTGGCTCTGCCAGATGCCGTCCCTTTGCCTCTGCCCGGAACTGCAGCGCTGCAGGTGATGGGGTGAGCCCGGGAGAGGAGGTTTTGGGGCTCGTGTGAGCATCCCTGGCGCTGTCCTCGCTCTTTCCTTGTGCTGTCCCCGTCCACACCTCCTCCGTCTCCTCTCCATCCCCCCTGCCGGGCTTGGGTGCCCCTTGCCAGTCCCTGAACCAGGACCAAGGGGCTGCTGGGGGGCGCGTGCCACCCCTGCTGCCATTCTCCAGGGCTGGCGGGGAGAAGCCCTGCTCCATTTTGGATGCCCTGGGTGCAGCGGGTGCCATGTGGGACCGCGCAGCACAGCCGGGGCAGATCCTGCGAGGCGAGGGCCGGCGCTGGGGCCGAAGGCCGTGTGGGGTGGAAGGTGCTGAGAAAACATGGGGCAAGTTGTGTTTGTTCTCTGCGGCGGCTCCATGGTAACGGCGCGGTGGCCACAAAGCAAAAGAATTTGCATTGTGTCGCTTCAGCATTTCGCGGGGCGCAGCCGGGATCACTGGCTGGGGGCAGGGTGCGCTGGCACCCGCCCGACGGGCCCCCGCGGTCGCTCTCGTCACCCCTCTGCCCCTCACCGAGACCCTGGGTGCTTCTGGATTTTGAGTCGGGGCTAAGTGCACGTGGCCGGCAACTGGACCGGCGTCCCCCAGTTCCCATCCCTCCATCCCCAGCTGCTCGGGAGCACTGGTTTGGCCCTGCCGTGCCCACTGCCAGCAGGTCAGGCCCGGGCAGGCACCGGCAGCTGCCTTTGTGCTGCTGCCATGCGTGGGGCGGCGTGGGCACCCGCTGCCTTTTGATCCCGAAGGGTCGGAGCGGCGATCCCCAGGGACAGGGTTGCCCAGGCAGGAGCCTCGGGAGCGTGGCTGGGAGCTGCCGGGATGGCTTGACCTGCTGCAGGCAGCTGCCTGCAACCCGCTCCCTGCCTCCATGTGGGGGTCCCCGCTCTGCATCCCCGGTGCCAAATCCACGTATCCCTGTCACCATGCTGGAGCGGGGCCCAGCTTGCTCTGGGTTTCATCCCCTGCCTCTCTGGGAGCAGCCAGGAAGGTCCTTGAGCAGCTGGGAGACCGAAGCCTCTTATCACCTCCTTATCGGGACGCCCTGCTGAGTCAGGGTGGAGGAACGTGGCGGCCGGCCAGGCTGCGCCCCGCGGAATCAGCAGGGATGCGGCTGCAGCCGGTGCGGGGTCCCCAGGCACCCGCCTCCCCATCGGTGGGTGTTTGGGCAGGTTGTGGGAGCAAATCCCCATGGGGAGGTAGATTTGGGGTGAGGGGTGACCCGCGGCTGCGAGGTTCCCCGGCAGCGAGCGCCGGTGCCCGCTCTCGCCACGCAGCTCCGGGGTGGGCTGAGCAGCTCTGGGCGTCTTTTCTCCTTCGCAGCCGCTCTTGGTGCCAGACCCGCGCTGGGCCAGCTCCGCAAACAGCCGGGGGAGCAGATAAGGGCAGGGGCCCGCCCCGGCGGGGGACGCACTGAGATTTACACAGGCGCTTTCTCCCGGCACCGCCAGCCCAGCACGCCAGCATGCCGGACTCATCCTGCTGCCAGCTGGGAAGGCTGAGCCCTTCCCGGTGCTCCCTCCTGCTCCTGGAGCAGAGCCGGAGCAGGGGAGGAGGTGATCTGCGGGTGTCCCAGGCAGGCAGCTGCCTCCAGCGCTCGGCTCCGACATGCCGTGCCGTGCCCGCTTGGCAGGCGCCCCGTCACCGAGAGGCAGGGACGGGACCTGCCGTTCTGCTGCCGGTTATCCCCTCACCCCATTTTGGTGACAGCCCCAGCCCCGTCTGACGGCTCCTCTCCCATCTCCTCCCCTGATCCCGCATTGCCAGGTCCATCTCCATCTCCGGTGGAGGATCGGCAGCTCCTCGGCGCTTCCTCGCTGGCGCTGCCGAGCGAGAGCTCCGCGGGCAGGAACGGGGTTGGGTGCTGCCTGCAGAATGGTGGATGCGTGCGCGGAAAAACCTGCAAAGTCTTGTCCCTAATCCGTCTCCTGCATTTGCTCCTGCATGGAGCCAAGTACCTGCTGTGACAGGCACGCCTGCCATTTAGAGCACCCTCGGTACCCGGCAGACACGCCGGGCATGACGGCACGCGCCGTGGGGATGCATCCAGCTCCGAACACCGCGGCGGGGAACCGCGCAGGCGCCGCAGCAGCGGCGTGCATGGGAGGAGAGGACACCGAGGGAAGGTGAAGCAGGGCTGCAATAAAGCTGTGGACTTTGGCATAGCTCTGGGGAGGGAGGAAGTGCCGGTGGCTTGTCCCCGGCCATGTGTGCCACCGGCGTTGCCTCCATGGCCCTGCATGTCTCTCGAGGCTCTGCCTGTCACCCTCTCCCGCCCCGTGCTCCCCATCTGGGCCATTCCCTCCCGGATCCTGCTCCTGGCTGGGGAAGGCTGTTATTTACCTTCAAACCTGTTTGGTGGCTTCTCCGGGGAGGGGACGGGTGCGGGGTGGGGATGTGGTGGGACGGAGGCTCACCAGGCTGGAACAGGGGCCAGGGGTGGGAGTGGGGCACAACTGGGGCTTCTGGGTGGTCCTGCCTTGCTCTGCGGTGCTGGGTCCCCCGCTGCGGGATGCTGCCAGACCCTCACTCTGGGTCCCTGATAACGCATGGCTGGGAATGGCAGACACCCCACGTCACTGCATGGGCTTGCCTGGGGCAGCAGCACGGTCAGGGCCAAGCTGGCCGTGGTGCATCCCCGTTGCAGAGCCAAGTGTGCCCCTGCCATGACGGCAGCCGCGGCTGGAGGTGGCTGGCCGCACGACGGCTCTCCTCTGAGCGGGGTTTCACCCCACGCTGGCTCCGTTGCCGTGGCCCGTTGGCTCGCTGGGGTGATGCAGGGCAGTTTTCTGCACTATGGTTTAGAGGAATAAACCAACTCAAGTTTGTTTGCCCCTTTGAAATTAATTTTATTCCTGCCTCGGCGTGGGATCGTGTCTGAGAGTCGGGCCAGCAGTGCAGATCGGGTTGTGTTTATTTGCTTTGCGGAGATGTTTTCCTGGCCGAAGCAGCAGCCCCCGGGTGAGGCCAAGGGCGGGCTGCAGCCCCTGGGCTGGCAGCAGGGGGCTGCATGGCCAGAGCCACAGTAAATATTATTGTGCTCTTATCCTGCCTGGAGAGAGCACAGATCCTGTGCAGGGATAACAAGGGCTCGGGGAGTGAGGGCTGGTTGCCTCCAGCACCCCCAGCCTCCCTCGCCAGCTGCGGAGCAGGGAGCAGAGGCAGGGCAGGGTGGCATGGTGGGTCCCACCCGGCGCCACGGAGCTTCCCGAGCAGAGGTGATGGTCCCAGGGGAAAGATGGACGGGCTTGGGCTCCTAAGGTGCTCCTGACGGGGAGATGCCAGCTGGGGAACTGGCTGGCTGTGCTGCAATGGGAGAGGAGGATTCGGAGGGAGGAGAGAGGCTGGATGCTGGAGCAGAGCATGGGGGCTCTCCTGGCCGTGGCGGGGTCCATGTGCTGGCTGCTCCCTGGGGCTCTCAGGGATGGGGTTCATGGTGCACCCCATTGGCGTTATCCCCATTTAATGGCATCCACAGGCACATGCCACTTTGCCCCCGATCCTGCACGGAGAGCCGAGCAGTCACCAAGCCTGGATGCACGCCTGGCCAGTGCCTGGGAGCAGCACAGTGGGAAGGAGCCCCAAAGTGGTGGGAGAGCATCGACCCCATGGGGCAGAGGGTCTTCCTTCTCGCTGCCTCCTCGCTGCCTCCTGCACCATCCCGGCTGCTGGGAGAAGGGAGGCGAGGTCTCCATCCCACTGAGCGGGAGGACACAGGCAGGCAGGTTCTCCTCCCTTTCCTCCCCTGGGGACCTCGCAGCCCCTTCCCTGCCTCCTGCCAGCTCCCCCCGCCTCCCCATTTTTCTTGGGTGAGTCAGTGGCGGTGGAAGGGGCGGGCAGGGAGCTGCTGCGCTGCCTGTTCCCTGCCTCCTGCCGCAGGACCCGCCGCTGCGCAGGGAGAAGGCAAGTCGGGGCAGTGCCGTGCAAGCAGAGATGGATGTTTGCAGCTGAGTCCGGCCAAACCTGCTGCTTGCAGGAGGCACAGGCCTGGCGAGGAGGGGGACAGCAGCAAGGATTTCCTCCTCCTGCTCTCCCCGCGGGAAGAGCAACATCGTGGCTAAGCCAGCACTGGGAGGGAGCTGGGACAGTGCTGTATCCCACTTGCAGCATCGCTGGTCCAGGGCTGTATGGCCCCAGCCATGTTCCTTCGGGATCTCAGCTCTGGTTTCTCACATTGTGCAGCCCTTCCCATTCCCACCCTGCTGCCCTCCAGCCCCTCTCTGCCGGCACAGAGCGGAGCAGGCAGAGCTGAAGGCATGGTGCCTGGGGTCCAGGGCCCCTTCCGATCACTTTGCCTTGCTGTGGGAATGCTTTACTCTCTCCGGACCATCCGGTAGTGGTAGATACCAGCTCCAAGGCAGGGAGACCGTCCTTGAGAGAGCGCCTGGCTCCTTCTCCGGGAAGATCCCGCTGCCACGTGCGGACGAGGCACGTGTGTCAGACCAGTGCCTCTGAGCCTGCAGGGGACGGGGTGATCCAGGGCGCGTCGCAAGGAATGCACGAGGGACGGGACGCCAGCTCCCACCGGGCGTGTTGCTACCGGCATCAGCTGCAGCTGCGGCGGCTTCCTCGGGCCACCAAATCTGCAGCCTCTGCCGTGGGATCAGGCCTCCCTCCCTCCCTCCTGGCTTCTCCCCTTTTCCAGTCCCTTTTTGCAGCAGGTTTTGCCGTGTGTTGACAGAGCCGGGGTGAGGCCGTCCGGGCGAGGAGGACGCGGTAGCGAAGGTCGCAGGGAGTGGGAGGAGAAGCGGAGGCTGCTCTCTGCACGCTGCCGCGCTCCCCAGTGTCAGCCCTCGGCACAAGGCTCCTCGGCGGCCGGGCTTCTCTCTGGCTGGGCGGTGGCCGTGGCATCCTGCCTGGATTATCCTTTGGGTGATTGCATCCAGAGATGCTGAGCTCCTCCCGCCCTCAGCCGCAGGGGTGTTGCGCTCGGGAGGGGGACACGTGTCTCCATCAGCAAGAGACAGTCTTGAAGCCCTTCGGGTCCTCATGGGCGATGGGCCGTGTTCAGAGAGGAGGAGCAGGGATGTACCGGCACCTGGGAATGTCCTCACAGCCCTGGGAAGCAGCTTCCATGTGTGCTGCCATCAGCAGACACACAGGGCTGAAGCTCCGCTGTGCCTGGGCCCTGGAGGGGCAGCGCGGTGGGGACTGTCCCCCTTTACCCAGCTCACAGAGCTGCTGGTGCTGTGCTGGGGTGTCCTGGGTACAGCCCAGTCCATGCGGGCAGAGCTGGACGTGCCATCCCGGGGGGACCAGACATGGCGTCACTCTCAGCTGCATTTGCCCGCTGTCGCCCTGGCCCTCACCGGGGCTCGTGACGAGCTGCCCAGAGAGGAGAGGGCAGCGTTCCACGCAGCACGTGGCTGCCCGCTTTGTGCATCCTCAGCCCTTTAATTATGTCCCTTTTCCACTTTGCGCTGTGAAAAGAGCTGGGGAGTGTCTGCCTGCGGCCGCCGGCACCTTCTGGGTGAGCGCGTGGGCAGCGGGGCCGATCCTGCCGGTGCTGGAGGCGGGGTGCTGGGTTACGCATCGCAGGGGCTGCAGGGTGCTGCTTGGGTTTGCTGTTGTGGGCATGTAGGAGGAGCAGGAGAAGAAATCCTCCCTGAGCCCGGAGCTGCCCAGCCAGGGACGCAGAGGTGCCCTTTGCAAGGTCAAACTGTCCCTCGAGCCGTGGCGCCTGGGGTCTGGGGGGACCCTCGCCCTCTGTTTTGGGTAACGCAGCTCTGGCTGCAGCCAAACCTCTGTCCTGCCACAGTAAACCCTTGTGTGCAGCCTGTGGGGAGCTGGCAGGGCAAAGAAAGGAGGGTTTGACACGTCAGCTCCTGGCTGGCACGGGGACAGCCCTGCCTGCTGGGTAAATACTGGGAGCTCTTCACCTTTTGGGGCAAAACTCCTGGAGGTGGGAGGGACGGAGCTCCCTGAGGTGTTGGGCACCCGGGGCTGGCAGACAGGGCAAATTCCCACTGTGTGTGGGGCATCGCAGCTGCAGGCACCCTGCCTGCTGCCTGCCTGCTGCCTGCTGCCTGCCTGCTGCCTGCTGCCTGCCTGCCTGCTGCCTGCTGCCTGCCTGCTGCCTGCCTGCTGCCTGCTGCCTGCCGGGTGGCGCGGGGCTCCCTGGCACCCACCGCCCCGGGAGCACGCAGCACCTCGTGTGGCGGGGACGGGTGGCCATCAGTGCCGCGGTCTGTGCCGGTGCCTGACTGCCCGGCATTTCTGCCCCTGCCTTCAAGTGCCCCCGTGCCAGCAGCTGGAGCTACTGGTTAGACTGGTCCGAGACCTCGTTCTCCCCCAGTGCCGCCAGCTCTTGTGACCGTGACGTAGCTGTGCTGGATGCCTGATCCCTAAGGACAAACACCCTTTGCCTCGTGATGGCTCCTGTGTCCTCCCAGGCTGAGCCATGCCAGGACTAGGGCTCTCCCTGGCAGGGCTGGGGGACCACGGTGGGCACCAGGTCCTGGGGGGCACTAGGGACAGACAATTCCAGCACATCCCAAGGGCTGGTGCTTGCCAGAGGAAAAGCCTCCCAGCTCCTCCCAGTTGAAAGCACAGTTGTGGAAGCAAGCGACTGGCTTGCAGGGATGTTGTGCCCAGTGGGGAGCAATGGGGAGGGTCCTGGGGGGGTCCCCAGGGTGCAAAAGGAGGGAGCTGGGGAAATCCCAGCCCTGAGCCCAGCAGGATGGATCCTTGCCGGCCATGCTGTGCATGGGAGGGGGCGGGAGGGCTGGGGGCAAGCGGGGAGGCCAGAGGAGGGGCCCCCACTCTCCTCCTCCCGCGACCGAGGAGTGTGGTGGGCGCAGCTGGGGCTGTCCCCTTCTGCCAGCGCGCAGCCGTCCCCAGGGTCAGGCAGCTGCGCCGGAGCCTCTTTGCCCAGCCGAGCATCCTCCCGCCGTACGGATGAGGAGGGAGAGAGGGAGCTGGGAGCCAGCGGCATCCGCCTCGCCGACACACGGCGTGGCGAGAGCCGCCTCGGCACAATAGGCAGAGCCTCCGTGGGGGGCAGCGGAGCCCCCGTGGGGACCAGCGGAGTCCCCGTGGCGACCAGCCCCGCTCCCCAGCCACCATGGTGGTTTTCATGGGCAGGAACCTCTCCTCGCTTCTGGCTTTCTTCAAGAAGAAGGGTGAGTGAGCGGGAGGGAGGGAGCAGCGCCTTGTCCTTACACAACCCCTGCCCGCCAGGACCCCCCGCCTGCCCGGCACCGGGTGCTCGCCCACCCACAGGGGGCAGGGGGGGCTGCCACCCCCGAGGGGGAGGGCAGGGAAGGTCGCCCCAGCCCCAGCCTCATCCGCCGGGAAGTTAACGGAATAAATCACTGCGGTCCTCTCGTCGGAAGGCAGCTATGAGTGTGCTGGGGGGGAGGGAATGTGTGTGTGTTGAGCGAGGGGCTGCCAAAATCGGGGGAGAAAAGGGCTTAGGGGAAGGGGAACGTGATATGGGGGGGGCGGGAGGGCTGTGGGTGTCTTGTGTCCCCTGCAGCAGCACGGGGGTCCCCTGCGCTGCGACCCGTTCCCCCGGCCTGGCCGTGCCCCCGGTGCCCGCTCGCCGTGCCGGTGGCAGCAGAGGCCGGCGTGGCGGCATGGCGTGGCGGCATGGCGCGGCAGGGCGGGCTGGCTCCATTGTTCGGGGCCTGCTCCTTTGTGCGGTGGGAGCTGGAGCGCGGCCGCCTTGCTGCCTGGCCGGGAGGAGACGGGGGGACACGGGGTGACAGGGGATGGGTGCGTGGCGCCGGTGATGCTGAGCAGCGGGGACTGGTGTCCCCGGGGTGCTGCCGGCGGCCCCAGCGGTTTCCTGGTCTCGCCCTTCCCTTCCTCAGCCTCAAGTTGTTTTTTTTCCGGGCAGGAAGAGTTTGAGGCTTCGCGGCAGGCAGCGGAGTGCAGGCAGGAGCAGGCAGGGCTGTGCCGGCGGTGCCCTGGCCGGGTGATGCCAGGCGCAGCCCCCAGCAAGTGCCCGGAGCCGATGGTGGGCACCCCAGGGTGCTGGCGATGGTTTGTGGGGAGGGGGCTGCGAGACGGGGCATGGGGGAGGCCCCATGCTGGCCCTGGCAGGGCACATGGGGTCTCCAGCCCCCGGGGGCTCGGAGGGGGGGTTCAGATCTTCTGGGGTGTCTGCACCGGGCTGTGCCTCAGTTTCCCTTGTGTGTGCGGTTCCCTGCCTGCCTGGGCACGGGGCGAGTCCCAGCTCTTGGGGTGCTTTGCAAGGCCTGGGATGGTCTTTCCATCTTCATTTAATGCCCCTGCGCTGCCCCTTCTCTGCTCAGCCACCCACAGCCCCGGCAACTTGCTGCCTCGTTAGCTCCTAACGAAGGTGCTGGGGAGGAGGGTGGTGCCGTGCCCCAGCTCCGCTCCAGCTGGTGGGGAGAAAAACCTTCGGCTTCACAGCAGAGACAGCCTGACTCCGGTGTATCGACCGGCCAGGCGGACCCATGGGAGACTTCTTGCGTGGCGTTTCCAGCGCCCAAATCGGAGATGAGCAGGATAACGTCATCCCGGGCCGGCTGACATCGCCTGGCGCTTCTCCCGGCTCGCTGGGGCTGCGTCCTGTGGGTGGGGGTGCATCGGTGGGAGCACGGCTGTGTCCTCCTGCCTTTGTGAGTGATGTGGACAGTGGGATCAAGCGCACCCTCAGCAAGTTTGCCGACGACACCGGGCTGAGCGGTGCTGTCGACAGTCTGGAGGGAAGGGATGCCATCCGGAGGGACCTGGACAGGCTGGAGAACAGGGCCCCTGTGAACCTCTTGAGGTTCGACAAGTCCAAGTTGGATACCCCTGGTATCCAGATGGGCTGGGGATGATGGGATGGAGAGCAGTCCTGCTGAGAAGGACTTGGTGCTGGGGAGTGAAAAGCTGGCCATGAGCCGGCAATGTGCGCTGGCAGCCCGGAAACCCCCTGCATCCCGGGCTGCATCCCCACAGCGTGGGCAGAGGGCGAGGGAGGGGATTCTGCCCCTCTGCTCTGCTCGGGGGAGACCCCACCTGGAATCCTGGGTCCAGCTCGGGGGGTCCCAACAGCAGACGGACACGGAGCTGTTGGAGCGGGGACAGAGGAGGCCCTGGAGGTTCTGGGAGGGCTGGAGCCCCTCTGCTGGGAGGACAGGCTGGGAGAGCTGGGGGCAGCCTGGAGAAGGGAAGGCTCTGAGGAGACCTCAGAGCCCCTTTCAGTCCCTCAAGGGAGCTTCTGAGAAAGATGGGCACAAACTTTTTATCAGGGCTTGTTGCGATAGGACAAAGGGTGATGGTTTTAAACTAAAAGAGGAGAGATTTAGACTGGATATGAGGACAAACTGTTTTACGCTGAGGGTGGTGAGGCGCTGGCCCGGGCTGCCTGGAGAGGTGGGAGATGCCCCATCCCTGGAACCATTCGAGGTCAGGTTGGACGGGGCTCGGAGCAACCTGGTCTAGCTGAAGGTGTCCCTGCTCGTGGCGGGGAGGGTGGGCTAGGGGACCTTTAAGCGTCCTTCCAACCCAAACTATTCTATGGTTCTGTGGTACCCAGCTGAGCCCTCTGTCTCCGCAGGCGCTGCCAAGGGCGAGGCCGAGAAGCGGCTGAGTGTGCAGTACACGGCGGGCGAGGAATGCCCCGACAACGTCTTCTTCCCCAGCACGCGGCCCCCGCACCTGGAGGAGCTGCACAACCAGGCCCAGCAGGGACTGAAGTCTCTGCAGCACCAGGGTAGGTGTCCCCAACCCCAGGGTGACCCGGTGGCAGGGCGGAGGGCGCAGCCAGCCGTCCCCAGCTCCCGGCTGGCCGGGCTGCGTGGGCGGCGCGATGGGGCTGACCAGAGTCCAGCCGGGGCTGGCAGCGGTGGCCGGGGTGTCGGAGCAGCACTGCCGGACTCGGCAGCCGTTTCGCTGGCTGGTGGCTCCCCTGGCTCTCCCGGAGGGATTTACCCCCTGCCTTCCCTCCGCAGAGAAGCAGAAGCAGACCAAAAGTGCCTGGGATCACGGGGACACCAGCAGCCTCCAGGTGAGCCCTGCCGAGGAGCCCGCTCTGCCCTGCGGTGCTCTTGGGGCGCCCTGGGGCGGTGGGGACACAGGGTGGCCCTTCTGTACCCCCGGGTGCTGTTTGGGAGCTGGGAGCAGGTGGGGAACCGGCTGCAGGATCGTGGCTGGGGGGTTTGTGGGGTGGGAAGGGACCGACCGTCCCTCAGTGTTATCCCCTTTGCCCCTCTCACCGTCCCTGTCCTCAGCCTTGGCGTGTCCTGCCCTGCCTGGGGACCCCCACCATGCCCGCCTCCCTCCGTCCCCCCCGCTTCCTGCCCCACTGGTGTCCCCTGGCAGCCCCCAGCGAGGTGGGGTGACGGGGCATTGCGACAGGGACCGTCGGCCATATCCAGCCCTGCAGCTGGGCCCCTCCCTGGCTGCTGACGAGGAGAAACTCCCACTCTCTTGGCCGAGCTGGGCTTTGCTGCTTCCCCAGGCTCTGACCCCGCTGCCAGCACCTCACCCGCCCGTGTTTGCTCAAGCCGCTGCCTCCCGCTGGCTCTGGGCCCCCTTAACCCCTTGGAAGCGGAGGGGATGGGAGCCCCGCAGGGGGCAGAGCGGCGGGGGGAGCAGGGCTGGCTCAGGGCGGTGTGGTGGAGGGGTTGGGTGGTGGTTCCCGCTGATGTGGCTCATCCCAACCTCCGCCTGTGCCCAGAGATGCTTTGGAGGGATGGGGGGGCACTGAGAGCCGTGCCCGTCACGGGGCTGTGCCGCTGGCTGTGCCCAGGGGGGAACGTGCATGATACGGGTCCCCAGCACGGCCACGTCGCTGCCTGCCTGTCCCCGTCCCACCCCCCTGCCCCAGCCCTGCATCCCTCTCCCAGCCGTGGCAGCCCTCCAGCCCCGGGCTCTGGGGCACAGCAGGGCTGGGCGCAGCCATGGGGCCATTTTTGGCTTGGCAGGGTGGCGAGGCTGGTGGCTCCCTCGCGTGCTCCTCCGGCGGGCCAGACCCCGGCTCTCCCGCTCTCCGGGGGGCTCGGAGGCCACATGGGGTCCCTGGGGCTGCTCCCAGCCCCGCTTCTGGTGGGAGGACTCTGGATGCCGGCGTGGCTGACTCAGCCTTTGGCCCTCGGAGAAGCTTTTGTCTCGGCAGCGCTGGGCTGCGGAGTCAGTTCGCGGCGGAGAAGGGGCCTGGCGGGGGCCGGGGCAGCTCCTTTCCCGCAGCCCGGGGTCCGCCTGAGCCCGCTCTTTGCCCGGTACAGTCCTGTGCATCCTCGGAGGATGACAGTGTGTCCTTCCGGAGCCGGGCGGCCTCCTGTGCCACAGACAGCACCTCTGAGGACGCCCTCTCCATCCGCTCCGAGATGATCCAGCGGAAAGGTACCCGGCTGGGGGGCTGCGGGGCTGGGGGACGTGAGCCGAGGGGGTGTGAGGGGGGCCGGGGTGCACAGCAGGAAAGCTGGGCTCTGCGTTGGCGTGGCCACGAGCC
>VZSF01005812.1:3116-37420 GCA_013398295.1 Chionis minor | reverse complement strand
CAGCGCGCGGAGGGGGCGGGGTGTGTGTTAAGATGGCGGCGGCGGGTGAGCGCCGGGTGGCCCGTTCCGCCCCCAGGCCCGGCCCAGGCCCCGGCGGTTCACGGGGTTCAGTGTAGCGTTTTGTTTATTTGTTGGTTTGGGGTTGTTTTAGCTCCTTTTTTTCCGTGTCGGCGCTCGGGGGAGCAGCCGGCGTCTGGGCAAGGGGAGGGGCCGGGCTGGGCTCCTCCCTCGGGGCGGCCCCGGCCCTGCGGCGCGCTGTTGAGGCGCCGGTTGGGCGGCCCGGGGCCGTGCCGGCGGGAGTGGGGGGCACCGCTGAGGCAGGGCCAGGCCCACAGCGGGTGGGGGAAACCCGTGAGTGAGAGGGGCCGAGGGCAGGGAGCTGCGGAGCCGCCGGGGCGTTATTTGCCTCTGTGCCCTCGGGGCAGCGGCGAGCGCGGGCCCTGCGGCTCGAGGTTTTGCTTTCTCAAAGCGGGAGGCACATCCCAGGAGTGAGGGAACTGGGCGACCCTGAGTGCTCCACGCTCCTCCCTAGTCTCTCCCCAGGGAGCGCTGTGGGCTGGTGAGGTCTGAGTCGCCGCAGGGAGTGGAGGGGTCAAGGTGTCCAGTCCATGAGCTTTGGCAGAGCTGTTGCTCAGCAGTTTTGGCTTTTGACCTCTTTATTTACTGAAGCTGTTTGAGAAACCCACGTAAAGTGTCCATGCGTCCAGCTCTGGAGCCCTCGGCACAGGACGTATTGGAGTGGGTCCAAAGGAAGCCCTGGAGATGCTGGGAGGACAGGCTGGGAGAGTTGGGGGGTTCAGCCTGGAGAAGGGAAGGCTCCAGGGAGACCTTAGAGCTCCTTCCAGTCCCTCAGGAGCTTCTAGGAAAGATGAGGACAAACTTTTTAGCAGGGCCTGTTGCAATAGGACAACAAGTAATAGCTTTAAATTAAAAGAGGGAACGCTTAGACTGGATAAAAGGAAGGAATGTTTTATGCTGAGGGTGGTGAAACGCTGGCTCAGGCTGCCAAGAGAGGTGGGAGATGCCCTGTCCCTGGAACCATTCGAGGTCAGGTTGGACGGGGCTCGGAGCAACCTGGTCTAGCTGAAGGTGTCCCTGCTCGTGGCAGGGAGGTTGGGCTAGAGGATCTTTAAAGGTCCCTTCCAACCCAAACCATTATGCGCTTCTAAGGTGCGTGTAACTTGCCAAAGAGCCTTCCTTGAGCTCCCCCTGGGAGAACGACCCGTCCAGGGCTGGTGCTTTTGCAGTTGGGGCAGAACTGGCTCCATCATGGTCTGACCATACAAACACCAGTGTTGGAGTGAGGGACAGAGTGAGAGGGTGGTGGCAGGCAGCTGTGTGTTACATACATCAGTTTAAGAGCCATTTAAACTGTTAAGGAGCATTACCCTAGTGTGACTCCTTGAACAGCCCCTGACTTCAACACGCTTCTACGGGGAGTGGCAGGGGGCTCTGGCTGAACTCAGGCTCGGTTGCAGTTACCGCAGTTCTGCTTCCACAATCGGTTGATCTAGGGCTGAAAGTACAGACCCGGTTTAGGCTGCAGTTAGGTGAATTGGGAAGGTCGCGGCAGTAGAGAAGACATTTCCTTGCCTGCAAGCTGAGAGTGTAAACATATCCAAATATCCTTTTTGTAAGCCAGTTCCAGTAAAAAGACTTAAAATGTTTGGTTCTCTTTCAAGCCCTTGTTGGTTAGGAGCTAGATTTTCAGACTGCTATGCTCTGTAGGACTAAATCCAGATTTAATTTGGGGTTTTTTGCCTTTTGTTTCTCGTTGAAGCACTTAAGCACATGTAGCTAAATTGCAGAACTCCAGGCAAGTACTATCTAGTGAGGACTGCCTGTCACTCCATATGTTCTTTTGTATGTAAGTAGGTGATTCCCGAGGTATTTTCTCTCTTTAGTGTGGTTACAGCACTATTCTGAAAGTTCTGATTTTTATTATTTGGACAGAATGACAAGAGGAAGCAGCAGAACTGGGTTTTATTCCTGGAGTAAGTATCCCCCTCCCCCCTTTTTGAAAGCAGGGAGTAGTCAAAGCAATGGAAAGACAAAAGGTATTCTGTGAAATCTGTTGGTCAAAGAGGACAGGAAATACCTTCCCTGAGTCCAGATTCTCCTGCTGGGTGAGAATCAAATACAGGGCTTTCAAGTCAAAAGATTCATGTTAGTTTAAGTCCTCACTAAGAGGAAAACAGGTTTTGTTTGTGAATACTTTTAAACTATTGAATTTTATGGGAAGATTCTTTATCTTCTGATCTTTCATCATAATGGGTGTTTTGTATGAGTGTGTTAGTGACTAATACCTGCTGAATGTCCTCTGAGCTCCCTGACAGAGTTCCTCTTCCATTGCTCGTTTTTTCCTAACCCAAAAAAGACTTTTTATTTGTTTAGTATCTTTGAAGGACAGAGGTGGGGTTTGGGAGGCGGGGTGGGGGGTGTCTGTGAGCCTTTATTTAGTGCCTAAAGTGTGCTCTGTGCTTTAAATGTAAGGTCATAAAGAATATTTGTGAATAGCGGGATCTGGCGTTAGAGTGACTGGTTTAGAGCAGCTTTGGAGGAGATGGTACAGACTGCTGTGATGATTGGGGCTTGTGTTAGTCCTGCTTGATAAAGCCAAACAACCTGAGAATGCTCACAGAATGAGGGTCTGGTTGTTGTTAAGACCTAAAATGGTTAGGAGTAGAGGTAACAGAGACCAGGGAGTGAAAATTGTTGTGCCTGCTGTGCCTCAGCTGGTGTTTTTGCCTTTCCTGTTCTATTACTGCATCTTTGGAAAAGCAGCCGAGTCTCTTTTATTTCAGATGTTGCCCTTTGCTGACAGGTTGGAGCTGACTCTTGCTGATTTCTTTTCTGAAGGGGCTGATCAAAGAGCGTCAGGGTCAGATGAACTCCAAAACAGGCTGTAAGCAGAAGGCAGGAGGTCACTGAGATACAGGAACCGACAGCAACATGGATGACCATTCCCCTCATGCCTTTGGGCTTGGTCTTTGCCAAGAATTTAAACCTACTGTTCATAATACAGTTCCCAGGGGCAAAAGGCTGTTGGATTCTGCAGAGCAGGTTCAGGCCCTGCAGTCAACTAAGAAACCTTGTATGTTGAGTCATCACTGTAGCACTCCAGATCCGTCAAAGAAACTGCTGTTCTGTTCCCCAGATCCTGCCTGCTTTCAAGGATCCTCTCATTTTCTGGATGATGCTGGCCATGATGACCTTGTTGCCAGTTCTTCTGCGTCAAAATACAACGATGTAGCCATTTCTCTAGATACAACCAGATGTTTTGATGATAGCGAGCCAGATGACTCCTTGTTGGAACTGTCAGACAGTGAAGAAGGGAGTTCTCCTTTCAGTTACACTGAGGAAGAGATCCAGGAAATTTTGGCAGATGATGGAGTGGAATCTGAGCAGTACCTAATGAGAAAAAGTGCTCTGAGCCAAAACATAAATGGAGAGAGTGAAAAGGATGAGAGCAGCAGCTGCACTGGGGCATCAGTCATCAGCGAAGATGCAAGCGTAGCCTCAGAGATCCCAGAGACACTGAATGAACCTCTGTCTAGAGAGTGTTCTTCACCTGATTCTGAATGTTATTCTAGCCTTTTGAATCAAAGTGCTGGTTTGGATGAGAACCATCTCAGACTTGAGCAGTCAGCCCAAGTAACTCGCATGTTGTTTGACCTTGATATTCAGGAGCTTCTGAGTCTTAGCCCAATCGATCCTGACTATGTAGACCAGCCTCTGGAGTACAACTGTTTGGAGGAAGCCGAAAGAGAAGCTTCAGACACAATTGTTGACGATTGCCTAGAGTATAATAAAACTGCGAGTAGCTGTGTTGTTGAAGAATCCTTGGAGGAGCTGGTATCTGACGGCCGGCAAAGCCTGGGTGCGAGTTGCCTGGGAAAGGCTCCCTTTGCAAGCGGAGATGTGTCTGACTTGGGTGGTGATTGTGTGGGGAGCTCCGTGCCCTCTTCTGACCTTGCCTGTGGCCAGCGTACAGCTGAGGAGAGTTCGGCGCCTGTCTTACCACGGTGTCCCACGCCGCCATCTGGGTCCAGAAGCCAAGAGCTTCCCAAAGCAACAAAGAGCTGTTTTTCAAGGAAATTACACTCTACAGAGGGTGATGGAGGGCAGGAATCTTCAGCAGTTGAACACCCATCAAACAGCGTTAAAGTAAACACACATCTTAATTCTTGTAACTATAATGTTTTTAATTCCATTCCTTTTGATTTGTACTTGCAGTAGTGTCCGCATGCACACAAGTGCACATTTTTACACAGTAAGGGAAGGTTTTTCAAGTGGAGCAAAGTGTGCTTTTTTTTTAATTATTTTTTTTTAACATAACTGCATAATCAAGACTTAGATGGAATGAGTTTCTATTAGGTGTTAATCCCCTTTTTCCTTATCTTTCTAGTTAAGTGATACAGCTGTAGGCCAGACTGGGCATGAAGAACCAAGCAGTGGGAAGAAGCCTGGCAAAGTTATTCCTGTGCCACAGGAGGAGGAGGAGGAAAGGTAGTTTCTTAGGAGCTTCTAAATGCCTTTGCACTGTGAAAAATGTCCCAGCAGTTTCCCAAACCAGTTTGGTTGGTTGTGTGCTGCTGGTTTTCTTTTTATTCTTACAGTGCACTGCAATAGTGGGAAAAGTATTTTATATTTTACCCTGTAAGATACTGTAAGAGAGGGAAGAATGTAGGCTGGTCCCAATGGGAAAGAAGGTTGCTAAGGCAGCCCTGGGCAGCAGCCTGCAGGGCAGTAGAGGATGTTTGTGCTGGCTTGGCTTGGTGGCCTCTCTCCTGGAGTGGTTTCCAGCAGATGGCAGCAGCAGAGCAGCTCCGGGCGCTGCGCAGCGATGGTTGTCTTCTGCTCTCCAGTGCTCCTGGGCCTGGGGTTGTCAGTTTGGTTCTTCTGCCCTGTGGCTGCTGCAGGTTTGCTGCACTCAGATGTTCTGCACGTTGCCATTCCCAGTGTGGCCTTGAGGAACATGAAAAATCTGCGGCTTTTGAGGGCTCACTGCAGGTTCCTGGCTTGTTAATCAGGACAGTGACTTGCTGGTTCACTCAGCTGACACTCCTGCTTTGCTCTCAGTGTGCTGTCTTTGCAGCTTTATTCGAATAAATACGTTTATTTTTGCAATCATAGAAAAGTGCTATGAAAAGTTCATGTCTCTAATAGTTCTGCAGGACGCTTTGTCCCCTCTGTCATCTGTAATGTAATTTGACAAATAGTCTAAAACAATTAATGCTGTCTTTTATTTTAAAGCCTGAAACAATGGACCTGCATTTCAGAAGCGGAGCTTGAGCAAAAAGAACATTTATATCCAGAGTGTGCATGGCCAGATGAAGAAGACTGTAGCTTCTACACCAGGTAACCCCTGGATGGGATGGGGTAAGGCTGTACTGATGGGGAGGGCAGAGTGGAGGAGAGATATCCAAGCAGGAGGCCTGGCTTCCTCAACTTGTATTCTTTGATGTTTTGAATGTATTTGTTTTTCAGAGGGAAATAAAAAAAGTGCCTGCTGCAGTGGCGAGCACTGCCACGCACAGGGTTCCCGTACAGCAACTAGTCTTGTTCCGGGACTGGCTCAGATGAGTTTCACAGTTTTAGATACCTGGGAAATGTTACATAGGGGGCTTGCTGTGGTAAATCAGGGATGCTCCCAAAACAGGCCCACATTACCTGGGAAGAGCAGAGCGGAGCTCTGGCATATTGTGTTGGGAGGTAACTTGTTCTTGTCAGTTCACAGCTATGAGCCCAGACACAGGGAATCTTTAGCCTGAGTGCCAAGCTTTGGATTTACTGTCGACACCTTCTACACTTTGCCCCTCTCGACAGTGTCATCCAAAAGCTCTTAACCGTGGCGGTTTAAAGGAAGATGTCTGTAAAGAGCAGGTGTGGATATCAGCTGAAGAGCAGTTTCTGATGGGTTGACAGGTAGAACTGGGATGTTCTGAAGGGCAAAGAGTGTTCTGGTAGCTTCCAGAGATGGCCTCTCCCTGTGGTTATTCTGAGTGTTCATGGGTGCAATAATTGTCATTTCTTGAGACTTACAAGAAACTGACAGTTTTGTGGCTCATTGCATGGAGCCTGCACTTATCTGGGCAGCATGAACAGCTGCATAGCCACAGGGCTGCTGCTTTCCAGTCTATGAATACAGCATAAGTAATGCAGAGGGGGCTATGCAAGGAAAGCTAAAATGGCCTGTTTTCTCTTCCTTTTAAATTAAAAATGCAAGACGTATGTTCTGAGTCACAGAAAATCAGGCAGGAGCTCCAAATGAACAAGGCTGGTGAGTGAAATAGAGATCTATTTTGCTGGGGAAGAACATTGTGATGCACACAATTTGATTTTCTTATTAGTGCAAACCTCTTTATTCCAAATAGCTCTAGGCTTGGAATTCAGCCCGACAGACAGCGTGGGCTTTCCCGGTTGTCACAGGAAAAACCTTCTCAGCGGGCTGACTCTGACCCTGTGCGGTACTTCTGTACACCTGGACCTGCAGCAATGTCTTGTGTCTCACTTGCGTAGGAGTTGCAAAAATGCAGTGATCCCAAGAAATTCCTAAAGGAAAATTAGCAGGTTTCAGAGCCAGCAAGGGAATTCCCTTTGGGAAGCAGTAACTAATATATTGCTGCTACAAATCTTTAGCTCTGTTTTGTATTACAAATCTCCTGACATTTGTCTTATGGTTGTATTTGACTTTGCTATCCTGTCTTCTACGTAATCTGTCTGCTCTTCCTTGTATCCTGTCTCTTGCTCCTTGCTCATGTATTGTCTGGGTGAATTATGGGCTGGCGAGAGAAAAGGCTTTGTCTTTTCACATATCCGCATGGTATCTTGCACCTACAGGTTCTCTATAAATACAAATTTCTTATATCCATGTTGGGTGCTTGTGTGCTAGAAGTTGCACATATGCAGTCTTTGAACGTCGACTAGTTGGAAGAAATCCTTTTGTATTCTGAGTAAACTTTCACATCTAGCCAGCTCAAGTGAGTTGGGAGATAACCCATGGTTCTGGTTGTTCTTTCTCTCGTTCTAGTTTCTAGAAGATATTCAATCTGAATAGATAAATTTATTTGCAGCTTCCCATAGGAATCTAAATGTTGCTGAGGCTGCGTTGTAGCAGATGTAAAAACGAGATGTGATTTGAACATCTGCTTGGAAATGGGTGGCTGAAATTGATAATTGACCACAAACGATTTCTGCCAGCTGACCATTTGTCAGCATTCGCACTTCATTATTGCCCTTTATCCAGCAGTAAATAGAATGATACCCTTCCTGATGAGATCCTCCTCGGCAATTCTGGTTGGTTCTGTATCAGCCTACAGAAGTAATGAGGCTCCTGCTTTTCTAACTGTGACTCTTGGCACACGACGTTGGCGCTCTGCTGCTTAGGCTTGTCCTCGGCAATGTACAGAGAGGGATAGGTCTATTTTTAAATGGGCAGGGAAAGGACAAACTTACCAGAAAAAGCGTTTCCTTCTCTAAGCACAGCCTTCTCTTGGTTTCCACCCAAACATCTGTACTTCAGGAGATGGGCTTTCACAGGTCATTAACATTGCAGTTGTGCATATGGGGTAGTGCTTGCCCCACCTGCTGCTCAGACAAGTATCCTCACGTTATTTGGAGCGGGATCACTCTCGGTAGAGTCATGCACCCCCGGGTACCTGGGAAGCTGAGCTAGCTCCTGCCTGACCTGCAACCACTGCTTTCTCTTGAGTGCTTCTGCTAGCAGGACTCCACCAGCCGTTCTCCTCGAGGCTTGATTTGTTTGGTAGAGGTTTCTGATGCTTAGCACTTTTATCAGACTTCTTACAACCTGGGAGAAACCTGATAAATTATTTTCTTGGATCCATCTTGAATCAAAGGGAGAGGAGGAGGAGGAAATACCTCATAAAGAGTCACAGACCATCTGGTCTTACTGTAATAAAAAAGATCAGTATCTTTAAAAACCAGGCACGCCAGGTTTAAGGTGATAGAAAGGGAGAATAGTATAAGGGAACATATGGAGAAACAAATCTGTGAAATACAAATGAATGCTGTGCTAGCAGACTGTGCCTTGAAAGAGTCTGGTCTGTTGGTTGGTACTGAGCTGGCTGAGGAAAAGACTTTAATCTTGAAACAGCTCTTACCTGCCCAAACTCATTTTGCTTGAATGGGAAGCATGCAGGGACGGTACAGGACTTGGGCTGTGCTGACCTAAAGGAGGAATTCCATTTATGGCTGAGCCTGGGAGGGAGATTTCACTTCAAAGCAAATGAAATCCACCTACAAACCCTAAATTTCCAGAGCGATGTGAAGATGGGGTTTGGAGTAGGGGATGGGGTAGGAACTGGTAAAGCAGACTGCAGGGAGGCTTACTGGGAGGGCAGTGGTGGGAGCAGTCAGCTGTTCTCACTAGTCTACATGGCTGGTCCAGGGGCTTCTCTAGTGGCAAACCGCATGGCTTTGGTTTGCAGGTGCTTTTGCTGAGATAATCAGAGCTCTTGGTTTCTAAATGAGAGAGTGAAACTTGCCTGAAAATATTAAATCTGTAGTTTGGTCTCAAAGGTTGTGGAAGGATGGGGCATGGCCTGCGCCTGAGGAGAAGGAAATCAAAAGTTTTAAGTTCTCTTCCGTGGCAGTTTACTTTATCTGGGGTGTCATTGTCCCCTTTCCTCGTGTAGCGGCCATAGGGATTCTTAGTCTGAGTCTTGGGTTAGGTAGACACGACGCGCTGTGACAGCAGCTTTCCCCAAATCCTCGATGGGGTTAGTCTGCTCCTGCAATTTTGCCTCCTGCAGAGGAGCTCAAGCCTCTTACTGGTGCGAAGTACTCCTTGAGTACTTGGGTGTGCTCCTTGAAGTGACCTGTGGTGGGAGTTTGCACAACTCCCTCGCCTTCCCTCAGGTGCAGGGGTGAAGGGTGCCCCCCTGACAGTACGAAATGACCCCCCCATTCCTGGGACCCAGTTTGGTTGTGAATCAGAATGGCCGAGGAGGGGGACTTTATAAAGGAAGGCTGAGGATTTGTGAAAAGTTGTGACTTCTAGTGACGCACGCATCTCGCACCAGCTTATTGCACACAGTGTGAACTGCAGTGTGACGCTGAGAGCTTGCCTTTTGTTAGCTGTCTTGGGGTGCCTCCCTTCTTCATAAGCAATGCAGCCTGAAAACAGGGATTTTTCAAGAACACTTCTGAAATCTCTTTTAAAAGTATCTTTTTTTTTTTTTTGATAAGAAGTTATTCCTTTCGGTAAATAAAAGCTGATACTGCAGTTTATGAAAGAGACCTGGATTTGCTCAAGAGACACTATGTTCCCTGGAAAGGAAGTGTTACGCAGAACCGTGATTCACATTAATCACATGACTGCAGCGGCAGGATGGAAAAACCTTTGAGTTTCCACTGGGCAAGGACACGCGCTGTTCTGTACCGAGAGCACCTTGAACCAGTGGACTTCAGCAAGGGCAGTATTCCAAGGAAGTTGCCTTTCACTCGGCTGTAGTACCCATTCAGTGCGAACAGAAGGGCAAACGCTACAGTGACATTGGAGTTACTGGTGGTTTCATATTTTGTGACACAAATTCAAGGATTTCTTGCATTCTGCTGAACCATCTCTTGCCAAGGATTCGCTACGCGAGACCTTTAGGTCTGCGTGTTTGAGCAGAGGGGCTTATTCTGTGTACGCAGATAGATGTGAGATGAGGGATGTTGGAGCGCTCGAGTAATGACTAGAAGTTTGGTGCTCTGTGGTGTGTGACTGGGGAGCAGCCTGTAGGACCCAGCCACAATGGAGCTTTTCTGAACTTTAAGAGAAATACGTGTTGATTGTGACACAGGTATCTCTCCCCAGCTGCTGGCATCAACAAGGTGCTTTGCTGGCTTGAGACCTGTCTGGTCACCGGCTGCTCTTGCTGGGCAGCTGCTGTAGAAATGAAACTCTCTGTGTTGTGGATGTGACAGCCAGATGCTCCTTCTCCAGACCAACTCTTTGGCTCGTGGTTTAGCAGGAGTGACCCTTGTGGTTGTTTGTGCAGATGGATCTGCGGTTTATAAATGCTATTGCCTTAGTTATGCTGATGCCTGTGCACAAATAAGAAAAAAAAAAAAAAAGACATCAGAGTTGGCTTTTTTCAAAATGCAGAAGGGGCAAAGCAGGCTCTAATGATGGGGAAAAGCTTTCTAACACTGAGTCCTGGAGATAACCAAGCTCATTTAAATATAATTTGTTTTTTAATCTTGCTCCTATAAGGCTGCTTAAAGTGTGTGAGGTTTTTGTCATCTTATTTCAGAACGTGCTTAGATGTAGGAAATGAGAGTGTTTAATGTGTATACAGTGCTTTGTGAGGAAAGTTTACCTCCTGTTTAAACTGCTGTGTAGGGGAGCCTTCTCTGCTGGGCCAGGGAGAAAGAGCTTTGCAAAGGTGGTGATAAAGCACAAGGCAGCATTCCTGAAAGAACAGTCTTTAAACTTTCATGTTGTTACTTACCAAGGTGCAGCCTTGGAATGTGGTTTCCCTTTCAAAACCTCGTAAGAAGAAACTTAGGTACCAGCTGCAAGCCCCGAGGAATGGGGAAGGCATTTTCAGGGAAGATGCTGTTCGAGCCTCTCATACATATGCTTCTTTTGTGTTTGAATTAACTGTTTTACTTATTTTTGTAGAAATTACCTAAGGTTCAACAGGAAACCTACCCAAAAGTACAGCCTCACGCAGTGGGTGAGCAAGACCTTGGCTAAACTCCACCATTTCCAGAGCATCCCTGACCCTTTCCGAAGGAGCCCTGTGACAGCCTTTTCTAATGTCTGATTTTGCTGCTGAGGAACTGTGCTGGTTCTTATTCTGCATTTAGAGTTGTCCTTAATTGTTCTGGTTTTGAGTGGTTTGTATTTTCATAAGTTGTTTTATGATCTGTTTTTAATTAGGCCAATGGAAGTTTCTGTGTTTTAGAAACATTGGGAACTGGTTTTGAAGTGCAATTTAAATGTGATGTGTTTTTGTATAGGTAACTTCTATATTGTGCATCGTGTTTTGTTATCCTTTGAACTGAAAACAACCTCCTCACAGGGTAGGTAGCAAATGTAGTCGGTGTTCAAGAGGCAAGATTGCATGTGGGATGTGAGGATGTAATATTTGAATGATGGAATCTGGAAAATCTGCTTTGAAGTGGAAAAACTTTTCTTTAAAGCTTGGACCTAAACCTTGGTATTAAATCACCTACAGTGATGGGGCTTCCTTTGAATAACATTAAGGTTTTAAATTGTAAAAACAGCTTGTGGCTGTTGTCCCCCTCCGTTTGGCAAAGACAAACTTGTATTTGTTTACAGTAAACTCAGGAGCAGCTGGTTTGGATATGTCTTATCTTGTTCTGTTGTCCTTTTTGTCTCTGAAATGTTTGCCCCCTCCTTTGATTGTTTTGGCTTGTGGTTTCATTTGTAACTTTTCCTGTAAAAATGTTTCATGAGATTTGCACTTCAGTTTATAAAACTGTTGCACCTGTTAGATGTAGGTTTCTTTTCTGTTGTGCTATTGTGAAGTTCTCCCCTTTCACTTGCCAGCTTTCTGGAGTGCCCAAAAGAGTGTAACCTCGTGTTCGTCTAAGCTGCGCAGTCTGACAGCAACTCCTGGTCTCTGTGCTGCCTCCCTCTCCTTCCCTAACAGAAGATAAAAACTCCAAATTATTTGGAGAAACTGTAAAACAGAGGGAGAGGTTGACCTGCAAAATGCTCTTTCCAGGAGTGCTAGCAGGGCCTGCACAGGCCTTATGAACTCTTTAGGCATTTATGGGTGGATTTCAGGGAGCAAGTTAGGTTTATTCATGGAGGAAATAGTACTATATATTTATTACAGTAATTTGAATTTTTTGGTGATGCTTTTGGCTACTGTGATTTTAAAGAAATAAAATTTAGGTACAGTACTAATGTTTTTCAATGTTGCCATTTATATATTTTATTATTCTGCTCTTCTGTAGCACCTTTCAAATCCAGAGCAGGACAGGATGAAGTGGCTTTAAAAAGCGGGCAAAGTTTGTCACTGTCCTGGATGTGCAGTGACTGAGGCGCAGAGAATCGAAGTAATTTGTCCAAAGGATAAGCAGTGAAGCTTGGAACGGAGCCTGGTATTGCCTGACTGCACTAACTCCTCGATAATACTGCTTCCATTAACGAAATAATCCATATACAGCAGGGATGTCTTTTTTTTTTCCGATGGGTTGTGCAGGCCTGGGTGGTTCATGCCCGGTGCTGGGGCTTTGTGTCAATAACTGATCTTCTCCAGCTAATAACAGGTTCTTAATGCCAGCGTAGCCTTGCATGTGACTTTTACCACTGTAAATTTTGCTGGCGGAGAGCCTTGTGTAGAAAGAGGAGGAAACGTCCCTTGGCAGCCCCTGAGTGGGTAGCGTGGGGGTTATTAGCATGTGGTGGCTGTTGTCTTTTAAACCAGCAAATCCCACACTGAAGAGACTTCTCTGGAAAAGAAATAATTTAGTCGTGGTCTTCAGGGTGGTTTCACCTGCCGTTCAGGTGGTTGTCGCATCTGTAAAGTCTGCCCCCTCCTGACACGCATAATAAAGGAAGGAAGATGATTTGCTTCGAATCTCCTTGTTCCAGGTATTTTGCGAAGGCAAGAGGGATAGCAGGAGCCTGACTGTGGAGCCTATTACCCCCCCGTCTCCCCTTGCAAAAGCAGACTAGCCCGCCTGCTGGAGGGTTTATCTGCTATTAAACCACTAACAGGCTGGCTCTTTGGAGGTCCAGGAGCAGCGCGGGCCTGGCGGCAGCTGTCGCGGTCACATACCGCTGGGACAGCGGGGCTCTGTCTCGGCCAGTGATCGATGGTGGCTGCTGATGGGTGATGACACAATCGAGCAGGAACGGAGCGGTAGGAAGACCGCAGGCAATCCGCTGCCTTTGCTGCGCGTGCCGAGGTGTTGCTTTTTATGCGTTCAGAGATTTCCGTGCTAGCTGTCTTGATTTTGTTATACATCCCTTTATCAGATTATTATTAAGTGATGCCTAGCAGTCGGGATGTTGCTTACATTAGCCTTCTCTTAAAGCAGGCATTCTGTTGCCAGTTTGGCCATGCTGAGAAAATGCAGTTATTCTGAACAGGCAGCACATTAACCATGATGGCAAGACGATGGTGTCTGTGCGTGTGCTGTGTCTAAGACCAGCTTCCCTGTGCTGGAGGACCTTGGGCGGCAGCGGGTGTCTCCTCCTGACCGTGGGTTTTGTGGTCTTAGTGAATGTAGATCTCTCACATGAATGGACACCGCCGTGGAGCAGCTCTGCACTTTGTGAGGGCTTTAGACTTCTGGGCAGCCTTATTGCTGAAGATTTCATTCTTCGGCATTGCAGCCGTGATTCATATATGCTGAGCGGTAGAGATACTGCAAGGGGAGGGAGAGATTGTGCATTAAGCCTTTGTGGAAGGACATCCCGCACGTTTGCTGCTAGAGTGTAGCCAGGGGCTCTGCTGATGATTTTTGCTGTAGTAGAATCCAGCAACATTGGAGAAGACTGGTAGAGACTGTTTAGTGCAAGCCCTGCGTGAGCTCTGTGATGAAATGTCTTAATGATTAAAAATTTAATAACATTCATCAACGTATTTCACTCTAACAGCAGCAGCTAGAAAACAGTGAGACTGAAATTAGGCTACTGCGTGGCTTTTCCTGCTGTCCTCTCAAAAGCTAACCAACTCTTCCCTACTTTTTTCCTGTGAGGTAATTCTAAATGGAAGAAATTATATCCTGAAACATAAAACAGCAGTGGAAGCTTGATAATATTGCCCCTTTGATTTGAGCGGATGTCTAGTACTATCCTGTTTGCATCCTCTGCAAAACCGGTCTGGATGGTATAAATAGGTTATATTTAGCAGTTGGTGGCACTAAATGTGGGGGGTTTTTGTCAGTTAAAAAGGACAGCGATGTGTTGGAAAGTGTCAAATGGCATCGTGGGGCTATGTCATTATTGCCACTCAATGATTCTGCATCCAGTGTGTTCAGATTGTGAGCAAAAAGATGGCTTTTCTGGCTGCCAACTTCGCTGACTCCATCTGGGATCTAAAATTCAAGCTGTGTCTTTCCTGGCTCTGTCGCTAATAATAAAGATTCTTCATTTGGAACTTAGTTAAAATTGATGCTGATGCATGAGCTGAAAGAGAATCCAGCTCGCTTTCCTCGAGATGTGTGGGCTAAAGCACTAACAAGTAGGAACATAATCGTTTTAATCTATAAGGTCATCAGACGATTTAATAGACACCAGATTTGTGGAGGAAACAGAAGATATTTTAGCATAACAAGCGTGTTGATCATACAGCTTTTTAACAAATGCTAGAAAGCTGATTGAATTTGGTCAGCTAGGCTTCTGCTTCCAGCCTAGCCGGTAATAGCTCATTACATGTTGTTAGGAAGCTTTTCTGCAAATCTGGGGAAATTACATTTGGTGTACCATATGGTATAATCTTCAACTCTCTCCTTGGGAAGTGAAGTCTGACTACTCAGTCAATGAATTGCCATATTTTTATCAGCAAAATGGATGTGCAGCTGTGACATACGCTTTTGAGTGATGTAACCTTTAATGTCTTTGGCAAATACTGGCATTAGCAGTCTGTTCCTCTCCATTTACATCTCCTCCAGAAAGCCATCACCAGCTGAGATTATACTAACACTTTCTGTCGTGTAGGTGTTTCCTCCTCTGATGCTATTGAACTGTCAGGGAATAAAATGCCTAATGTTCTCATTTTCCTCCGAGGAGAACAGAGAACAGAGCTTGTGTTGCTGCTTGTTGTACTGAGGGAGGTGGTGAGAAGTGTACGGCGCTGTGTGTTGTGAATTGGAAGGACATGCTGTGCAGGATTGTTTGCTCCACACCGCCTCCTGCGGCTCCGTTTTACTAAACTCGTGGGGGAGGAATACATTGGCTAAATTGTACTTGTAGGCATAATATTACAGTGCTTGAAAGGATGAAGGCAAGTGGTGCTTAACTTTAAACGCGCACTGCCTATATTGGCAAGGGGTTCTGTTTGCAGCTTCTTGCTCCTTATTGTGCCCATAGTCTCCCTCAGCTGGGGTTTGGAAATAACGGGATTAGTCCTCTGGGGCTGCACGGCGTCGGCAGAGCCGGAGGGAGGGCTGCTTTCCTTTGCTTTGGAGATCAGCAGGGAACGGGTTCTTGCAGGGCTCTCTGGGATCCCTGTCGTGCCAGCCCACTCCCACTTGCTGCTTTTTAGTATTCATTGAATCCTCCCTTTCCTAGCTCCTGCTTCCAGCAACCAGTCAAAACCAGCAGCCAGGCGAAAACGTGGGGAAATGTGGGTGGCCTTTAGGGTGCGTTCCTCTGTGGCCCAACATGACTTTCCTGAGCACTGTCTTGCTTTTCTTGATCTCTTCCCTTTACTGCCTGTGAAACACCTTGGGAGTATCTTTTGGCAGCCGTTGATGAGAATGAGGCGTCTCTTCTAAAGATGGGCTTAGGCTCGAAGTCACACAGGCCCAGGGCCTTAATGGTTTCTAACTCTGGGGGGTTACAGTGCAAGCTGATACGGAAAGAGCAGCTAAAGCTTTGATGGTTATACCCCTCAGAAAAGTAGGATCTTAAGTAACTTTTTTCTCTTATAATGGGAAACACCTTTCCCTGAAGTGTGGACTTATTACATCACTTCAATTACTAGTTGCCAAAAACGTTCCCTTTAAGAGAATGGCTTGAATTGGGTAGCTTGGAGTCCCTCTCTGATGAGTTGAATTGCTGCCAGCCTACATTTGTTTCTTCTCACTAATAGCATTATTACCTTACTTTTAAAGCCTCCAGTTATTGAACATAATGATAACCCTTTTACCTCCTGCCACATTACGGTGTGAATACTTAACTCCGCACGATCACTGATGCTTTACATTTTAATTCTTTTCTACCAAGCAAAGAGTGAGCACGTCTCTGTTAGGGAAGAAATAGTTTAAATCTGTCGCTAGGGAACAACAACAGTTACTGTAAGAAAGGGGATATGGTCTGAATTCCCAGGGACAATTGTCTTTAAAAACACACACAAACCCCCACCACCCCGCCCCAAACCTGCCAAATTACCAGCCTGAATTTCCTCACTCGCCGGCTTCCGAGGGCTGCTTGCTTGGCTGTCTGCTCTAGGATTAGAAGAGAGCATCTTCCCTTATCGTTTTGCACATGCTGTACCATCTGTCCTAAATCTCCCTTTATAGGGGCACGGATTCCAAATGACACTTCTTTCTTAGGAGATAACAGGCATGGCTGAAGAATCTTCCTAGGTATGGCCGTAGCGCTATTTATGTTGCAACGGGGGTTTTTTTTCCCCTTGTCCTGCCACCAGGGAGAACTCTGGAGGTTTCTGGTTCAGAGACACCCAGACATTGAGAAAACCTTTTATGCTCTAGTCCCTGGGAAACAGCGAGGAAATCTCCCTGTTCTATTGTGTGTGTTCTGCTTGAAGCAGACAAAGATGAAATATTTCTAAATTCAGACGTTACAAGGACACAAGAGATGCCTTTAATCTTTTATTGTACATTATAAAATGTTTATTGCTCTGTCTGTATCAGAGGTGCTGACCTCTCCCTCTTGGTGATGGAGGAGTATGTTCTGGCAAAGGATCCACTGAAGAGACCTTTGGGTTGGCCTGCCTTCTGGAACCGGCACAGAGAGAGTCCTTGCTTGTCCACCGACACGTCTACAAGCGGACTTCCTAGTGCCTTTCTCCCAGATGAACTATTTTGGAAAGGCTGGTGACAGTGGAAGAGGAGAGATGGCTGAACTCGGTTACTGCCAGCCTGTTTCTTTGCAGGGACTTTTAAACCAGGCTCATCCGGGCGCACGGTTTTTGTAACGAGATTCAAACCCTACTCAGGCCAACCTGTCTTGGTATTTGATGGAACAAGTAGGACCTTGCCTCATCCCCTAGTGCATATGGAGTGGTCTTGTGGAGTAATTAAATAAATACAGATACCCCATGGCACACTACAAAGAGTCAGTCTTTTCCGTGTGATGGACTTGCATCTACCAGCTTCCAGAGCACCAGCAATCCCAGGGATCCTGTCAGCTTACAAACATCAAGCACTTCACAGGAGAGAGGAGAACCCCAACCCCTTTTCCATTCGTCATCATCCTTTTTCTGGAGGACTGCCTGCAGCAGATACCTGGCATTACAACGTCACAAAAATAGTGCAGGCTGGATGTGTAAGGAGAACCAGACCTTCCCACAGGAACCCTACTAAAAGAAGCAATTTAAGAACTTAAGCCCTCAGAAAAAGGTCCCTTGGGCAAGAGCCTTTCGCATAAATAGCTATTGCCACTGGTGACCTTGCATAGCAACCTGTATCATGAGTTTTTTTTCTTGTTTTTTTTCTTTTTTTTGCTGACTGGCTACATTTTTACGGACCTTTTATCACACTGGTGGTGGACACAGGCCCAGCTGAAAATACCATGAAGGAAATGGTTGAAATTATCCTGGAATCTAAATAACGGCTTCTGGTGTCCCCTCATATTGGTCTGTGCTGCGGTGTTCGGCGTGCCCCGATTATCTGAGATGAAGAGCACCAGTGCGAGACAGGAGAGACAGCAATGCTGGGGATGTGCTGCAGCCTAACTGGAGAACAACCAGGGAAGTTCTCGCAGTGGGAGTGGAAACTGGAGTATGCCTTTCGTCTTTGTTTTTTTTGTCATTGTTGTGTTTTGTTTCAAAAACCCACCTGCAAGACGTGTTACACAACGCACATCAATGGAACAAAGCAAGCCGGGAGCACACAGCAGCTGAAATCTGGTTGCTAGTCGTGTCTGTGATGAGCTTTCCTCCTTTCTGGCTCGGAGAGGAGTGACAGTGACTGATGCCTGTGCTCACCTTAATACTGTCAAGATGTAGTGACAGTGAGACAAAATAAAGATACAACGAAAGCTTGTACGATTCCAAAGACAGGTAGATTGTTCCAGAAGACGGAGCGTGAGGGTGGAGAGGAGTGCGTGAGAAGTTGCTCCAGCCCAGGTGATTCATGAGTCCAGTACAGGATCACCGGCAGCAGCTGTCTCACTGGTGCTTTTCCATCTTAATTGTTTGGGTTTCAGGGTTGGTTTTGTTGTTGGGTTTTTTTTTTTTCAGGATTTTTCTTTCTGGCCAGATGTTTTGCAGAACGCAGACAAGGAGGTGTATGCCGGCAAGTGACAATCACGAGGTCTCTTCCCAAATGGCTCTGACAATATTTCACCTCCCTAGTCATCAAGGCTCAGAGGCAGAAAGTGAGAGTGAGGAATGGAGTCCATCTATCAGGTGGCAGGCTGTCACGCTTCAATGATATTCACTGAGGGCTTGTTTTTTGGGAACTAGAAGAGAAGAGGAGACAAAGGGAGAAAGGATGTGTAGGAATCTCTAGAGAAGGGGGGGAAAAAACCACATCAGAGATGAATGCAGTGTGCTGGTCAAGCTTTTGTTTTTGTAAAAGTTCTTGTTCCCATCCCCTCAGGATAATGAAAAAGGGCCAGAGTCGAGGCTTTAGGGTTGTGTGGTTCATTGCTGTCTGCTTCTGAATGAGCATGAATTAGTGGACTATTTCAAATAACGAGTAAATGTGAAGTGGTAGGAATGTGCCAGAGTGCAAGGTTTGAATAGAAACACAAGAAAGTTAAATTAATTGAAATAAGTTCTTATAAATTACAGGCTTGAGTCTGCGTGCGTTGTGGATATGGCATACCTTTCACACCATGTGTAGGACCAGCCATGCTCCTGCTGATCAGCTTTTGGGCTAATTGCAAGAATAATATCCCCTTTACCACATGCCACCTATGGGCTGCTGTGGGGGTAAGGACCCGAGCAGCTCGGGGACTGCAGCATTGCTCCAGTGCTCTGGAGCTTTCTTCCAGAGATGTTTGGATATTTCAGAAATATGGCTTGAAATCTGTTTTACTGATGGACATGCAGGCTAACCCAGAGGTGGGAGTGAAGTGCTGGTGCCCTGATGCATCTGGGAGGCTCAGAGCACTAACGAAGCCATGGTACCGGCATGTGTGGATGTGAAGGGGTGTTCCCTTTGTGCATTGCAGCTGGAGGGAGGAGGCTGGAGAGTGGGTGTTTAACAGAGGCTGCTTTTTGGGTAATTTAGCTGAGGCCCAGCTGGAGGTTGATTGTCTGCCCTGTCCCCCGCTGCGTGCCAGCAGCATCTCACCTTGCTGCGGAGGAGCCCTCCACTCTGGTGCTCAGGAGTGCTGTTCTCCGAGGCGCTCTTGACTTTCTCCTTGCTGTTATTTGGCTCGTTATCTTTGATGATATCGTACTGTCTGCAAAACAGGGCGATCACCCCTAACAGGAAAAAGCATTAGTGATCACACAAATGAGCTCAGCCCCTGGAGCCTGCGGAGATCAGAGATCCCTTGCTTGCCAGCCAGCTTTGTGCCTTCTGGTGGAGATCTCAGCAGCATTCACAATTGCTCCTAAGGATCATTTTCTAAGACAGCTAGTCAGCCCTCTGGCTTTTTCCTTCTCGGTGCCTAATTCTGTGCTAAACTAGTTAGACAGAAGAACAGAAGATTAATTATATTCCGACATCCCTGTCATTAAATGGGACAAGTGTTTTAAGCCCTGCGTTTGGACAGCGATCAACATTAACAGTGCAGTTAAGTGGGATCTTTGCTTTGCAAACACAGGAGCTCCTGGAATTTCTGGTTAGTGAAAGTGTGTCCTCTGATCTTCCTCCTCTGGGGTGAGGAGAAGGAGCTGGAGCTGGCAGAGGAGAGGCAGGTACGGTACCTGCCTGTGTGTGATAGAAGCCAGGGCCTTTTGAGCAGCAGGACAACATCTGCAAATATGCAACAGTGACGGCAGCAAAAGCTGCCAGTGGAAATTTCCTCCCACACACGTAGGCACATGAAGAGAAAAGCAGGGGCAGCCATGACACATAAGATGACTGCAAATGTCTTTCTCGGAACCTTTTATGTGACATTTTGACCAACTAACTTCTCTGCCCGCAGATTCCAAACACGGAGGTTAAGTAGACCCAGGCAGATGCTGCTTTTCCCTTACTGAAAAATATGCCAGCTCTGCTGATAGCAAAACATATGTAAAGCTTTCACCAGATCATCACAAACTGCTTTACAAAGTGAGGTGTTGTTATGGCAGCTGCCCCCAGGTGTTACTGATAAACACAGTGGTCCAAATTCTTTCCTGCTTATGTGAACAAATGGCTGATCCTAGGAGAATAGGTTAACATCTGCCAAGTTCACACCTTCTGTGATTTCTGATGGTAAAACTGAGGCACAGAGAAGCAAAGTGCTGTGAGCGATACCAGAAATACAGACAGCACAAGAGCTTGGGTGTTGTCTCAGTTCAGAGCTCTGGGCACAGACCGGTTCCAGTGGGCATTTGCTAAAACATCGTTGTACATTCAGGTTATGGCCAAGCCAGGTTAAGAGCTGGAAAGAGGTTTTTGTATATTCAGACTTTGTAAAGAACCCACTAGATATAGAAAGATTTTTTTTCCCCCACCCACTTTCCTTTTTAAATATGTCATCTGACTAGGAGGGAAATTGTGGTATTGGCACGTTCTTTGTTCCGACACTGATCTGAGTTTTAGAGAGAGTGGGAGATGAATCAGTTGTTCAGTCGCTTCGTGTAATTATTCATGATTGTTTTTACTGTCAGGGCATTTAAATTTGAATGTACACAACTAAAACTTGGCATAAATGCTGAAAAGATCATGGACTAGAGGTTCTGGAAACCTTTTAAGTTAGATTAGGTTTTCATTTGGTTATTGTCTTCAGCAGTAATTGCTGTCCAGTCTCTGGAAATGGAAATAACGTGTGGTAAACTCGGGACTTTCCAGGGCAAAAAAGTATTATACGTAAATCTGATTCTGTGTCACCTGGATTCACTTGTAAGAAACCTTGCAGAACTGTATGGGATGAAGTCAAACCCTCCACCCCCCTCTTTTGTGACAGATCGCAGATCAGTGACTGGTTTCCTCTTCACATCTCTCCCTGGAGGTATCTCATCTCAGCAGCATCTAGTGTAAATGGGCCAAATCCTCTTCGGAGTAAACTGGTGCAACCCCTCTCCATTCAGGGTCGTTACAGTTCACAGCAGCAGAGATGACAGACCACCCCCTTCCGAGGACAGAATGTTACCACTGATACTACAAGTTGTTGAAGTTGTCACCAGCTCAGTACTGTTGCGGTGGGTTTCTTTTCTGACCGAGAAAAATTCTCTGTGCGACTGTTTCCATGGTCTGTGTGTGGAACAGTGGTTTGCCTGGGACAAGAGAGCTAAAAACTGAGCGGCAAAAGTTGCCTTTTATGGACTGTAGATTTACCATCGTGCTGATGTCCCTTCCTGCCAATTTCCTTGGGTCACCTGAACCGTTCCCCCTTGGGCAACGTGCTCTGCGACTCGCAGGGAGCAAATGTTGTTTCATTAATGTTTTACGTTGCAGCCGGAGCAGCAGCTGACTGGCAGCCGGGGGAGGCTGGGGCTCTAAATAGAAAACAAACATGTGCAAACTTTATTTCCCATTAACTCATGCATGTAATTTCCAAACTGAACAAGCTGAAGGGCTGGCTGCAGCCACCTCAGACGTGCTAAGCTGATGGAGCAGGAGTCAGAGGCGTTTTCCTCTCTCTATTCGCTGGCATAAAACATACGGGGCAAGATCGGCCCTAGGTGCGATTTGCTGTAAGATGTATTGAAATGTGGTCCCAAACTCATGGCAGAAAACTCTTGGTTCTCTGGAAATTTAATGTATATTTAAGTATTACAGAAATTGAAGTGGGGGATCTTCATATCGAAGGAGTACATTTCTGTGATGCTGTGTTAAAGTATGTGCCTAGCTATGCCCGTCACATCCCACAGCAAAGTGGCCCTGGGATGATTTTACTTCACCTTCCACAGCACGGGGGGCTTCCAGCTGCAGCTGGGCATGTGGTCTTGCTTAGGAAATCATATAGTACAGTAGCCGTCTGGGAGCAGAGCCTCTGCTGGGATTAAAAGGATTAGTGGCTGCAAGATGTAAGGAGGACTGGGGTGGAATTTCAAAAGATTGCCACAGGTTTGGCTCCACAGCACCCTTTTGGATAGCAGCTTTCAGATAATGCTAGTCCTTCCTCCTCCCACCATCCTAAGCTCATACAGACTTTTCCTTCCTTTCAGTTAATATGTTTCTGCTGATGTCCCTCCTCTTCCTATTAAATACTGTTCTTTGTGTTTTAATAGAGGATGTTGCGAGGATCTGGATTTATTGGTGTTTTGATGTTTGGGGCCATTTGTTCTTCCAATGTTTCCATTATTTTAATTGATTGTGAAGTGGGTTTTCTGATATATATAATAGTGGGCGTTGAGAGCAAGACTTAAATTCCTGTTTTGCATGAGAGTTGGAGTCATATAATAGCCAGATAATTACAGCGACCTGTAACGTTTGAAGGGCTTGAGGCATCCTGTTGGATAGCTGAGGGCATTATCATCAGTGCATTCTGAAAAAATTGAGATTACAGGATTAGCTATGGAGAATTAGGCAATTGGTTCATCAAATCCATTATCTACTTCCTGCTGGAGCAGATCGGGCCACTGATTCACCTGCTTTTGGCACTGCCCGACTTGGGATGCTGCAGAGGGAACTGAGGTGCCCTTACAGCGGAATATACAGTACTCTTTATGGGAGGAAGGGTTTATTTTCAGGTCTTACATGATTACACATGCAAACCAAGCAAGCCAGCAGGCCCTAGGGATGTTACGTGCTTTTGACGGAAAGATTGAACTGACCTGCCCACATAAACAACACCACAACAATGATGAGAATTTCCCCCGCTCGCAGCTGTTGGTTTTTCTTCGCCATCTCCTTCATTGTCACCTCATCTGCACAAGGGGAAAGAGAGATCATGAAACCTCCCCGCGTGGCTCGGGCCGCGCTGGGCACCAGTTTAACAGTGCCCTTGGCTCAAATCATCAGTGCGTCAGGGTCGAAGCAAGTGGGGGAGAGAGTCCTTGCCCGTCGGTCACGCCAGGGAATTTGGGGAGCGTCAGCTGCTCGGCAGCGACTGCCCCCGCCAACCTGGGGGAGATGGGGCGAGGGAGGAGCAGTGCGACGGGATCACCAGGCAGTTACCGCAGAGGAGCTGCCGTGGGGTAAGTCCACACGTTATCTGGCCCCGTGGCAGCTTGCTCTGCTCTGTCTCTGGTCTCTGCTAGTGCCGTCTGCCCCTGTCACAAAGCCTTGCATGCTTCAGCGGTTCCTCTCCCAGCTCAGGACAGCGGAGCCTGGCATGATATTTTTCAGTGGAGCCATGGGATTCGGAAACGAGCAGAGCCTTTTTGCAAGGCGTAATGCGCCTCCTTGGCTTCAAAGCACTAAGATGATTACAGTTCAGGCCTCCGGGGAGGGAAGCGGTGCTCCTCTTAGTGCTTTCAGATGAACAGCAATTCAGTATTTACAGCCACCAAATCATTTTAGCAGAAAGAGTCGAGAACTCACAACACCCCAGGAACCACGGCCAGAAGCTCTGCAACAGGCTGGGTCCTCAGTAGGTGGGCGGTAACCCTTTCTGTCCCAGACCCCTGTACTCCCTAGCCCTTTTTGTAGCAGAGATTCTTGCTGACAGAAAAACCTTCAACAATCCGGTTTGGCTTAAAAGGAACAAGTGAAGGAGCTGCCAGTGAGGAATTGCCTGATTTCCTCCCTGGAGATTTTCAAAACCCAACTGGACTTGATCCTGGACAACCTGCTCTAGTTGACCTTGCTTGAGCAGGGGTTTGGACTGGGTCATCTCAAGAGGTCCCTTCCAACCTCAGCTTTCTGGGATTCTGTGATTTGGCAGAAATATTTGAAATTTAAGAAAAATGTCAGAGTCTGGGTGTGTTTCCCCCTGCTGTCCTGGAATCCAAGCACAGGAGGCTGACCGCATCCCCCCGAGTGCCCGTGAGCACAGCAGCGTTGTGCCCAGTGCCATCCAGGAGCCTAGTTCCACATGAGTTCACAGGCTGCTCAGGAATTTTTTCCTGGCATTTTCCACTTGCAAGGATGCTGGACACACTGCTCCCAGGCTGGAAACCTTCTGCTCCTCGCTTTGCCTGTTAAACCTCATCTGAAATAGGAGAAATGAACGGCCTGTATCTCCCTATGGCTTTGTGCACCCGTCAGCCTTGTCTGCTGGGTGCGCTCAGGGCATCCTGCTTGTCCGCGCAGGGGTTTTGAGAGGGCACTCGCCCCTGCGTGCGTTTAACCCGGCTGTTCTCATTGCACAGGGCACCGCTTTCCTCTCTGCAGAGCCCTACGCTGCCTGGGGGTCCCGGGTGCCACACAGGAACTCACCCACACTTGCCTTTATTTTTAGAGGCTAGTTTCTCAGCTTCCCTGGGGGTCTTGAAGAGGACTGGCTCACTGGCAGGGCTCTGGCCTTGGATGCTGATGGACTGGACATGCACAATGTACTCAGTGTCCTCCTCTAGGTCCCAGAGGGCACAGGAGCGGGTGGTGGTGTTCACCTCCTGGATGAAGCGCAGCATCCGCACGTCCTTCTTCTGGAAGCCGAGAGAGGAGAGCACAGAGTGGTGGAGAGGCCTCCCGTGTGCACTGCTGTCATCTAAGACCACCTCTTCCTGCCCTGTCCGTCACGGACGTGAAGACCGTCGGTCCCTTTCCTCTCTGCAGCTACCAATACATGAAGAGCTGCTGCAAAGAGGACGGGAAGCCAAGTCCCCTCCCAGACCACGAGGGGCAGGACGAGAAGGAATGGGCTTAAACCGCAGCAAGAGAATCTGGGAACTGAGGGGACCTGGGGTGAAGATGAATGTGATCGAAACTGGGTAACTGTAGGCACCATACCTGTTGGGAAATTGCAAATCCAATGACAACTTCATCTTCCAGAACATCCCAAGTCACAACGGCTGAGTTGGCTTTCAGGTGTTTGACTGTGACATTTACTGGAGCGGACGGGCTGTCTGCAAGGAGGGAGAGCAGAGCCTTTACAGAGGCAAAGTCACGGCCACAGGCAGGGGACAGAGCGAGGGCAGGGGGAAAGGACCTTGCTCAAGGTTCCTGTATGTGGTTCTGGGTACAGGACCTGGAAATTGCAGGTATTCCATGTCTCAGTTACCAGTGAGGTTCTAGGAGATCTCTGCCTGGAATATGGGTTGCATAAGACACGTGTGAAATATCTGACCCTTAGAAACAGTTTCTTTTGACAACATAGCGGACCCCCGAGTAGCTCATTCATCTCATCCTTCCCAGCCACGTACCACATTTTCCCTGTTGTTTCCCGTTCCAGTCTGACAGCGACAGCTGGGAGGAAATGCAAACTCGGCCTTGGAAGTATGAAAACTGAACGCTTTGATGCGCACTCTAGAGGTTTGAAATTCAGGAGTGGTAAATGGGAGTGTTTCTTTTGCTTTTTTCCCTGTTAGTTTGACAGAAAGATTTTGATACAGATTTGATGGGCTGTCTGGGATGGTCGGAGGACACCCAGCAGCCATCTGCTTACAGCTAGCAGGAGCGAACACGCTGCAACAGCACTGACGGACCGTTGTAATGTGAAAAGGGCAGACGTGAAAGCACTAGCCCAGGGCTCCATGTTTATTCCCAACTCCACAGCGCAGCTGAGTTTCCAACTGCGGGGTGGATCCGCGTAGCTGCCAGCCTTGCCAAGGCGAGCCGGGCGCTGAGGGTACCGGCTGGGCTCCTGCACACACTCCCCGGAGCCTCTTCCCAAGGGAGCTGCACAATGCAAAGCCCTGTTTGGCATCTCAGGGGGAAGGTTTTACCTCGCAGGCTTGGCACAGTCCTTCCAGGGCTCCGTGCAGCAGGTTGGACTCCTGTTCCCTCTCCTCTGGTCAAATTTAATTCACAATCTCCAGCTCGTGCCCCAAACCCAAAGGCAATAAACGCTAACGAGACTGCCAGGACTCCAACTACCCCCAGGAGGTCAGTAGGGTGAGGAGGAGACATTTTTTTTTGGCTCTTATCAAAGAATAATACTTCTATTGCTTTGTAACCGTCCTTCTGGGGCCAACACTGCCCTTCTGGGGCCAGGGCTGAGGTCAACAGTAAAAGAAGGATGCATGTGTGCACGTCTCCAGTAACACTTGTTGGATTTATGGTCGGCCCCAGCCGCCTGAATGTGGCCGAAAATATTCTCGCTGTAGTGTCAGAGTCTCCTAACAACTGACTTCACTCCTGGTGAATGTTCCCCCGGGAAGAGAGAAAATAACGAGAGCACAAAATTCCCCAGCTGAAGGTCAGTGCTGTTGTACACTTAGCAGAGCGATGACCTTATTCCTTTCTCCCCTCCCCAAACAAGACCCAGAGTCCCACCTTCAGAGCTCCCTTTCTGGCAGATAGGAGACCCGCACCCACCAGCAAGACCCTTAGGAGTGGGGTGTCTGGACAAGCTGTTTGGACCTGGACTGGTTCTAGCAAGTCCTTCAGTGAGCAAAAAGAGAGCTGAAAGGCGCATAGTGAAAGTTCATGTGAATTTGGGTCTTCAGAAGGAGGAGCAGCGAGCAATTGTGACCTCTGGGATTTCATAGGGGAAGGTGTCCCTCCTCTCCGGAGCAGATGATCAGGTCAGCGTTGACCCACAGCATTCTCATCTCTCAGGGGCTGGCCTTCATGAAATGAGGCATGTGTCTCCAGCCAGTGCTTGGAGAATGGAAACATCTATCCTCCTCATCCTCCGCTGCAGCAGTGGGACCAAGGACATGCCGAGCAGGGGAGACGGATCGTCCCCCTCACCTGAACACCAGTCCCTTCCGGGCTCGGCTCCCTGCTGTGACACGAGGAAGGGACGCGGGTCTGCAGCTCCTCACCTTCTCCTGTGACTGAACCCGTGTGCCAACAAGAGTAGGGTCTAATTTTAGGAAGGGGCAGTCAGCAGACGGGAATGCGTCCAGGGAAGGTCTGTGAGTCATGCCTGATGAATTTGCTAGAACATACGGAGGACATGACAGAGTTGAGAGCTGGGAGACAAAACAGTCTCCAGCTGCAGCCAGGCACTTCGCCCTTCTCAAAGTACAGCTGTACAGTTAAATCCCGGCATGGTTGTCTTTCCTGGATATTTTTAGGAACTTTTTTTTTTTTATGAGCTGCCACTGATTTACCCAGCTTAGGTTGAGGAGGCCTTTGAAAAGAGACGAATTAACCCCACAGGAGCAGAGAACGGAGTATCAGGGAAATCAGGCTGGGAAAAGGGAATGTAGAGCACACCCCACCCGGTGCCCAAGTCCCCTTTGAAATTTGTGACCTTGGGGGAGGCGTAGCACAAAAAGCGTCTTAAATTTCCTGACGACATAAAATGTGGGGGAGTTGGGAAGACCTAGCGGAGCTGGAGAAGCGCAAACAACCTCTCTGGGAATTGGTGGGAGAGGGTGGAGGGCTGCGAGGCGGAAGGGAAGCGCTCAGCAAAGCTGCACCCTCAGAGCTCGGAGCCCTCAAAGCAGGACTCAGAATGTAGGCAGGGAGAAATCAGCTGGTGTGGCCGGTCGAGAGCAGTCTGGAAAAACCCCTTCGTAGTAATACCGGAGAGAGACGGGGTAGGCGAAGTCAGCAGATAATACAGAGAAATCTAGGACAGCGGATCTGAGCGTGCCTTTCCTTTCACTACTGCAGATTAGGAGTAGCTACACATAGATCAGTGGTGTCAAACCAGTATAAAAGCAGTATGAAAAGGGAATTAAGTGCCGCGTTTGACAGAAATACAAAGCCAGGAAAATTAGTTTCCCGCTCCCAGAGCCGAGTGAATAATTCAAACCAAAATTTTAATCCACGAGGATGCTTTTTTCCCCACTCCCAAGAGATGCATGATGAGATCATGACTTTCTAAAATCTAATCACTGTTCCAAGCTATTCCACACCGCTTTTGGCTGCCTGGGCCAGTTGCGGCGCTTTGTAGTGCCAGCCCGGCTCAGGTCAGGTGGAGAAGATGTAATTCCTGTTTCCCATCTGGCTGTAGGGGGTCAGCATCTCTAGCAGAGCCTTGAGGTGCCAAACCCAAGTGTTTGCTTCCTTCTGGAGTCATATGCAACTCCTGGAAACTTCCCTTCTGTGCCTGCGGCAGCCGGGGAAGCCACCAGTGTTCCGGGAGCGGGCACAGAGGGTGGGATGGCCCCGGGGGCAGTTCCTTCCCTGCTGCGGGCGAGATGGTGAGGAACATGCTGTGCATCGAACCGTTCTCACGCACGTTTACTCCCGAGACGCTGAGGACAGCACATCCCCTGTCTGGTCCGTAAGGGATCCATATGGTACAAGATTCCTGGTTTAGCAGTTTAGCTTCATGCCTGCGCAGAGGCTGCGATGCCTGCCGTAGCAAATCACACATTGCAAACTGGCAGAGGATCTGTTTGGCCAAATTTGAACAAGAGCCGCGTGCTGGGATGAAAAGGTGCTCTCGTTCTCATGTCGGCAGAAATTGCAGCCCCCTCTTTAAGGGGTTGCAGCCCCCTGGTTAATTAAGATGAAATCATGATTTTTAAACGTGAATGGCTGCTTCAAAACTGGTCATGCTTAAACCATCTCTTGTTTCCTTCTCACAGGGACCTTTCATCAGGCGAACCACGGTCCCGCATCCCCCTGGGCTGCGTGTCCCAGCCCCACCTCCCTCCTACCCACCTTGGGCCCTTTTGGCAAGAGCAGGTCAGAGCCGCCTCCGCACAGCAAGGAGGCGTGAGCCACGAAGATTACCCTTAATCCCCTCTTAATGCTGAGAACTCCTTCTAGCCTCTCATTAAACGCTTTGCTGATTATTAATGGACTTTTATTTGAGAGAGAGGAAAAAAAACCCATACACTTAAAGCTTTGGGCTGATCCCTCCCTGGCTTTTCATTGTCAACACACCAGCTGCTGGCACAAGGAAGGAGAAGCCACCTGCCTGCCCCTTCTGTTGGCTTCCCCATCGGAGCTGTCGTGTGGATGGGATGGGGAGGGAGAAGGAGAGGGAAGAAGGCTTGTCTCCGTCCCACTGCTGCGATCACCTGCTGATTGAGGGTGGTGGGGTGGGCAAAGGGGGTGTCTTGCCTGGCACCTCTAGGATGAGGGAGGTACCTACGCCACAAAGGCATCCCCGGGAGAAGCTCAGAGCCCCTGGCCCCTCTGCCGCGGCCCCTCTCCTCACTGTTGTGTCTCCCTCTTTGGAAGCCACTCTCGATCTGCGACTTCTGCCATCAGCTCGTGTGGTGGGGCGGGGGTGAGAGCCAGTTTGCTGCCTTTAGCCGTGCAAGCTGCTGGGAGAGACACTGCGTAGAGACACAGGATCAATCTGTGGAAATATCACACCCTCGGAGGTCACCTCTGCCAGCCAAGCCCTGGGGTCAGGCTGGAGTTTTGGAGTTAGAGCCTGTTCCTGGATTTACCTCCCCTGACAAAGGGCCCAGCCTACCCCCAAAACTGCTCCTTCTGAATTCAACTGTCCTGGAAAGTCCGGCTGCTTGGAAGTGCCTGGAGTGAAGTGCAGTTGCTTCCTCTGTGGGCAAGGCTACGCTGTAGTCACGGCATTTTCCAAGTCGGTTAGTTCCTCTCCCCCAAGCAGCTCCTTTCCTGCCGGGAAAGGCTCAGCTGCTTCAGAGCCCCTAGGACACGGGCCAGCGAGCAGAGTGCCTGCCCGGGCTCTGACACGGCTCCTTCAGTGCTATCCACCCGCAAGCTGCGTGCCCTTTCCTGCGGGAAGCAGTCAGTGCCAGCCTTAAATCCCAGCAGCTTTGTTCCTGCAACACAACCTTCCCTGTGGATGCGGGAGATGGAAGGACATGACCTGCAAGGGGAAGGAGCATCCCGTAAGGTCCTGTGTGATGTTCTCTGCACAGCACTGCTGCCGGCTCCCTGGGCGTGGGTACAAAAAGCCCTGCTTTTGCTGCCTTTCTGAGCCTTTCTTTGCTCTCCCAGCATGGCTCCCTTCAGCAGATATAATTGCCTGTCGGCTTTATGGGATATGCAGGAAGGGCTGGCGTGTCATTCAGCTTCCCCGAGTGTTTTAATGAAGGCAGCCTGCAAGGGAGTGGGAGGGAGCGGCGCCCACCACTGCCGTCCCGCTGCCGGCCGCATGGGAAGCGGGGCAATTTGCTGAGCTCTGAGAATTTCAAAGAGCAGAAAGACCAACCGGTGGTTCTTCCGTCCGGGAAAGTGGCAATTATTTCCTGCTGACTGCCCACTCCCCTGTACAATGGGGATATTAATAGGCCAGCCCCCTCTCACCCGTCCCAGCCCTATCGCTGATTCCTCTCCGAGCGGGTATCCCAATCTATGGGTGCAAATGGTGTCGTGGAGGATGGAGCCCTTTCAGGGAGCATGGGGATGCTTGCTGTGTCCAGCCCGGCTATCAGCAATTCCTTAGGGCAGGGGGAAGAGGGATTTCTACTTTGGAGAATGTGCCGTGCTGCCAAACGTCCGCTCTCCGAGGAGAGAGAGGGGGCAGGATTCGCTCGGGTCTCGCCAACGCCATGACTTGGGTTTTAACCTGCCAACCCAGAGCAGAGTCGTTACCGTGACATGATTCACCCAGGACCCCAAAGTCCGCGGGGGACTCAGAACTGGGGTCTTTTCCTAGCTCTTCTCGGCCCACACCTATGTCATGTTAGAGAAATAAGAGACATCTCTCCACCGCAGAGAGGGTGAGCAAGCCCTGGACTTTCCCAGCCGGCCGCTGGACGCCGGTTCCCAGAGCTCTCCCGGGATTTTGCTGGCTGCCCCTGACCCAGCTCCGCACACATCAAGACATGAATGCTTCGCTGCTCAGTGCATTCTTGCTTTTAACTGAATTATACCAGAGTCAGGCCTTAATTTGACCTCTGGGCCAAATGATATAAACCTGTATAATTTATATAAATAGATAAAACCATCATATAAATATAATTTATATAATTTATATAAATCTATATAAACCAGAAGGGGTTTATTTAATGATAAATGCCAAAAGGCTGAGGCCATATTCGGTGCCCATCCACGCAGGCTGCTTTTGGACCCTGCCGTGGTGCGCGTGGTTAATGTCTGCGAGCGCGTCCCTCTCTGGGAGGGATCTCTGTTTTCCACATGTATGTTCCCAGCAGGAGACGGCGTTTGGAAGAGGATGGCACAACCTTGGCTGCTTTGCACAACAACATCCCTGCTGAGAGGCTGACACCGAGGTTAGAAACCTCCATATTTCAATTAAATCTCTCCTACGCGGAATGCAGAAATCAATAAAGTGCTTACGCCATCCATCAGCTGGCCAGGAATCTCCGTGGCCTCCGTCAGACGGGAAGGGGCTGGAGTGGGTCAGTTTGCCGGCTCCGAAGAGCTGTCAGAGGGATCGCTGCTCCCTCGTGCGTGCCGAGCCTGTCGCTCGCTTCTGGTTTTGATCCTGCCAGCCCATGGGTGAGCTCGGTTCCCCTGGCTCGGAGGAGGGGGTGAGCGCACCCGACGAGACACCGGCTGGGGACCCGTGTCCGCGGTCTGGGTGTCACCTCTGCTTTGCTCTCCTTCCCCCCGGCAGCCGGTGGGGCTGTCTGGGGAGGACGTACGGATGGAGACCCACCTTGGCAGAGGAAGAGGAGCCTGGTTTGCGGCTCGGCTCAGGGTGTGAGAACGTGCTTTACAGCTGAGCAGCCCCCGGAATCCAGCCGGGTGGTTTTGGCCCCTTTTTAGGCAGCGGAGGGGGAGGATTTTGGGGTAGCTCCTTGAGTCGGAGGCCAGCCCAGGTCCTGTGAAGACTGAGAGCTGGAGGGGGCCCAGTGCTGAGCTGGAGGGCGAAGCTCTGCCTCCGCCTGAGCCGCGCGTTACCTTTTCCCTCCGTCTCGCAGAAATCGACCCCACTTGAGTCGCTCCATGGGCAGGCGCCTCGCGGGGATGCTGTTTGCCCTAGCAAGCTGCAGGAGCCAGGGCCTATTTTGGGGTCTTTCATCATCGTTACGCAGCATCGTCCTGCTGCTCTCACAGCCCTTACCGCCAGCCCTGCGCCGCCCAGCCCGGCACGGCTCACAGCTTCATTACCTCTGCCTAACGAGGAGGGGGCTGCTGGCAGCTCGGACTGGGCAGGATGGGCCAGCCCGCTTCCAGAGCAGGAGAAATTAAATTGTATTTCTGACTCGCCCACCATCCCCAACGTTTTTGCAGGGACCCTGTCGAGTGGGTGGCAGTAGGAAGGAGTCGGAGGGCTTCACCCCCGCAGCGCTGGTGGGATGCTGAGGGCTACCGTGGCGTCAGTGTGGAGCTTATTTCTCAGCTACCTTCTCCTCCCGGCCCTGCTTCCCTTTCTTGCTCACCTTGGCATCACCTTGCCCCAAAATGGTCCTGACTGGCCAAACCCCCCTTTCAGAGCAGGGTCTGTCTCGGTGCCACTCACTCGCCAGCCCTCACCGCTGTGTCAGCGGGGGAATTTGCACCCGTCCTCTCGGGTCCCCTCCCGGGGACAGCAGCCCTAACCTTTCACAACAGGCATTATGTTAAACTCACTCGCACGAGCTCTGGGTCCAAAAGGCAGGGACCGCTGAGCCCCCATTCCTGCCTGGCCCTGCTGGGGAGGGTTTCCTCCCCACGGGCTTCTCCAATGACTCTTGGCTTGCACGCCTTGGTGGCCTCGTGGCCACATCGTCGGGTAGAGCTGGGGACACAGAGCTGGTGGTGATGCTGCCGCTATCCTCTGTGTGACCTTGGGAAAATCACTCTCTTCCCTCATCCCTCTTTTCCCTCTCTGAAAAACAGGGACAGCTCAAGTTCGCCGCCTGGCCGGGGTGCAGGGAGGGCACCTCAGGACCCCTGGGCGAAGGAGACCACGGCAAGAGGAGGCTGCGGGGCAGCGTGGCACAGCACCAAGGTCATGCAGCTTCGTCAGAGCCCGGAGCCGAGTCTCCTGCCTCCCCACCGCGCGCCGTAGCCGCGAGACGGGGCGAGTGTCCCTGGCCACAGAGCTGCCCGGTTCCGACCGGCACGGACACCTCACGGCACAGGAACGCTGCCTGTAAGACAGGAGCAGGAGGTGGTTACGGGCAGGGACACAACTCCATGTTTACTCTCAGGCGCTGGCTGAGGTGATTCAAGGATAAGGAAGAGCAGGGGAAGTGGCCTAGTTTACAGAAAATCGGGAGGGCTGTTACAATTGCAGACGCCTCCGTTGTGCCGCGGTGTTTTCCCCAATCGCTCCCTCCTTTTGGGAATGTTTCATTAATCTCCCCGGGTCTGTCAGTTGTGAAACGGCAACTTCAGAGTGCCGGTGTCTGGCCGAGGGTGCGTGTCGGAGCCGAAGGCATTCGGGGGGGTCTCTGCAGCCCCGGCGCAGGCAGGACAGGGGCAAATGGAACTCCAGCAACTCCCGGGGCTGGCTCGGGCGCAGGAATTTCCACTCCCTGGAGCTCTGCATCCCTAATAGTCACCCCCAGCCTCCTGGAATGCAAGATATTCTGGCAATCAGCGTTTTGCAAATCAAAGCAGCTGTTCCACCAACGTCTTGCAGCCAGGGAGGGAGACAGCCCGCAGAGCCGGGGAGGGTGTCTGGCTTGGGCCGGGAAGCACCCACCAGCACCCACCGAGACGTTGCAGCCGCATGTGGGGCGCTCGGGTGAAGGCGATTCCAGGGAGAAGAGTGGACCTGAGCATGTCCTGGTCACTCGAAATTTAGAGCTAGCTCACAGGGACCTTTGGAAAGTTCCCCCACTCCAGAGGAGCTGCTTAGCTCGCAGGGGCCTGGTTTAGGTGGCCGGGATGCGCTGTGCCCCGGGAGAGGTGGTTCCTCTGGGGCAGCGGCGCTTCCTCGGGGGCTCCCAGGGCTCCCGGCAGCGCCTGGGGTGAGCCGGAGCCGGGGAGGGGGTTGCCAAGGCTCACGTGCGCGGCACTGGCGGAGCAGACCCGGCTTTGCCCCCTCTGCTCTAGTTGAGCCGGGTGACAGGAGCAGGCGGCTCGGGGGCAGGACAGCCATTGCCCCCCCGGTGCCTGGCGCTGGGCGAGGGGCTCTGTTCACTGTCCCGAGCCCCCGCTTCCACACCCCACCTCTGCCAGCCCCCTTCTCTGGGGACGGCCGTAGGCACCCAACGCTGGGACACCAGCGCGTCCCGAGCCCGCTGCCCCCGGGGCCGCGTGTCCATATTCACACGTCTGATCCAAACCCAATTACCGACAGAGTCCCGACCGGCGATACCCCCCAGACTCCCCCCCCCTCGGCGCAGCCCTGCCCGGCCGCCCTCCACGCAGCGCCCACGCGTCACCCTCCGCTCCCCCCCGCCCCGCAACACCGGAGACCCCCTCCCCGGGGGCCGGCGGCCCTTACCTGCCTCCACCGGGCGCAGACCGGCGTAGCTGAAGCAGAGCAGGAGCGCGGCGCCGGTGCAGCCGAGGAAGGGCTCCACCCCCCGCGCCCGCCGCGCCGCGCCGGGCCGAGCCGCTCCGGG
>VZSF01005805.1:0-78126 GCA_013398295.1 Chionis minor | reverse complement strand
CACTAACATTCTGTGATTCTGTGCAGTAAGAGAGGCACAAAACTCTAAATACTTTTACAAATATCCCCAGCACTCTCTCCAGGTGAGGCTAAGACAGTGATGGTAGGGGGCATGGAGCAGGANCATTCCAAACCCGTCTGGACACCATCCTGTGCAACCTGCTGTAGGTGGACCTGCTCTAGCAGGGGGGTTGGACCAGATGATCTCCAGAGGTCCCTTCCAACCACTAACATTCTGTGATTCTGTGCAGTAAGAGAGGCACAAAACTCTAAATACTTTTACAAATATCCCCAGCACTCTCTCCAGGTGAGGCTAAGACAGTGATGGTAGGGGGCATGGAGCAGGAAAAAACCAAACCACAAACAAACACCACCACCACCCTCCAAACACCACAATATTCCTAGGCGCAGAAAGACTGAATAGAGACTTCTGTTAAAGAAGGAATTGGAAGGGTAAGCCCAGGTAAGCCCAGGGCTTGGGTGCCTGCGTGTCAACTATTTGGTATTTAAAAAATAAAAGCAAAAAAAAACATCCTGAAAGAAATGAGTAAGAATCCAGGACCCCTCACTTCCAAAGGAGCACCAAACAATTTGACAACGTGAACAAGACCTTTCACTCTTTCCAGAGTCACATTTCCCTCAGCTACGCAATCAAGGAAATTGCATGACTTGTGTAGAGTTGGTAGGTAGGGCATCCATCCACCACTGCAAGGCAGGACTGAACCTCTTCAGTGTTCTTCCTCCAGAGAATACTCTACCCTCCAAGCCAGTAATCTGCAAGGGATCTCCACTTGCAGCACAATGTCTAGATTAATGATTTCATGTAACTGCGTTATTAATGAGTATACTTTGTCTAGTATGTCTACTACTGGGTTTGTATCACCACTTTAATACCCGTTATGACTCCACTCAAAGTAATAATGCCTACTTTGGGAGTCTCTGTTCTAGGACACTAAATAATAAAGGTGGCTGCCGTTTCCTGACTTAGTGTGGTTTTAAAAAGAAAGTGATCAAAAAAATAAAAAAAAAGGCAATACAGTTTAACTTTATGGACACCCTCACCCCCCAAAAAAATTAGGCAGACAAGAACTCCTTGTGGGAAATCCCCTTTAGCCAACTCCAAGTGACTCTGAAGCTCCTGGAATCCTCTTAGGAAGGCAGAAGACGTGCCTCAGCCTGTAGAGTTGAAGTCTGAGTATAGCTAAACTATTGAAAAAGCTAATTTTGGAGAGTCAGTTTATTCCTTTAAGTATTTATCACACAGCCCAATCAGGGCCAGAATTTGCTTTAGGCTACACAGAGGGAAACGTAATAGTGTCCCACTAACAACAGAATGGCAGAACAGTATCATGTGGGCCTCAGTCTGTAGCACAGGAAAATTGTAAGCACTATGAATGCTTAGGAAGGAAAAAAAGATGTCCTAAAACACGTAACGCTTTGGTTTTCCAGGAGGCAACCCAGGATTGTTAATAGAAGAGATAAAGGCAGCATTTTGAATAAATGCAAATCCAGTTCTTTCCACCTCACCATTCAACCTAATCTTGAAATTTCACTCTTCTTCAATGGCTGAGGTGATCCTTCTTGTACCCGCAGGTAGATTTTGCAAGATATTTTTATTTAGATGTATTTTCACATGACTATCTCCAGCATCCCTCCTTCTGCAGTATCAGGTTTTCTTTTATATTACATTCAAGATGTATAAAAAAGCCGCAGGCTTCCAGTAAAGGATCCTTTGGTCATAAAATGCTGAAGCTTGTCTATTTTCGGTCAAAGGGTCAAGTTACTCTGTCTCAGCAAATTGAACCCAAAATATCGGCTAGCAGGGAGGGCAATAGTGCAAAATCTGCCTCAGCCAACTGTACCGTGTTTGGCCACAGAATGTTGTAAAATAGATATATTATATAGATTATTGCAAGCCTGAAAAATCTGGTCATCAATACTGGTGACAAGTGCTACTATAATCCAATTACCCAGTCATAGAGTGACAGAGGAGTTGAAGACGAGTCACATACAAGACTCACTAGAACAAGCAATAACATCTGACACTTGCAAAGGCTGTATGGAAATACTATGATACACCAACAGCCACTGGAATTCAATTTTTTCCTCTTTCTTCTGGATCTATGAAGTACCCAAAGGTCACACTAGCTCTCCCTCCCGTTTAACTAACATGAAACAGTTACACTACAAGATAGCTGAAGAAATGTATTTATTACCTCCTTTAGCTTTTCCACATTATCCATCACTTTTTCATACATATCATTGGCAGCTTTCAGCTTTTTGCTCCATTCCTCTGGGGTTTCTGGGCCACTGGTACTTGCTTCATTTGCTGACTGGCTAGTATCCTCATTTTGGCAAGACAAAGCTGATGCCGTAGGATCCAGAAGAGATTTCAGCTGTGTCTGTAAACTGAGATTTTTACCTCTCAGATCTTCCACTTCTTTTTGCAGGGATTCTATTTCATCCTAAAGGTGTCAGAGATTCACAGGAATTAAAATGATGCGTGAGATTAATTAAATAATACTGGCAAATTCCCACAGCACTTTCAAAACATGGGTTCTGGCAAGCCCAGATGCATGCCTTCACTTACACGTATATCTAAGTATGCTTATGTATTGTGCTCTAGGCAGGATTTTAATCAACCCGCATACTCAAGCATAGCTAAGGTTTTAGTGAAGGGAATCCCTTGACTACATAAAGGACCCTGAACAAACTGGCGGGCAGACCAAAAGCTTCAAAGCATTCAGCAACATGAATCTATTATTAGGGCACTCTGTGGGAGGATTTCTTGTATCAAGAGTGTTCTTAAGGTCGTCCTCTGCTGACTCATTTGCTGTTATTTGAGAATGTTTCTCTCGTATCATTCTGAAACATCACATGTTCAGATACTGAAAGTCTCAAGATTCAAAATGGACAGAACGCTGCCTGGAAGAGGCTGCTCCAGCTACACAGAAGTAGCAACATCTTAGGAAAGACTCGCAAGATGCAAAGAACAAAGCTTTTGGCTGTAACTGTCTGAAGCCACAGAGAAGCATAAACCTTCAAAAGCCTGTTGTTAAAGAGATAAAAGAAATAACGTGTCCTGAAAACATATCTTCTACGCTGCTCACCAACTTAAATACTCAAGGTCAGATTACTAAAGGACACCTGATACAGCATTTACATAAATCCAAGGTGTATTTGNAACAACCATTTTAAATTTAGTATTTTTTGAGGGATTTACGTTATTCTATGCCTGGCTGTGGGATTTTGGAGTTGATTCAACAGAAAGACAGGAAACCTCCTTCTACTGACTCGTTTCATAAAGGATGAAAGAAGCTGAGCTACAGGCAAGCCCGTTATAAAAGACAGCCCTCACTTTCCCAGTGTTAAGGATAAATACAGTGTCCATTTCCTTTCTCTTCCTCCTCCCTGTGAGACAGCTTTCCTTGCAAAATATGCCCTGTCTTCACACTGCTGCCACTAAAGAAGCAACAGCTGAGAAAACAAACTAAGCATATTCCTTATTAACACCTGTTCACCTTGTTCCTAAGAGAGTATTTTTCCAGCAGGAGAGTGGAGACGAACTTCCAAGCATTCACTTGCTTTCAGAAATCATCAAGCAACAATGATAAAAATTAACCTACGCCAGAAGGTTCCAGTGGGCAAGATTCTTTAAGAAGGAATTTAATCTTCCTACAAGACAGGGAATTACTTCAGAAAATGTTGGCATTTGTATCAAAGACAAAACAAAAAGCCCCCAGCACCCAATATGCATAAAGGAAACTCTCCCATACCACCTGGGGGTGGAATTCCCACAAAATTATAGAATTGGCTGCACCTGGCTACCTGCAGTATAGAAAGACTATCACCATGACTTCAGCTGGACCACTTCAAGCAGCAGCAAATGCTCTCTCGTAATTGCCAGAAGGTGTGATTTTAATGCATCTGAGTTTCATGTAAATTCAGTATAAACCTTTACTCAAATTAAAAACAACCAGACTAAAAGCATAAGGTCCAGTTGCATGCAGCAATGTAGGAGTTGCAGTTTATCTGGAAAGTCACAACACTCCTCCTTACCTCATATTCTTTGTGCAGCAATTCAAGCCTTGTTTTACGTAGGTGTTTTCTGACTGTCGGACTAAATATAGGATCGCTTTCACTCGTTCCTCCTAAAGCAGCACAGGATGAAAGAAACACTAAGGCCGTTTCTTTTTCAGTCAGTTCAATACTAGTAACACACCTTATAGTGCTTTTCATATTATCAACTACAAATACAGCTAATATTGGATGAATCTAGCATCAAGGGAGATTTTAAGTCCTTTCATTTTCAGAACAGGTTAAACAAGTACCTATTAGTGATGTTTAGAAGTCAAAATCCTGGCTCACAGCAGAAGACAACTTTTGAATTTTTCAACTTTGTTTTTTCCTTGACAGAATCCTATCTGATTTAAGACCATGCTAGTAAAACAGAGCTAAGGGGGATGGGGTGAAATCAAGCATACATTTAATTAGTACCAGATAGTGTAAGTATCTAAAGTGAGATTGGTCAGATGTATTTTTCTCTCAGAACCAAGCAGCAGAGCTGACGATTTATGTGAAGTGAACATTGTAGTATTTCTCAGCTCTGAGGAAGTTCAGACCCTCATTCAGTTTGTGGCTTTGGCTTATTTCTGTGCTAAGAGACAATTTTCTTAAAAATAAAGCAAAAGGGAAGAAATGGTAAACAAAACAAACAGAAAAAAGGAAAAAAGACCATATACTCATTCAAAATTCTGGATTTAAGTACACTATTTCTCAGCTAAATGCTACTCTCTTACGTCAACAGGTTGCAATGCACAGGTAGACTACTTCAAGCGAGATGCATTTTTTTCAGTTAAAGGCACCATCCAACCAAGATTTAAAACACAATCATTAGAGCTGCGGGATACTTGCTGCCTTTGAATAATCTAGCCATTAATATACCATCTTTGGAATTTTTACCTTGTAGCTGTTATGTATGCTTCCTGAAAGATTTAAAGTCAGATCTTCCTTAGACACTGGTAAAAAAAAAAAACAGAGGAAAAAATATCCAGACATCCTTGGACTCAAAAGAATCTCCTCCAGCAGTAAAGATAAGAAAGTTACTTCAAAGCCTAAGATTGTCCTTACCTATAATTTCCTTGCAAGGATTTTCAGGCGTGATGGGAATCCTGCAAGCTGGACACTGATTATTGTTCTTCAGCCACACTTCAATACAAACAGAACAGAAGACATGGTTGTTTACACAGATGACTGGGTGACGGACCTTTCAGCATTAGGGAGGAAAAAAAAAAGAAAAAAACAAACAGAAAGACACTATGAATACGTTAAAACTCTTTCAGGTTAACAGAATATGAAAATACACTACTCCATCTCTCAGTGAAAGTCTGGTCTTGCTGGAAAGAGACACTTGTTTCACAGGGCTAGCTAGGAATGATCTCCTGACTCACACCAAAGTTCTCTATTACTGAAGGCACCAAAGCTATAACCATTTTTGCAAAACTAAGGCCCTTGATTCCGAGAGCTCAATAATGTGGCAGGCATTCTTCCTTCACCCCACAGCCTCCAAGAATTCCAGCCAATCACTCCAGTGAAATGCATTCGCCTCCCTAGGTAGAAGGAGACCAAAAGACACACATTAACTGATTTCCAGAAGTGAGGCAATGAGTGATCAATCGTGGCAACAACCAACACTTTGTCTTGGAAGAGGTGTCACTAAAACGGATAGTGTTACAGATTAACTCTAGCCTACACATAATCAGCTCCATGGAAATCAGCTTTAAAAAGGATAAGGGCCAAAACCAGACAGCACAAGCATGAACCAGCAATCACTAATTCAAGCCTCCTGCTAGATATGCATTGCTACTAAATAAGTCATTACCAAGAACGGGGCAGCTAACTGAAGGATTAAATATTCCAATCAGACACTGATCCTTTCAAGCTTTCCCTCCTGTTCCAAAACAGCAGGCTAAACAAACTTTTAGAAAATATTAATGACAATGCATTATTCTCTCTTGTCATTTAACTATAAACCCTGTTTGAAAGTAAGCGTGAACAGAAGGACCAAATGTGATACGGAATAAAAAGACTTTCCCCTACATGTATGCCTTACTGCAGTTTCTATTACAGCTTACACGCTCTTGAATGTCTTAAGACTTATCATTAGTATCTGCATTAGGGGTCTTAGGAGTAATTAGTTGTTTCTCCTCCACCCCTGTCTTTGCTTGAGAAACATGTTTTGAAACAGAAATATCAGGATCCATTACTTCAGAGTCTACTGTGTTGCACTTAAAACCCAAGTTCAAGAGAATCCTTTCAACTTTAAAAGAAATCCCCATCGTCCCAAGATCTTCCTCTTTCATACTATTAGTAAAGTAGTCAAACTAAAAAGGAAAAACGAAACACTGGCAGGGAGAAGCAAGCAATGGGAAAGGACAGCCAATAACCACTTGGGAAAGCAGATTACATGCGTCCTGTAGTAATCATACCCATACAATCAGTGTTGCACAAGCTAAAACCCAGGCATTTTACCACCGAAATACACATGGATCTGAATTAAGGCCCAGATCTGCCAGCTTCTTCTCCAATTTACTCTATCTATGCCTCTGTCACATTACGGGATTCACAGTATTTTTTAAAACCTATGATAAACCCAGGAACCAAAGGATTTATCTATACACAAACAGAAACTCAAGTTACCAAAGGCGTGAATAGACAGAGAGACTAAGCAATCTCTCCATGTGTCTGCACACTTTCACCTCTAATTAAGGAGGCTTTTTTGTGATTAATGCAAGCATTAGCACACCAATGCTTTGGAAACACTGAAATATTACAATTTCAATTAGTAAAAAAAGTTATCTTGTTATTTACTGCTTTTCTTTACTGGAAAGAGAGCTTTCTCCAGCTTTCCCACTAGCAGCTAGAATTAAAAAATCCACAACTTTTTCTCTGGCCATACTTCTTTCTTACTCAAAAGCAGCCTGAGAACAGTTATATGGATGGTGATGATAGGATACAGAACAGAATAACATAAAGTAATCCAAACAGGAAAAAACATTTTGTGAGTGCAGGTCTCACCCCCAGGGAGCAAGAGACCCTCAGTTACCCCATACCTGACACAGAAACCACTCTTCTTGCAAGTGAATGATTACTCCATATCTCTAGCAAAACACTAGGTCACATTTATTAGTCTCCAGGGTACAGCCCCTCTGATTTACACACCTTTACAAGTTTCATTCCAGGGTTGAGGTTTATACTTTTGTTGGCTCAAGATCCACACAAGGCAATCCATGCGACAACAGCAGAAGCTGCTATTGAAATGTCACATAATGGCTGGGGTTGCCCCTGCCCTTCACCGAGTCCCTGAGCCACTGACTGTGACAAGCCCGGGGGGTGGGGGATCGCAACGTACTCATTACTAAAAAACCATTTCACTTGAATTACAGCACAGTTTCAGTTCCTTAATCGACCATAATGTCTAGAAAGACTACAGCTCTTTTGGGAAGGCCGTATCAGCTAGGTGATTTTGAGCAATTTCCTAATTTTTCCCCCACACGTAGTGTGATTCCTATGCAGATCAAAATCAAATTCTGTCGCATCTATGTCACTTTGAGGGCACTTCTGGACCTTCACGCAGCATTAACGGAGGAGCAGGCACGTGGAAAAGCAGGCACACAGATACCAGTGAACGAATCCTCAGACATCCCAGGGGATTTCAACATACACAGAATTGTGTGCCTGAGCCCAAGCAAACTGTCAACACCAAAACCAACGGAAGAGATCTTCAGTCATTCTAGGATGACTAGACCTAACAGCCCAGTGCATATGGCTTCTGATCTCCTCGCTAATTATGAATAAAGATATGTTAGAAGATAGCCCAGTAGGTGTTAAAAGAACATCCAGGTAACTAACATGAAATTTATCCAAGCAATTAAGTCTTATTGTAAATGGTTATTTGCACATCTTGGCAATATACTTTACAACACTGTTCACATTAACAAAATGGGCTAACATTCCCTCCCCAAGATTTCTGCTTCATTAAAAACAATGAGTGGTTGCCATTACTGAATGAGTTTCTCTTCAATATCTTTTTGTCCCCTTACCATTATGCACAGTCAAACAGTTTCTATGTTGCAGTCAGTCCTTTGCAAATTTTGCTGAGATAGCAAGAGGTACATTCTGATTGTAGGGTGGGCCTTCTACTCAATTTGAAGCCTACGCTACAAACAGTGGAAATATTAGAATATGTCAACCCTCCACTACACTTTCTGCTCCCCTCTTGTCCTGGATTCAGCTGGGATAAAGCTAATTTTCTTCCTAGCAGCTGCTGCGTTTTGGATTTAGTATGAGAATAACATTGATAACACATATTATTTTAGCTATTGCTAGGTAATGCTTATATTAAGTCAAGGACTTTTTCGGCTTCCCATAGAAGCTGAGAGGGAGCGTAGACAGGACAAGCTGGCCAAAGGAATATTCCACACCATAGACACCACGCTCATTGTATAAATGGGGGTTGGCCATGGGGCAGGAATCTGCGATCGCTGCTTGGGATGTGCTGGGCAATTGATCATCAGGTGGTGAGAAACTGTACTGCATCACTCATTTTGTATATTCCTTTCCAACTATTGTTATTATTATCTTCTCTTTCATTACCGTCCTATTAAAGTGCCTTTATCTCCATCCACAAGGTTTCTTTTTTTTCTGATTCTCCCTATCCCAGTGGGGCAGGGGAAGAGAGAGAGGGTGAATGGCTGCGTGGTCCTGGTTGCTGATTGGGATTAAACCATGACACCCCAACAAGATAAGACAAAACTGGTAAGATGTTTTCCCTTAATTTAAACTCAATAACTTTTTTCTTCCTCTAACCTTACTCTTGAGAAGAGCTTTTTCTGATGAAGTTTTTCAATGAAGCTCCAAGCTAGAGACAAAGATATGTATTAAAAAAAAGGACTGTCAGAGCTGTCAACTTTGGCAAAATTTAAACAGCTTCACACATCTAAAAAGGAAAGCATTCAAATACCTTTAGTACTGATATCACCAGTAGATTCACTTGTATAATGTTAATATATTACCTCAGTGCAATATACCATGTAAGAAGAGTATGGAAATCTCTTCCAGTACAAACTCAGAAACATCAATTCCTGACCAGCTCCAGAAAAGAAGTGGAAGCATGAAAGAGTGGCTTGAAATAACCCAGTGGCTTCATAGCAAAATATAAGTGAATACCTAATGAATCTATCAAGTGTTTATATTAGAAAGTCACTAGAATCAGATTAAAATAGCAAATATACTGTCTGTTTGTTTTTGCTCTCCTCTTTTTCAAGAGTATCCACTCTGCACTGGAGACACAGAAAATTTGTCTTCTTTATTTTCATTAGACAGATAAATAGAAAAAGAGAGGTAACAGGACCACAGCCAGGAAGTCTTGCTCAGCTTTCACAGAAAAGCCAAGAAATTAGTAAACACGGTTTCTAGAAGCACCGCTCTCTGTCAGAGCTAAGAGAGTTGAGGAAAGGGAGATGTCTGACTACTTTCACTACCGGCGCAACACCTACTTCATACATCAAACCCGTCTAGTCTTTTGTTACCACTCCAGCAGAAAAGGTCTCGGAGTAAAGGCCACGTGAGGTAGAAAAAAACCAGACAGCAAATGCCAGAGTACAAACATAAGGGCTTATTTCTTCCCTTGTAATTACTGCTGTGGTTGAAGAGGTTTGTTTTGTTTTGAAAAGCAAGGAAACGAGAAAAAAAAACCCCACAGCATAGTGGGGAAGGAGCATAAGATTTGAGAAGCGATTAGTGACAGCTATGAAATTAGCTCTAGGGCTTTTAGAGGAGACTAGCAAGAGCCCTCCGCTTCCGCAGAGAGAAGAGAAAGGGACAGGGAAAGGGTCGGAAAGCAGAAACTTCTTCTCCAGACTGCTGCAGTTTGGCTCAATACTTTTTCTTTTTTTCTTTTCTTCTCCTCCCCCCCAAATCCGCTCGGTTACGCATCCCCTCTTTGTTTCACTCCTGTAAGACACAGCACCATGCTCAAACACGAACTCACCCGGCATTTTAAAACACATTATCCTACAAATACAGGAAAAAAGAAGAAAAAAAAAAACCCACAACCAAAAAAACCGGAAAAAACCCCAAACCACCCCAAATCTCAAAATATTCACCCTGGGAGCNGAAGGGCAGCGGCATCGCCGTTACCTTCCCCAGGCAGATATGGCAGGTGATGGGCAGGGTGAGGGACAGCGTGACGCTCGGCCCGTGCTGCGCCATCGCGGCGGCCTCGCCAGCACGGAAATCCCGCAGATCGGCAACGGCTCGTTGTCGCCGCCACCCCCCCCACCGCTACGGCAAGCCGGCGAGGCCAAGCCGCCGCTCGGCGGAGGGAAGGCGGTGCGCGTTTTTGTCAGCTCCCCCCCTGGAGGGCGGGCGGGAGCCGCGGGGCCCTCACGGCTCTGCCGCCGCGAAAGGCCCGGCCTTGCCCGGCCACAGCTCGGCCAACCCCTGGCCGGCCAGGCCGAGGAGGTGGCGGGCAGTAGTGGGGGAGGCCGCGGGCTTTTCGGCCATCCTGAGGCAAAGCTCGGCCCAGGAGACCACCTTTGTCAGCCCAGAAGACCAACCGCATCCTGGGCTGCATCAAAAGCGGCGTGGCCAGCAGCGAGGGCGAGGGAGGTGATTCTGGTGAGACCCCACCTGCAGTGCTGCGTCNAAAAAAAAACCCCACAGCATAGTGGGGAAGGAGCATAAGATTTGAGAAGCGATTAGTGACAGCTATGAAATTAGCTCTAGGGCTTTTAGAGGAGACTAGCAAGAGCCCTCCGCTTCCGCAGAGAGAAGAGAAAGGGACAGGGAAAGGGTCGGAAAGCAGAAACTTCTTCTCCAGACTGCTGCAGTTTGGCTCAATACTTTTTCTTTTTTTCTTTTCTTCTCCTCCCCCCCAAATCCGCTCGGTTACGCATCCCCTCTTTGTTTCACTCCTGTAAGACACAGCACCATGCTCAAACACGAACTCACCCGGCATTTTAAAACACATTATCCTACAAATACAGGAAAAAAGAAGAAAAAAAAAAACCCACAACCAAAAAAACCGGAAAAAACCCCAAACCACCCCAAATCTCAAAATATTCACCCTGGGAGCCTTAAATCCTCGCCAGAAGGGGGTGGGGGAGACCTTGGGGGATTAAGATCCCCTCTAACAGCCCCCTGGGAGGTTCCTGGAGGGGGTGGCGACCTTGGGGACTGGGGTCCCCTCTAACAGCCCGGGGGTGGGGGTGGCGTTTGCCGCCATCCCAACAAACCTCACCCGCAATCGGGACAACCCCCCCTCCCGCCCCCTGGAGACGGGATCCCCCATCCCAACTTTCTGCCCAACGCGGAGCAGGGATAAACTCGGCGGGGTCAGGGCNTCGGCCATCCTGAGGCAAAGCTCGGCCCAGGAGACCACCTTTGTCAGCCCAGAAGACCAACCGCATCCTGGGCTGCATCAAAAGCGGCGTGGCCAGCAGCGAGGGCGAGGGAGGTGATTCTGGTGAGACCCCACCTGCAGTGCTGCGTCCAGCTCTGGGGTCCTCAGTGCAGGAAACACATGGACCTTTTGGAGCGGTTCCAGAGGAGGACCACGAAGATGATGAGAGGGCTGGAGCACCTCTCCTGGGAGGACAGGCTGAGAGAGTTGGGGTTGTCCAGCCTGGAGAAGAGAAGGCTCCGGGGAGACCTTATTGTGGCCTTCTACTACTTAAAGGGGGCCTACAGGAAAGATGGGCAGGGACTCTTCGTCATGGAGTGTAGCGATAGGACAGCGGCTAGCATTTTTAAACTAAAAGAGACTAGATATGCGGAAAAAAAATTTTGCAGTGAGGGTGGTGGAACGCTGGCACAGGTTGCCCAGAGGGGTGGTAGATGCCCCATCCCTGGAAACATTCAAAGTCAGGTTGGACGGGGCTCTGAACAGCCTGATCTAATTGAAGATGTCCCACCTCATTGCAGGGAGGTTGGGGTAGATGGCCTTTAAATGTCCCTTCCAACCCAAACTATTCTAATTTTCTGTGATTCTCTGAAACAGGTTGCCATGGGGAGTGCTTGGTAAAGGCCTTTTGCAGGAAGAGGCTGACGCAGTTACAAGAGCTCTCCTTTCCCCCTATAAACCTTCCCCTCACCCAGGTTTCACTGTGATAAATTAAATAAACCGGCCCTTTTAATACTGTTAATTCCCCCAAGACTTTCTCTCTGCTTTTTCCCATGTCTTCCTACTCCAAAATATGGTACAGCACATGGGAATATGTTCCAGGGGAAACTCCTGAGACACAAGCCCCCCTTCCCTACCACCTCACGTCCAGCTGCTGCAGCCTGTACCTGGCAGTGGTCTTGCACTTGGCATCATCCCTCAGCTCCCATGCTGCCCTCCTGCTGCACAGGCAGTTGGCCGAAACTCCTCACTTCTCGGCCCGTAACGTTGCCTGCTGGCTCCGGTGGAATTTTCACAGCTCGCGTGGCTGTGGCTTCAAGGGTGACAGCGAAATGAGGACTGCGATAAGCCCCCAAGCCCTGTGAGTGCTGTGCGTGGTGGTACTTGCCTAATCACGCCTGATGGAAGATCCTGCCCTGATCCATGGAAACTGAGATGCCGAATCCGTGGATGAAAATTAATGGCTTGCATCGATGGCTCTCCAAATTGCAGAGCCTCCGTGTTGCGCTTTCCGTGCTGCCAGAGAGCAGCTAGGAAGTGGTGCTGGCGGGACAGGAGACTCCTAGGAGTCTGCTTACTTGACCTCAGTCCCAGGATTCCTGTAGTTTCTTGTAAACGTGCCACAGCATGCTGAAAATTATAGACCTGAGTGATTTAACATTGCACCACATGATAAATGCTTAGAATGCTGAGCAGCTAATTCAAACAAGCGTAAAGTTGTGGATGCAATGATTAACAAGGAAAGTATCTTAGGCCGACATAGCACAGTTGCATGGACGCATTTCAATTTGATATAGGTAAGTTGCTGCAAATAAAGCGAGGAAACTAATCCATGGTGACATTCCAGCATAGAAGAGGCCTGCTGGCTTTGATGATAATATATCCTTCAGTGGGAAAGCACAGGTTTAAATAAGGTGTGCTTGATAAAGGTTGAGTATTCACATGCTTTTTACACAACACTTTTTAGTAAACTGCAGAAAAAGTGATATAATGTCAAGTAAAAAAAGAACCAATTAGCAATATAATGGACATACTGTTAATTATCATAAGCTGGAGTGAGTGGGCATCCACTGCGAGGAGATGCTTTCAGTCCTGGTGTGATTGACCTGCCGTTTAGCTAGGAGGGTACTCAGAGAATTTTCACTAGAGAAATGTAAAATTATTGGATTTTGAGCTTTAAAGAGAACAACTGGAGCCTGAAATTTGTTGAGCGTGTTCGTTGTGTAGCCAGCAAACTGCACAGGAATGCAGTGAATCCCTGTTATTTGTCTTTCTTAGCTTTATTTTTATTGAAAAAATGTGAATAGACAATATAAAGAGCAGAAAGAGTAAATGCATGAAAAAAATCAAAAGCAAGGAAATGCGTCTTACAGTTGACATGTGAAACTCTTTTAAATGAATCTGGGATAAAGCAGGAACCCTTTCAAAGGCATGACTTCCACTGCTTCAAAAAAGTATATATAACTGGAAAGTGACCTGTTAGAGAACAAGCTCTGTTGGGATGCATATATTTTCTCTCAACCAAAAATAGCTTGTAAAGGAGCTTATTTTTCTGAATAAGCTGCTAACAGGAATATATTTTCTGTGTAAGGAGGTTAAACTTATTTGTTTAGCAGATTTCTGCTGAAGTTGGATGCCTAGTCAGTGAACGAATACTTCAAAAATTATTTGTGATCTAGTAGCGCCTGAGGTTTAGTTGAAATTTATGGGATGATGTTACCAACTCTTCAGGGGCATGGAAGATATTTAATTCTGTAGTGCTGAGAGAAGGAGGGAGAGAGAGACCGCGGAGAGCGAGAAGGGAGCTGGAGGGGTTACATCCTGCTACAGCTAAGGGGAGCTGAGAAATATAATGTGACTGCAGGAGGTAACAAATGTTTAAAACATCCAGGCTACCTAACACCGGCATCTGTGTAGCATGGAGGGTACTTTTGCAGTAGGGCTGGAGCCAGGATGAAGGAGAAAAAACTTTCTGGAATGTGTGGCATGCCTGTGCGGAGGCACTGGGGTGTAAGGATCAAACAGACAGGCAGGAGGTGGGTGTGTGGCCACTGTTGTCAGTAAATCTACAGAGAAGGATGGTTAAAAGTCGAGAACCTAACCACAAATGATGTCCCAGCATTTGGGCTTTATTTGTGAAATGCTTCGGCCACTTCACTACCTGCTTTTGAAATCTCAGAAAACTTGAGGTGGTTCATAGTGAAAATATGAAACATTATCACAAAAATGAAAAGTTCTTTGATGAGCGCTTGATAGGAACTGATTTAGGACAGGATAAAACTGGTCAGAGCAATAAACAGAGCCAATTAAGTCTTTTCAACTTGAGACTCATTGTTTGACTCATAAAGCCAAATAAAGTTACTGTGTTTTTTAGCTTAAAGTATGTAAGTCACCTGTATTTCAGTTCTGTGCATGTTTTCCAGCAGCACATTGCACAGAGAGAGTGAGAAGCGTGGGTGAGGGTGTGAACAGTGAAATTTGTGTCTTCATGGCTAATTAGCCCAGCTGATAAATGAGAAGTAACTAACGCAGTTGTATTGGTTCTAGTAATTTGGGTACATTTGGATGTGTGGCTTTGTGCCATGAAAACCTAACTTGAAGGTCACTGTTTACACCTGCACAAATAGATAAAAACACTGATATCTTTTTTTCTTTCTCACTCTGCTGAGGTAGAAATGATTGCAAGCTGCCAAGCCAGGCTGTCCACTCTCAGCATCCACTTCTGCAGCAGTGAAGTCTGTGCGAGTTTTCCCTGAAAGAGTTTCTTTTGCAAGAAACAAGGCTGGATCTTTAGCTTTTAAGAAACGTTTCCCAAGTGGTTTTACATGATTGAGGGGAATACAGAGTGAAATTTGCCTGAAATTGAGAGTTAAGAAGTGTTTTAAGCATAGTATTCTGAGTGCCTAAATTCAAATCTGTGGTCCTTAAAACATACTACTTTTGGAAAGGGTGAGAACAGGTCCCCCCTGCTCAGGATTTGACTATTGACAAGCCCTGCAGAGTGACGGCCTCTCTTGTGAGGCACCAGCTCGGGGATTCACCGACTGCCTAATCCCTTCTTGATGCCATTCAGAGGCCACTGAGTGGAAATATCTGGCGCTCAGATTCTGCCTGTCCATCTGCCTGAGCACTGTAGGCTGTGCTTGCTACTTGCTCCTTGCTCTTTGGGAGTTCCCGTGTAGCTTTCATTTTAAAACCAAGGTGAATTTCATCTCTCTCTTTTAAACAATGTTTTGGTTTTTGACTGTGGGAAAAAATACTGCACTGCTAGAAAGGAAATAAAATGAATGCTAGAGGCCAGAAGGTAAATCTCTGGCCGTTGGGTAAGCGAGTGGGGGGCAGAGTAAAACCGTAGCTTTGGCAATTTAATAATGTTTGAGATTGACAGTCTTGTCTAAGCTTGGTGCAGTTAGTCTTCTTCACATGAAATAGTTAAAGATGACAAATCATTTGTACAGATGCAGTTTGTGTTTTGAGTTTAACTGCTGTAACTTTATCTCCTCTTAAAGTTGAATATAGCTGCTCTCAGGGTCTGTGGTCTACTAAGGAATTCAAGGTGACTAGCTCAGACCTAGACATCTTACTTTTATGCATCCGAAGTTCAGTGAGAAAAAATCCATTCTTTATGACCTTTTTTAGTTTTTTTTTTTTTGATCTTGCTGTTCTGATACTTTCCACTTTTCTTGCTGTGTGTCAGCAAGGAACTAAACAGGTAAATCAAAATGGTGGATTATGTCTGAAGTCGGGGCAGCTTGTGTGCCTAGGAAGTTGGGCTGTCCCCCTTTTCCTTTTTGAGGGTCATGCAAGAGGTTGATTTCCCATCAGACCTTTTTTCAGATTAATATTTTATCCAAACAATCTGAGTTATACTAGAATGGCATCTGAGGACAGGAAGAAGCTCCCGAAGTAGTATGCTGTGCAGGCAGTCTCTAACCCACCTGTAATGGTATGTCTCAGCCTAAGGATGTCTCCATGGGCTTTTCAGGTGACTGTCTGGGGGAAGGCTGGTTGCAATGAGCCATGGCTGTACCAGGCAGCGTCCTGACCATCAAGAGTTACGGATAAGCAGGCCATGCTTTGTGTCCTGAGCTTATTTTATTTGCTAGTATATCCTTTGTGAAATAGGCAATATAAGAAGAGAAGAGGGGTGAATTTTAGCTACTTCTTATGCGTAGAAGATTTCTCTGTGACCCTTCCATCTTCAGAGATGTAGTTGACTTCAGGAGAACGGTGCTTCTACCTATCCACACAGCGAACATCTTCAAGATTGGGCCATTATTCTGCAAATTTTAGCTGCTGTTGAACCTCTAATGTTCCTCTTTACAACAGAGTTTGGACCATTGAACGTGTTACTGACAAAATATACGTGCAAGTGTGACAGACCTTGATTTAAACTGTAATTATGACGACCTTTCAGTACACCTTATGGTACCTGCAACCAGCTGAGGATCTGTTTGTCGGGATGTAGCAAGGAATAAGGCAAAGTGCTGCAGCACACCAGAAAAGTTACAGAGATCACAGAGGTCAAGGACTTTCTTTTCCTTTTTTGTTTTTTTTTTTTTTTTGGATGCAAGGGGAGGCTGGAATTAACAGTGTAAAATCTTAATGAGTAGATTGTGCTGAGTGCTGCGGTTCACCTCCGTTATTCTCCCAGTCTCAAATGTTTACCAGCCAATCGGACCATTCCTTAAAACTAGAGATTTATAATGAAAAGTCAGCCCTAATTGAATTTCTTCATTAAGAACACCATCAAACAGATACAGAACACCTTACACCACCTTGTTTAAATTAGATTCATTTTTCTGATTAATTATTAAAAGGAAAGTTTAAAAAATCATAAAATCTTAAGTGCTATTAAAAATTGATTAGGAATGCATTTTTTCATTGACCCAGTTTGTATTTTTTTTTAATTTTTTTTTTTCGTCAAAGCTAATACATTTGAGTAGCTGCCGCAGACAGAAGTTTGTAATCATTTGGTCATCAGTCAATTAATCACAGCTTCATAAATATTGATCTCAGATTACATTTATTCTTCATTCTTGAAAGATAGTTTTTTATTAATTTAGGCTCACTCACATACGTTGTGGTTTACGCTGAAATTATTTTTAAAAGTTCTATTAAAATTTAATTTGAGCAGCCGGCCAACAGTGCAGCCACTGCACATTGTGCCACCTTTCGGTAGGTTTATCGCCTCCTGCTGAAAGGTCCTGAGTACCCACAGCTCATCCGTAGGGCTTGCCGTCTGACAGCTGTCACCTGTAAAAGCCTCATTCGCTGGAATTTGCAGGCCACTGTCCTCCCAGGCAGGAAGAGTAATTTGAGAGTGAGCGTGGATTTTTTTTTGCAGGGAAAAACATCCCTCTGATGTTTCCTGTCCCACCCTCAGTGACCAGGTCCTGATTCTTGGCAGTCCATCACAGATGGTGGTGCCTTCCTGATGGCTGTACAGCGCTCTGGCTGCTCTTTGGCCTCTCCTGAGCGTCAGACAAGCTGTGTGAAGGGGTGCATTTCATAGAATCATAGAATAGTTTGGTTTGGAAGGGACCTCTAGTCATGACAAATTTCTCCAGGCCAGGAAAATCTGAATGGTAGTCTTGCTACAGCTTCTGCAGTACACTTGGATTCTGCGTCCTGTTCTCTGGTAAAAAAGCGTGTTAAGTAAGTCACTGTTCCCTAAAATCTCACTTGACTGAGGACTTCAGAGCGATGGCATCATATAGCAACTGTTCTCTTTTACACCTCTGAAAAATACCTAGCCTCATCTTTAAAGTCTGAAATCAAAACCAATTGTCCATTGTTGTCACTCCAAAGCCATACTTCTTTTGGCACAGCTCTTCTGTGAGGCTTTGAAATACAGCTTCAATTCACAGGCAACAGAGCATCCTGGTGGGCTCCTCAGCATCAGTATAGAGTCACAGAATCACAGAATGTTAGGGGTTGGAAGGGACCTCTGGAGATCATCTAGTCCAACCCCCCTGCTAGAGCAGGTCCACCTACAGCAGGTTGCACAGGATGGTGTCCAGACGGGTTTGGAATGTCTCCAGAGTCAGAGACTCCACCACCTCTCTGGACAGCCTGTTCCAGTGCTCTGCCGCCTTCAAAGGAAAGAAGTTCTTCCTCATGTTGAGATGGAACTTCCTATATTGAAGTTTGTACCCATTGCCCCTTGTCCTATCACTGGGAAGCACTAAAAGAAGACTGGTGCTCTCCTCCTGGCACCCTCCCTTTAAGTAATTATAAGCATTGATGAGATCCCTCTTCAGTCTTCTCTTCTCTAGACTAAAAAGACCCAAGTTCCTCAGCCTTTCCTCATCAGAAAGATGCTCCAGCCCCCTAATCATCTTTGTGGCCCTTCGCTGTACCCTCTCCAGCAGTTCTCTGTCCTTCTTAAACAGGGGAGCCCGTAACTGGACACAGTACTCCAGATGCAGACTCACCAGGGCAGAGTAAAGGGGGAGGATGACCTCCCTCAACCTGCTTGCCACACTCCTCTTGATGCACCCCAGGATGCCATTGGTCTTCTTGGCCACAAGGGCACATTGCTGGCTCATGGTCATCCTGTTGTCCACCAGGACTCCCAGGTCCCTCTCTGCAGAGCTGCTTTCCAGCACGTCAGCCCCCAACCTGAACTCCTGCATGGGGTTATTCCTCCCCAGGTGCAGGACCCTACACTTCCTTTTGTTGAACTTCATTAGGTTTTTCCCTGCCCAACTCTCCACCCTGTCCAGGTCTCACTGAATGGCAGCTCGGCCTTCCAGGGTGTCAGCCACCCCTCCCAGCCTTGTGTCATCAACAAACTTGCTGATGGTACACTCCATCCCTTCATCCAGGTCATTGATGAATACATTGAGTCTTGGGAACTCATGTCAGTGTTCCTTGTTTTTGCTGACATTGGATGTGTATAATATGGAGAACGGATCATTTTTGTGACTATCCACGTATCTAAGATTGAAAAAAACAATTTAATTTTCAGAGTTCAATTTCCCAATCAAGGTATGCTACTCATTTACCATGTATTCTGCTGAAATGTAACATCCTTGTGTACATTTGGCATATCCACAGCACTGTTTTTGCCTGTAAAAATAAAATCACAATACAGCACATTCTCAGAGCCCTTCATTTAAATCTCAGGTTTATCCAGTGTTTTTCCGCCCTTTCAGAAAAGTCATCCTGTAAGGATCATGTCAGAGACAACATGTGCAGAGGACATGCAAATAACCCTTTTGTTTCACAAATAGTTGTCACGGTTTAAGATCATACCACCTCTGAGCTGGTTGCTACCCCTGTTCTCATCTCTTTGCTACCCCTCTTATCATCTCTTTGCTGCAAAGCCAGACTCATTTTTCACTTTTGCTGTCCATGAGCTGTCAAGATGCTGGGCGTAATCTTTTCGGTTTGCATTGTGGCAAATCAAGAAGGGTATTGTCTGCTATGGGGACAGTTATTTCCAGCAGAGAAGTGCTAGCAGGCGTACGTAACGGGGATGTGAGTTTCTCCAGTTGTATCCTTAAAAAGATGCCTCTTTATTTTCGGTATGCTGCGTAATCAGAAGTGGATTCTGAGTCCAGTTGCAGCTGACATTTTCAAACGGGAGGGATGCTAAGGAGATCTAGTAAATGTATCGCCCTCTGAGCATGTCTTTGCAATAGCGCGGCGGTAGGAGCCAGCTGTCTGTTTATCCAGTGATTTGACAGACGCTGGTGTGAATGTGAGCAGCGTGTTAAATTTTGTACCGAGCTCGGTAATCCCGGACAGTCTTTCTTGGCAGAAGAGAAGAAAAGGAAAAGCTGCAAAGCAATAGAGAGAGATGACTGTAACAGTGCCCCAACTCTTCCTGGCTTTTTGCTGCAGACACCTGCAAAATGGCCCAATTGGAGTTTTCCCACTAAAATATTGTGTCACTAACTCACTGCTCAACAACTTCAGCACTTCTGAGAATGAATCCTGTTGCTGAATATGAGCTACTAGTTTCTGGGAATGCATCTTTCTTTCTTTTTTTTTTTTTTTTTTTAAATTCAATCTCTCCCTAAACACATAGAGCACTTTTAGTCCAGAATATGCAAAGCTGTGTATTTTAATGAAATTGTTTTAACTTCATAATAATGTAAGGGAAAAATAATGTCTTTCCTGAGAATATACGCAGTAGATACTTCCATCTCTCTAAATTTTGCATTAAGTAGGTTGACTTGATTTAATAAGTTCAGCTGATCTTTGAAAGGCTTTCTAATGGATTTCTTGATTAAAATGTAAAAAGGTGTTCATTTGCATTTTGTTTATGTTTACCCTTGGCTCAAAATTAGAGACCTCTGGAGTGCAGCAGCAACCAGGGTATTGTATACGGCTCCTTGCAGCACCAGGCATTTGCCAGCAAGATATATAAGATACTATAGATCCAATTCGGTCCCAGGTCTTTCCTGCTTGACTTACTTCTGAAATCTGTACTCCTGGTTTCTCTGTCTCTTGATTCCAATAACTTTTAGCAAAGATGTTCAGTATTCAAGTGATTTTTCTTGTTGTCTGTTACGGTAATGTTCCCAGATTAAGACAGAAACACCCCACCCCATTTTTACTAGTTGATGATAGCTTGTCAGATGTGACTTTAGAGACTTGTGAGCGCTCCTGGGACCCCGCAGCTCAGGTAGATGTAGCCTTAGCCTCTGAGGCTAGTTTCAAGAAAAGAACAGTTAAGTAATAGACAGCTGTACAGATCTTAAATCGACAGGAGAAGAAGGGAGGGAAGGGTATAACATACATCCAGGAACTGCTGGAGTTTTATAAGCTTTGTGTTATTGGTTTTTTAAATCTATCCAGGGGGGTTATGTTAGAAGGTGAATGGAGAAAAGGAAAAGCAAACTTTCAGTTGCAGTGAAGGACCAATAAGCAGAGAGGTGCCGATGTGAAAACTGCAGAGATATTCTGACGGCGTTGTCAATATCCGTCAATTCCTGCTCGAACGGCGGCTGCAGCTGTTCTGCCAGCTTCTCTCCGTGGCGAGCTCATCTCTGCAGCTCCCCCCTGCCCCTCATGGGGGTGAAGGAGAAGGAGACCCTGCGTGAGTCCTGTGGCCAAGAAAGGGGGCTATCCCAGTGTGCATGCACTCTTCAAGGAACTCACAAGAACCTCTTTGAAGAGTGTGCAGGGTACGCAGCTTTCATCTTGGGTGTCTGAAAAATGAGTGAGAATTTTTTTGGTAAATTCCTCTGCACCCGATGAAAAGATGTAGGTATCTATGTACAAGCGAATCTCCCCAAATACATCTGGGTGTCAATGCAGAAAAACAGAGCTTTCTAGGCTATGATGCATCATATCTTCAGATAAACACCCTAAATAGTTTTGATGAATTTTATTCTACAAGTGCTTATTTTTTCTCCAATGCCTATAAAAGCACCCTTGGGTGAGCAGACCAGACATCCTAGATGTGTCTTAAGACTGATGAGGTGAATCCCATACTTTGTATTGGGAAGCTGGGGTGAAGAAACCACTGTGTTTCAATTCAGTACGGTCGACAAAAAACTGACAGGTAACTAAAAATCTTGATTTCAGTGGCATTTCTGTAATCATATCCTAAGTGCAGTGGGTTTTAGATCCAGCTGTTTATCAGCTGGGGGGAGACTAAGCCAGACTTGCTTACAGCTCTGCTTTTCCTGAAAGCAGCCAGTCTTGCTTGCTGATAAATCTATAAATGAACCATTCTGCCAGATGTCTGGCACCCATAGCTTTACTTGTGAGTCTCACATGCTACAAAACATCCTTTGAAAAGGGTTGCACTCTAGCAATAAATTTATCTTTTGGAACTTTTTTCTACATATTGATTTACAGTTTTTTTCCTCTTCTCAAGCGTTTTCTGTTATTCAGAAGAAGAGTTTTAGTAACTTTAAAGAGGATAATAAGGTCAGTTTGTTGAGAGCTCTTGTAGGAAAGCTGGACTGCTGTATCACCTGTGCTGAAATAGATGGGTAATTCATTCGCTAAGTGCAATTAGGAAAAATCAAGGACTATTTATTTCTGGCCTTGGCTTTGATTTACTTGTTAAAGCTCGTTGTAGAAAGTCAAGTGAAAACTTTGATCTTACAACATGCTCCTGAAAAAAACCCAAATTTCAATGGAATTGAAGACTGAGGAGGCAGCCTGCAGTGTCTGTGCCCGAAGGCCTCTGTGCTCAGAGCTGCTGCCGACTTCAGTGGGAATTTTGCTGGAGTACAAAGAAATGAACAGGAACCTAGAGTAGGAACAGAGGCCATGTTACAGCTTCACCTGAAAATGAAGCTTATAAGGGCCATAAAATGTGGTGGTGGGTTTTTTTTTGTTTTTTGGGGTTTTTTTTTGGCACAGGATGTTTTTATGTTTTTTTTTCCCCCCTGTATTAAGCTATAGGTATTTTAGATTCAAATTGGACACCTTTAAACTGGAAGGAGAACTGTACTCACACTGATAACGTAATAGCACATCTAAATGTCTTTTAAAAGACTTCAGTTTGCATATTGAGACCAAACAGACAGTCTGTTAATTTGACAGAATATCCATGTTCCCTGATCTTAGGGCTATAAAAATTGTTCATCTGCTCAGTCACAGGCCATTTAATTTTGGATGCATCATTGCCAGTTGGTTACAGTAATTAGCATTCTCTGTATTGTAGCAGCTTCCCTGAAGCTATGCTAAGTAGGGTTACACTTCTGTATGGAAACATAAGCAGCCTTGTGCAAATGAGCCTGGCCACCCATCTTAGAGACAGAAGCCCTAGCTACAGCTTCTTGGCTCAGGGTGCCCTATATGCCCACCTGCAGATCTTATTTACTGGTTATTAATGACATGAAGTGTAGGCAGCTGTGAAAGGCACAGCGTGGCAGCTTAAAACCTCCGCTCCAAACTATTCTCTTCAGCCTTGTTGTTTCTTTGACACCTGATTTCCTTCCCCCACCTTTCCTTTTCCCTCTCTTTGAATGACCTTATCAGACAGAAATAAGTTCTTTGGATGTAAATTGTATATATGTGTGTATATATATATAAAAACCTGCAAATTGAGGCACAGCATTTGCTAATGCAGTTACTTACCACTTAAAACACAGGGGTTTTCAAATAAAAATGTTTTGATAAATCCTTCCCTATTATGAACATATGCTGCAGATATTTCAGTTGGATATGTTTTTCCATATCTCCTAATGCCTAAAGTAGTATTTTTATTGTATTTTTAATAGAAACACCAACTGCCAGTACGGGCATATGAGAAGTGCTGGAATTGTTCTTTTGTAAAGGCTAGAATAAACAGCACAATAGCTAAAACCATAAATAAATTAAAGAGAGGCCAAGATTTTTTGCCAGTTGTTCTGCAGACTACGCACATTTTCTTGTTCTGTGTTGAATGTCTGCGCTTCCTTTTCGTTTCCTGGGAAACAAGTGAGAGGTTGTATGCACTGTAAGACATACAGTAAGAATAATTCTCCCCATTTAATCCACTCTGATTTTTACTTCTTAATATACTGGAAGGTAACTAATATTTAATACCATGAAATGTATCTGTGCATGTTTAATGATTCAATTAATCAGAGAGAAACCTTCTTTATAATTAAATATGGATAGGCTATAGTCTTCTCATTGACTGATGCTAGTGAGAATAAGGGATAAGAATAATTTTATACTACTATTCTGTGTGCCTTTTATTAGAACTCTGAACTGTTTGGGTGAGTAAAATCAATGATAAAAGTACATTTTTTCTTAGAGTTATGTGCTCTTCAGTTTCTGTATTCCACAAAAGTCTAAGCCTCTGAATTTAGATACCAGTCCTGCAAAGACTTACACATGGGTTTAAGCACAAGAGAAGTTCAACTGATGCTAATGTGATTACTCACATTAAGTTTAAAGCCTGTGCTTGAGTCTTTGTAGGAGTAGCTTTCCTGTTTCTGGAAGAGGCCTGATGTGAGCTTGGAAGAGATCATATATGCTTGCTCTTTACGTCCCAATTTGTCTGCGATTTGCAGCCATAGCTCATTTCTTTATAAGTAGCAATTTTATTAATCTGGCCGTAGACCTCTCTTGACTTGGTTGCTTAACGAAAGGTTACAAACCATCACTGGTGTAGGCTACAAAAAAGCCAACTGTCTTCAGTACAGTATGCAGATGGGGTGCATATATTGGCAAGTTAATAAAATAAAGTAATGATGTACATGCAGACAGATTTAAATATGGAAATGGAGATTTCTTGCTTCTTGACTTCGTATAAATTGTTGAATATATTTGTTTAATGATTTATACAGAGCCTCCAGCCATAGCAACTAGGTGCTGTTTACAAAACTTAAAACATAAATTACACGCACAGCCTACAATGGGCTTCATTAAATGACCACTTCTGCTGCCAAGGATACCGTATGTTAATAGTCATGTCGTGAGACCATACCTATCTGTTGAAATGCCTTTCCATATCTGCTTACCTGTCTGCTGGTGGATACAGGTACCACAATATGCCTTTGTACACACAATACTGTTACATTCTAAATGACATGTTACTTCTAATTTAAATATTTTAATATGAGCATGCTTTTAAGTTTGTGTGCACACAGCTGAATATACCTAAGTACTTGTAAATGAATACTTGTGGTTGGCTGTGTTTCCACAAGAAACATGGGTCTTTTGTATCAAAAATCCGAATGGGCTGGGGAGCTGTGATAGCAATCCCAAGTTTGATTGACAGACCTTTCCATTGAAGGCACACAAAGTTCTGTTTTCAAGTTTTCCATTGCTCACATTTCATGTATTTTTTAACATATATGCCTACCTTTTTAATGAGAGGATATTTTTCATTGTCATTTTAACTGGGAAATAATTTGCAAAAATATGCCCAAATTTCCCCTTATAAATAAGCTACACTTACAATAGGAAATATGGGTCCAGGAGGTGCCTAGTCTGAAGAATAAACATGTGTTTATACTATTTCTAGAGCACTTCAGTCAAGAAAGGGCTGTTAATTTGTTTTTAGGTTAACCTTAAGCCAGAAAATGGTTTTGCTCTGGTGCTGATCTCACACATATTATTTGAAACATTTCTGTTGAGACCTTAGAAACTATGGACAAAACCCTGAAATCCATGGGTTATCACTGAGACAAGGTTTTCTTTCTTAGGGGCAGTAGCATACTGCACTTACACGTTTGTTGAGAAGGTGATATTCAATAAAGGGAAAATTAATAACCTCTGGATAAATGATCCAGTCAGTACGTAAGTAGGAACTGATACCGCTCATGTAGGCTGGCTATCATGTTTAGAACATTTTAGTGCCTCAATATATCTATTTTAGAGATCAGTGCTCAAGGTTTAAAGTATCCCTTCCTTGCTGAAGTTTCATTTTTTCAAACTGGATTGAACAACTGAAATAATGTTGTGTCGTTAGAGAGTGAAAGGCCATAGATGGTGAGGAAATGTGCCACAGGTGAGGAAGCCAACAACTACATCTGTCCTGAGGGAAGTTCTTCTGTCAGCCCTTATCTATACAAACCATGACATGGTGGAGAGTTTTATCAGCAGGTGTTTAGTGTAGGTGCAGAGTCAGCAGGTAGCAAAATCTCAAACAAGCCATGCAGGTCACCTGCAAATGAGCGGCAGTGACAGGTTTGGACTATGCCAAGAAACCACACATTGGGAAAGAGTTTAAGTCAAGGTATTTTAAGGGAACTCACTATTTTAGAGAGTTGTAAGCAATGTTATTTACAGTGTGTCTGAAACTTCTCACCTTGTGAAGCCACCCTGGGTAGCTCTTCTTCCATGAATATATAGCATTGTATAATTTTAAAGTATGTTACCTCATCATGCTGCAGGGTGAGAAACATGCAAAATGTTCCCATGGAAAGCCAGGGTTCTCCTTCTCTTAAAATGTGCATGTCTTACATAAGCATGTTGGGAAATGACACTTAAAAATCAAACATTTTCATGTACAAAAAACTTATCACTTTAAGATGAATTTTGCACACTTGACTCATGGACATTTGCAATTTTGGGTAGAACTCCACTTTTGGTGAGAACAAATTTTTTTAAAGGCAAATTTAACATGATTGAGTATTGCCATTTAGAATGTTACACTTAGTCATATGGATATTATCATATGGATATTGGTTGCATGCAGGAGAGAAATATTGCTAAAAACATAGTTACCACATGGCTGTGCAAGTTAATATTGCCATCTGTGTGACATAGGGTATACAAATATCTCTTGTTCATGAGTAGGAAAAGAAGTGTGAAGAATAATCAAGCTGATTTCTTGCTGGGTCGCGACCTCAGGGGATCTCGTGACTGAAGTTTTCTGAAAAAAATGGAGTTGAGGGTAATTGGGTACAGTGGAGAGATGAAAAAATAGAGATCTAGTATCAGGTAACACTGACTGTGAGACCTCTTGGGCTTTGGAAGAGTCCCTGAAAGAAGCCGAACTACTAAGCTCCATTTTAATCTAGACTGGGCAAATCACTAAAAATGCCCAGCAGGGAAAGACACTGTGTTGGCAGGGAGGTGGGAGAGATAATACAACACACCTCACCTACTTCTTCTTTCTGTAACTGTGTATACTCAGTATAAAGTATTCTTTATATGCAAATGCAGCTTGTGGTATAGACTATCTTGAATAAAGAACACAGTGACGTGGTGGGGCTTTTTTTGTTGCTATTATTGTATCTGGGATCTTAAAATGCTTTACACTGAGCTGAAGTGTAATCAATGATATATAACCACCCTTGTATCACACCTGCTGGCATCACTCTCACAGCAACACTTATATTTTTTATTAATTTATCTATTTAGATTTATTGTATTTATCGATTATTCCTGACACTGAAGAATAGATAAGCAAATGCATGGAGTGCAAATCCATTAGAAAAGTAAGTTTGGGCTTTTTTCTTACTCCCAAACAAGTCTTTAGATATTCCATGATCCCTTGTATTCAATAAAGAATACGGATATATGGATACCGTATTAAAAATAACCATAGGAATTTTCATTGGCTATTAGAGTGCATACATTTCTGCTCAGCACTGACAACGGCATTGTTACTTACCCACTCACAAATATCTGTCCCAGGAAAAACCTGAAAAAGCTGATGATTCTTCTCAGGCCAGCAGTAAGGATGACCAGGTGTTCAAGAAGAAGGAGAGGTTGGATAAGGAAAGAAGGAAGAGTTGCAGTGGCAAAGTTCCTTCACTTGACATGTCTGGTCCAGAAGCTTCCTTTCCAAACAAAAAGCGTGGAGGTGTGGGAATGATATGACATGAACCTTGGCCTCTTAGGTGACAGTAACTGTTGCAGGTAGGACTTGTCACTCCCTCACCAGCATGATTTGTTCACCTCAGTGTATGTAGGCACGTTCATCCCCTGATCATGCAGACTAGGGAGCAGTTTGGATCCAACCGCATCCTGCCCAGGCAGCAGCCTGAGTTTCCTTATATTCAACTCAAAGTAATAATAGCGGCATAAAAAAGTATGAGACTGCTGCATGCAGTGGCCTAGTGCTCCCAGTGTGTAGCTGAGATATGGCCAGAACGTGTCCCCGGACCTTAATAATGGGCAATGCTATTATTGATACTGATTTCTTGCTGTAAGTTCTGGCTTAAGCAGAGTAAAGCAAACGCCCTGAGCATGCTTTTTTCTGTGACACCAACTCCCTTATGCTATTTGCTGTCTTTGCACACTGCTTCGTAAGGGGTTCTAAAGCGTGGAAATTGAAATTGAAAGCCACACAGCACTTACACTTTCTTGTATAGTTCATGAATCCCACTGGCTGTCTTTCAGATCTGGTGTTTTCCCAGTAGCAGAACCTCACACGTATTTTGAACTTGATGCTTCAGCCATTAAGTCTAGGCTTTGAATTTTGGCCTTCTGGATTAAGGAGCCTTGTATCACAGATTTTAAACTCTGCCTAGGTTGTCCCATGGTTGCTCAAGTCTCTTTCTGTATGAGACTCTGTAGCCACGATTCCCTAACCTTTCCTCCGCTGTAGGAGCACTGCTCCACACACCAAGAGAACAGCCCAGGTTTGAACCTGGCTTCTGTAAACTCAGGTGTTTGGATCAGCCTTCTGTGCACTAGAAATTTTTTTTAAATGACTTGCCTAGGAGCAGCCACTGCTTTAGTTGTATCTCTCAGACAAGGAAGTAAGTTGCCCCTTCATCCTCCCCCTTCCAAATCTGAGATTTTTCTTATTTTTGAATTAGGTTGTATGAATTGCATTCTTACGTTTCCTGTTTGGACAAACTTTTATTTCTGTGCAATGTTTTGGCCCTCCAGCAAATGACATTTGCATCACTAGCTTCTCCCCTCCCTTTGACTCGCAAGTAATCTTCTGGTGTATTTTGAAGTGAGGTTCTTGTCTCTGATGGAAGGCTTTAGTTATGCCAGCAAAACAAATAGTGAATAAATATGCTTTTAGGTTTGTAAATGGATGTCAAGGAAAGCAACTAAGAAGCAAAATGACCCACGCTGGCACTGTCCTTTTCAGTTCCACTGGGAGTTGGAGAATCAGAGAGGGGAGATTCTGGGTAGCAGAAAAGAGGGCTAAGCCTCTGTAAAGACTTGCATCTGTGTTAACAGCTTGCCAAGGAAAACTGATGCTTGTACATTAATCTGAATTATCACAGTCAGTTTTCCTTTTGTAACCAGCCCAGTCTCAGCATCATGATATCCTTCCTGAAAAGGAGGTGAATTGAGCCCAGCATGGTGACTGACAATACTAGGAAACCTAGAGAAGGAGGGAATAAAATTAACTGATACTGGACAATTCAGAAACAGAAAAGACTCCAAGACCTGACACAGATGACCTTGTAATCTGTTTGTTAACATCATAATCCTGCTTTCCTTCAATACTTCAAGTTCTCCTCTTTTTCCAAATAAAATTTTCTGCATCTTTGCAGTGTCTCTGTTACGTCAGTTTTTCCTAGCAATTTATACTTATTTTCCTCTTTGTAGAGGGTTTATTAAGGACCTATCAGTAACTTTCTAACTTTAAAATAGTAACATTTTTAAGCCTATGTATTATTTTTTAAAACCCATCTTATTGCTTATCATGCTATAACACTCTTAGAACTGTTTAATTTGAACATCCATAGACATTTTTCCTCATGGCATTATAAGTGATACTGCTTACTTCCAAAATTCTTGTTCACACACAGAAGTAACCTTGTTGGGACTGAAATCCATTGAAATCCAATTATTTCAGCGGGGTTTTTGATCAGACTTTCAATGAACTGTAGTCTGTCAGTTTTTTACTTCTCCCTCCCTTTCCCTTTGTTTCATAGGCCTGACAGAAGGACAACATACCACGACAAGGCATCCACTCAGTTTATGCTACATTCAGTATTTCAGATGTTGCTCGATAATTTTATTATATAAGACCCTCTCTTACTCATTTATTTGAAATCTCTGGTATCATGGGGAAATATTTGGTCTTCCTTTTGCAGTCAGGGTTTCAGTCGTTTCAGTCAGGATTCCTCTGTAGTGACTCACAAATCCTGTTTTCCTAGTCATCTCTCTGAATGGTGCGTGGTGTTCAGCAAATATTCCCTTGATGGGTTAGCAGTTCCCAGGATCTGGGAAAAGCATCATAACAGAGATTTTGAGGGTTTTCAGAATCATCCAAAGGTTTGCGAGAGGACAGGGGAATATTTGATAGTACAGAGACTGAAGACATTAATTGTATTTTTTTTTATTCAGTCTGCCAAGCACTCGGTGCTTGGTTCTGATGTCTCTCCATAATAACATAGGGAACAGAGCTTCTGTTTTTACAGGATAAATATGTAATTGTCTACTACTCCCTTTCTAAGGAAATGTGGGAAGCTAGCTATCTGCAGAGTGGCAACTAGATTTGTTGGACAATTGTGTTGCATGGCTGAGCTTAGGTGCCCAAGGCCCATTGCGCTGAGAACAGTACCAGATCCCCAATTCTTTCTCACTCGGTAGAGGGTTGAACTAATTCCCACTTTCAGAAATGCTTGTTTTCATTTTGTCTTTCTGTGATGGACACTCACCATAAACTTCTTCAGCGTCCGGTCTGTGGTAGCCGCTGTGGCGTACTCCATCCCATGTGCGTGGGAGGCTTGAGCGGTAGGTTCCCTTCATCACAGGGCTGTTGGGTGACTCTTGGTTGCCTGCATACATGTTTCTTCTTTGCTTCTGCTTTTGTCAGTGTCCTGAGGTATTGTGCCAGCTCCCAACCTCCTCCTGCAGGGGTGAGCCAGCTTCTCAGCAGCATCTGCAGTTGGAACTGTTTGGGTTGGTTGCAAATATTTTTGGCTGATGTGAGCCAGGGGAGTTTGGAAAGCACAAAGAAGTACTTGCAAACTGAGCACATTACACAGGTGGTTGGGATTTTGCAGAGATCTGGAGCTGGATTTTTAAAGGCACTTGGCACATCTCATGCCTAGAGGGATTTTTCAAACCAACTTGAAGCAACCGAAACAGGCCATTTGTTTTACCTAACTTTGGCTGTCTATTCAGCTAGACTCTGCAGAGAGCCAAGAATATCCAGATTTTATCCCCCACAAAAATTGTTGCCTAAGGTAAATGGGTTAGACCAGTCTATCTCATCTCAATGAGCAAAGAAAGTAAGAAAAGATTATTTTGCAACCCCCCTACTTGTATACCATCAAGACAAACACATGGAATTTTTGTGTAATTTGGAGATTATGGGACTGCTACAGTTGTTAGAATACATTTTCTGCTAGACAGGTTATTTTTTTTTCTTTCTAATGACCTTTCCTACTCTTATTGATTATCAACCAAAATACTTACTACCATGCCTAATATCTTTGAGTAGATCAACTTGACGAGGAATGCAAATTCAGGTAAGTACAAGTTATATGTTCTTTCTGGTCTGGAGTCATAAAATTGTTTCAGGCGTAAACCAACCACAGTTTTTTAAGCTAGCATATACTCCTATTACATTTTGTGAAAAATCATTTTGTGTTTTTTTTTTTTTAATGTCACAATGACATTTCATATCAAACATTTATTTTTAAGTGGTTGAACTGGCAAATAAAGTATAAATTTTTCAGAGAGATCTGTAACCCGGTTATGGATTACTTTTTTGAACTACTTACAGTAGCTTTGCAGGATGGTAACTATTTTTATGCATTTGTGGTGGTTTCACTAACCTCAAAAAATTCCATTACATTTATTTTAGATACAAGCAAAATACCTTCATTTTGTAGTACAGCTATATTGGTAAATAACACGGGGAATTTTTCTGCCCATGGTTTTGGCCATTGCTGAGTAATACTTTCCCAAACTACTCCTGGGGAGGAGCTGTGAGTTTATGAAGGGCTCCGCTGATTCCCAACGGGCAGCTTGGATAAGGCCACCCTGCTGCTGCTGCGAGTTGTAGGGTTGAGTTTGATTGCTCTCCTCTGGGCTGTGCAGTGCAGGTTGACCATGGTGCAGGAGAGCGCACTAGGGGATGTTTGATTTACTGATGGAGCTGTGTTAACAAGCAGTAAGAAGTAGCGCAAGCAAGAAAACAGAGAAAGCATACCACCCCAAGCTGATATGCATTCTTGTGAGAATATAGATGAATCTGGTGGTAAGGTTATATACCTAACTGGGCCACAGTGATGGTAATGAGGCTTCCTACTCATTGTATGGCAAGAAGTGGGATTTATGTATTTATTTTGACTGGGATGTCCTATGAAAAATGAAGAAATGCAGAGAGACAGTTTAGATACCTGTATCCAAAGCTGCACTCCATGAAAACTTCTCCTAAGGGTTAGTGCCTTGGACTCTGAAAGCCCCTTTTTTCTGGAGAGTCATATTCTTCAGTTCCAGTAGTTTCGTGAGGGGACATTGTTCAAGTCTAAGTAGGCTTTGGCTGTGATTCCTTCTTTCTCTTACATCCACGTGGAATATTCTCTATGCTGTTTAATCTTGGCCCAGCAGTTTCAATATATATTTTATTTTGTTTTCATTTTCTCCTCGTTTTAAATTCTCCAGCGTCTTCAATTAAGCTCCACTTGGCCGGCAGACTTAAAGAATGATCTCATTCATGTGCCAGACAGACAGGGTCTCTCCCAAGTCCACCCAGCGTAAGTAATGACTTCCACTTCCAGACAACAAATCGAAATCTTTAACTTGCTACTGTACATATCCTTCAAGAGCAATTATTGAGCTAAACATGTTCTTGTTCCTTCTAGGTAGCTTGAAGAAAGGCAGCAAAGGAAATGAAAACTGGAGAAGAAGAAAGCCAAAACATATTTATGTACACACACGTAGGTAGATGAAAAGTACGTCTAAATTAACAGGCTTGTTTTCATTAATTACATAAAGGAAAAATCTGTGTGGGTTAGTTGGGGAGTAGGAAGGGAGGAGGAAGATGCATTGAAACTTCCCCTGCTGGGAGCAGTCCTGGTCTCTGGGTCTCTCCCACGCCTGTGTCGTCGGAGCCTGAAGCAGCTCTCTGCCGATCTGTTAGCTTTCCACAGCTGTTTCCACTCTGCTTGCACGCAGGTTTATAGTTACACAAATCTACTCTATCCAAAAGGCATCAGATAAAGAAATGTATGACTCTGATGGATGCTATGTTCTGAACTCATTTGGACAGGAGGGTTAAGGATTTTGGTTTGTGTACTGGTTTAGTACCAAAGATTTTCCACATTGAATACACCTGTAAAATGCATGGGATTGTTGTGAGATGAAATGAGTGATGCATTTGAGTGAGAATGTGTCTTCTAGCAGCAAAGAAAAATAAAAGGAAATCCTGTTTTAGTATTAATTAAGGTTAAAATGGTAGATAAGCCTTTGTCCTACTTTGACAACACTGTTTTGAAAATGCAGCCACTGACCCATGACTGGTATACACACATTTTTTCTTTCTTTACAGAAGACCACTTTTATATTTTTGAGAATCTGTAAAAACATGGGACTTGTTTTGAGTGCTGGGGTGCTGCTGTTCCTCTTTCTTACATCCATTTGAATGAAATCAGAAGAAAGACCTTGGGTTCTTGGGTTCAATTTGAGTTTGAAACCAAAGAGCAAAAGCGTATATTTGGTCTTTGATCTTGCACATGCATCTTCTGACCATCTTTTCCATTTCTGCACTATTTGATTTAGAGTGATGCTTTTTTTTTTTTTTCTTTTTCTTGGCAAGTTCACTGAGCCAATTGCATGGCTTTCACAGTGATGGTGTTTACTTCCCAATTAGTCCCACTGAGCCAGCAAGACTATTTGCCTGAGAGCCCTCATCGCCGTGAAAAAAACCCACCCCAGCCACCCAGCACAAAACAATGAGGATCACAATCTGGACCTTTGCAATTAGCACAACACTGTCAGGGTTTCACTTTCCTGCTTAAATCCTGTAATGAGCAGCCATAGGAAGAGGAGGTAAATAAAGCTGTCATGCATATTGACAGTAATACAATATCACTGCTCATTTTTTCCCCCCAAAGTTAGAATTGCAGAATTAGCGTGGCACATGATGTTCTCCCCTCTCCAGCAAAACACGTACCAGCTGCAGTCTTTTAAAGTCTCCTATCATTTTGTTAGCACAATGACTGCCTACGTGAGCAAAAAAACATGGAAACTGCATCCTACCACAGTTGACAAGATTTTTTATTTTCATGATTACTTCTCTGCCTTTTTTTATTTTGCCTGCAGGCAAAGGTTGGCATACATGTCAAGAGAACATACTCCAGCTGGGGCCTGCAGTATAGAGAATTGTATACTCCAGAGGGCTCATGGGACCTTAGGCAGATTATTATGGTAATATTGGAGACTGCTGTCCTTTCCCTCCCACAGCTGGGCCGCCTCTCTCATTGTAAGTATTGAAGCAATATGTTTTGCAAATTATACATTGGGAACAACAGGGACCTGGGAAAGTGAGGGAGAAGGAGAAACATGGCAAAATGTTGCCTTTAATATGATATTTTTCTTGTTCGTCAAGCAAAAATAAATTAAAGCTTTAATTTTTTTTAATTAAATGAGGATCATATATTGGGAAAAAACAGCTATAATAGTAAAAAACTTAATATTGATTTTATTGAGTGAGAGTTTTAAGAAAATATGGTTTATTATAGGGAAATTTCACACAGTAACCTGATGCAAGAGAACCAGAGTAAGATTACATGATAGCTTTTATTACAGATTTCAAAAATCCTTTTGAGTCCAATGAAGCTGGATTAACAAAAACTGCACAAAAAAAATATCATTTTAATTAGTGCTAATGTGATCTCGTCATGGTCCAGCTGTTTCACACAGGATGAAAATCTGTGTTGCTTTATTAGCAATTCACCCTCCAAAATAATGTCACTTCTGATTTTAAACATTTCTTATTGATGTATATTTTAATAAAATAGCCAAATGATTTGGTGAGTACTGTTGTAAGGAAACTGAGACGTTTTTGCTTGCTTGTTTTTAAATAAAGAGAGAGCAGATATGGCTTAAAAGCATTACTGGTAGATAAAGAAATACTTCATTTTTTGATCTTTTTCAGAAACATTAGCATAAAACTCAGATTTGTACAGTGGTGTTTTACAGGTCATTTTATATTTATAGAACTAAGAAGGAAAGTAAATATTACTAACTTGGTCACAAGTTGAAATGATGGCTTACCTGGGCCAGATACTTCTCCTTAAAGACTTGGTTTTATCTGCTTTTTAGTAAGCGTGGGCTTCAAATCATAGTCTTTAACAAATATTCCACTATTCTGTTAGCCAACAGTCATTTTAAATTTAGATCTCCATTCATTTTTGACAGGACTATTTCACAATTCAATTCCATTTGGAGCTAAACTTCAATTTTAATCTAAATTAATTTCAAGTTACTGAAACTTACTGCTTCATTTATACATGAAACTGTAGTATATTGCCTTAGACACCTGCCTGAATTCTACATTAAAAATAAGCAAATGTAGAAAATCTCAGTGCTCACAACTCAATTTTCTTCTCCATTATTTTTATATGCTTTAATACAGTGGAGACCCCTTGTATGTACCATTGTAGAAAAAGACATTTATTTTTAATAACTTTATTCCTTTTCCCTATGTTACTTAAAAGATTTCATTATGCACTATCAGTGCCGTGCTAATATATTTATCAGCTCTCTAATTTAGCTCAGTCTTTGCTACTGTATTCCAAGATGGTGACGAGTGCTTGTGTTTTTTCTTAAATGCTGTATGGTTTCTTTTGCAATTCTTAGATAGTGATTTTCTAATAAACAGTACGGGGAAACAGTTTGCAATCTGGTGTCAATTGTCGTAAATTAAAGTGGGATTAATCTATGCCTTATGGTGGATTTTTAACTATAATTTTCAATTGTAGTAACAGAAGAGGTTACTAAAGAAAGCAACACAATAACTGTATTTATTGCACTGTATTGCTCGATTGCTTTGTAGAGTCTTAAAAACTCCCTGACAGTGCTTCTCTCCATCTCTCCTCTGCGGTCTAAAACAGCGTTAGAGAAGCCACCCGTTGTAAAGAGGAAAGACCCCCCAAATGACAATGAGTTGGTTCCACATGTCTCCGTGACGCCAGACATTTGCTGCTCCTGAGCTGATGTGAGGACTTGCATTTCACATCCAATGCAAGGTTCCACACAGCAGAATGAGGTGAAAAGGAAACGGTAAGGGTAAAGGGTGTTGTTTTGTAAGGTACAGAAGCCAGTGCTACGATACAGTTTCTCTTTGGTTCTTCTGAGAGTCAGAGGACTCCCAGTCCTGAGCTATCTTCCTCCTTTCCTTCGTCTTCCTGCTCTGAATTCCCCCTTCCAGGCACCACATATTGGCTCTCATCTTTCTGAATTATCAAGGTAGATCGCCCCTTCACGCTGCAGCATTCTCTATTTTCATCATTATCCTGGTGTCAGGTAGTTTTGCCTCATATTCTTGAGATTCCTTAGATGTTTTCAACAATTGCTCTTGTTTTCAGCGTTGCTAATGACAGACCTCATTTTGCAACCCAATGTGCACAGTTCGTCTAGCACTTACCTTCCTAACCCAGAAATGTTTCTGCATTTATCACATGTGGGTAAAGTGTGACATTTAGAAAGACAATCCAATCTATCTGGCTTGTTCCTATCTTGTCTACAATGAAAAATCCCAGAGGAAAGAAGAACAGTTGAAGAAATTCTGCATTTCTCCCTTGGGGCTAGCGTCTGAGGCTAAATCTACACTGCTTGCTGAATCTGCCTTAGGGAATGATCCTTAGCCCATGGGAAAAGTAGTGCGCACTTACTTGTTCGTATTTTTCAGTGTAGCGGGACAGTGCAGGGTTGAGGGAGTCAACTTTGGATCGGTCTGCTCTGGACTGTCTTTTGGCAGTGGTCCCCACAGTGAACCAGTCTCCAATCTCCATTTGGTTTCTGTTTTGAAGGGTGTTGTATGGTTTGCTCCTAAGGAGGTCCCAGGAGCAAAGTAGCATTTTTGTAGTGTGGATGCTCAGAGGACTCAGGGTGCTGGAGTGAACGGGGGAGGTCGGTGATCTGTCTCTCTGTGTGCTGTGATACTCCAGCATTTTCTCCTGTGAAATCATGACAGCAAGAGAGAGACTAGCAGGAGGACTCTTCCAAGCAGTGGTACTATTTGTGAGTCACCACAGCAACTACAGTGCCTTGATACGTAATATATCAGTGGGTGACACTGTTAAATATCATCTGTTAGTTTTCTTTTCTTAGCAGGTGAGAAGGACGTGGCTCCTGAGATGTGTTGGGTCTTGCCAGCTTGTGGCCCTGGAAGCTTTCTGTTTACAAGCAGCCTTCTCAAAGTAAGATAAGGCTGATAAGTAAGATATCCATACACGAACAGAATGTGCTGATAAAATTCTTGAGGCACAGTTTTTCCCCAGACTGGACTTTGGTATTGTTTTGGTATTTTTGAGCTTGCCTCCATCCTGCTGAAGCATGACATGTCCCAGGGGGTCTGTGTCCATGACTGCAATACAGGGGTTAAAGCAAGAGTTGTTTTTGTCTTTCCTCATCTGGAAAATTGATTTGGAAGGCCCTGTAGACTTGGTGCCTATTGGCAGACAGCTATCACAAGAAGGGACTTTGAATATTCATGTGGGTTTGCTCTCGAAGATCTTAATGGGGCAGAGTGGGCATGATTGAGGTTCAGATGCTGAATAAATACATCTTGATTCCTTTTTCCTAAATATAGTGTTTACGGACATTTGAAAAGCCCTGGGCAACTTAGCTGTTCTGCCTGGCTTCCCACCACTGGTCCAGAAGGGTTCAGGTTTTGCCCAGGTCTCAAGTTAGATCTGCCAATGACATCCAGGTATCTCACATGTCCTGCACCATCTCAAATGGCACTAAAAGCCTGTGTAAAGGCACTAATTGGGACCCTGAATTTGGGGACGGAATTCGTCTTGGAAGTGGACTCCTAAATGTGAGTTGTATGCCTAGTGGCAAGGTAGATGTTAAGCCAGTTTTAGCTAATGGAGGCTCCTCACTCAATGAGGCCTGCAGAGCTACCTAGCTCACCCTAACCTGCATTTAGTCAGCTAATAGCTCTCTAGGTTGCACTGGGATGGAGCTGGGTGGACTATGTCAACAGCTTAGGCTCCTAGAGTGGGATACAGTGACCATCTGAGGTATCTTAGCATATCCCACCTGGCCTAAATAAGGGAATGCAGATCTCTGAAGTCTGATGTCATATCCGGTCAGTCCTGCACTGATGTCTCAAATGGCCCTATGTACTTAATGCCGGAGCAATTAACTCCTGCCCCTTACAGATACCCTTACAGATACCTTTATTTGGTCTGGAGCTGATACCAACTCTCTTTACCTTTGCTCATTTTTTTAGTGTTCTTCCTGATATCTGGAGCTTTTGCACTTGTGGCTCTTGCATCATGCTAGCCACAGTCTTTTGTCTGTCTCCTCTTACAGCTCCAGCAGATCCAGTGCTGGGGTTTTTTCATACTCTTACAAATTTATGGTCGCGGACCATTTAGATATTAACAACTGAAAACAAAGAATCTGGAATCCTTCATGCGACCAACAGTAGCCACCTGTGATTTGTAGTGTTTCACCTAATTTGGATAAAGTTTCAATATCTTCCCTTTCTCTTGAAGAGCAAATCTATCACATTAATAGGTAGAAGGGTATATGGGAAGAAAATTGTTCTTTGATCTTGTTTTTCTCCCTTTTGTGATGATTTTTTTTTTTTCAACTTTCCTAGTGAAAGAGTGAGAGACAGCATTTTGTGAATCTGTCCTTTCAAAAACACATCCTTAAACACACTTAAAATGAATTTTTTCCCTTTCATGATATCGTTGTGTCCTGGTTTGAGGTAAAACAGGACCCATTTAGTTCAGTAACTCTGCTTTCTAACTAGACCTTTTCTAACTGCTGAAATTAGCAGCAGATTGTGCAGAAAACTGCTCTTTCTCAGAGCGATAAGACTCATGTTTATAGCTGATGCCGAGGCACGGTACGCAGAGAGGCTTTTACTTGTTGGTATAACGACAAGGTCAGACAACTTTGCTATTTGTCCCATTGGAGGGTCGGAAGTGGAAAAGCTTAGAGGGATCCCACCTGTGGGGAGGAGCGGACAGGACAGGTGACCCAAAACTGACCAACAGTGTATTCCATCCCATCTGCCTCATGCTCAGTATAAAAGCTGAGGGATCGAAGGGTCAGCCCTCTGGGTCTTTTTTTCTTCAATGGCCGGCATCTGAGGAGGACTCTGTCTGTTCGTCTGCCTTTGATCCCTACCCTTGTGTTCCTGAATCCAGTTCCCTTCCATCGCTGAGTCCATTCTGGGACTTCCCCAGTGCCTGCTGGTGACATGATTGTCATCCTGGGAACTTGATAGGGTTTTGTATATATTTCACTATTTTCTTTTTATTATTTTATTCTTTATATTTCATTAAAGTAGTTTAGTTCTTACTAAACTAGGCTCTCCTCTCTCTCCCTGCTTGGCGGGAGAGAGGGAACATCTGTTGCTCGGCTTGCTTGGGCCAATCCGTCCCAAACCCACGACAGGTTGATAGATAACAATTGTACACAAGCAATGCATGGCCTGTAAGAAGCAAGCATTTTTGAGTAAATTACCAAATGGTTATTAAGCACTCTTGATGGATATACCTCAAGGGACTTTGATATTGTCAAGGGTTACGCTAAAAGGGCAAAATGGAAATAATTACTTTAAGGATGATATTAAACTATGTTGGGGAGTGAAGAAAATCCTGCGAATTTTAGCAGAACCCATAATTTAAACATATTGAGAAATTAATTGGCGTGTAACTCTTCCCTTTGTCAAAGTGTCAGGACTTAACCAATGTAAAATGAGAAATCCCTCTGCATAATGCCAGTCCTGATTTGTATTTCCATCCAGGATTTAAGTGGTGAAACCCTGGCTCTCTTCAGGTGAACAGGATCTTTCTTTCATGTATTTAGCTTAGAGACAAAGCTTGGTGAATCCTCTGGAGAAGTTCACTAGGCAGTGAAGGACACGCATCCCTTTCTGCTGGTGATGTCCAATGCATGTAAAGTATTTGTTGCAACCACCTTCTCCCTTGAATCCGTTTGTCTTTAGAGGCAACGTGGCCCTGGCCAGCCTGGAATGATGGGGAAGACTCATTGTAGTATGCTGTAGCTTGCCTACATAGCAAAGGGTGAGTGTTACAACAGATGTGTCAGACATTGTCCTACAAACAAGTGACATAAATGTCACAAAGTTTCGTTGTTGCTGTCACATGTTTGAGCTTCAGTGATTCATACATGGACACAGATAAGTCTTCCTTTCAGTATTCTTTCTTTACAAGGGAAGGATGGTTTGGCCTCCATTCCTTGCTTTATTCTCTGACTTTAAATAACATGCTGGTATTAGTTTTGTACTGTACTATTTTCCTGACATTCTCCAGATTTTGGTGGGGTATACACACATTTTTTTTTACGGCGGTAATTTTATTTTTCTTCATCTGAAGTACCATGGAATGTCTCTGTTCCTCTGATATTTTAATCTCTTGTGAAATTAGAGGTATCTAACTTACTAGCATGTGAGAAGCTGGAGGTACACAAAAGTTTCGATGGCAGATGTCGAGATGTCATCATCATCAAAATTTGAAGGGACACTGTATCTAACTTCTGTGAGCTGTTACGTATTGTGTTCATCAGTTCATTAAGAAGGCACAGGAGCCCGTGTATCATGGACAGTTGTGGCATGATTTCTTCTGGAACAGGATTAACTTTTCTGTCCACATTAACTTTGTGATAAATTTATTTTTACTGTCAAATTCTCTTCCACTCAAACAAAGGTAATGGAGAACTTGAAAGCTGCTCTCCCATAGATAGTTTTCCTTATGAGGTTAGTAAGCACTTCCAGTAAGAAACTTCTTCCATTGTTGGGTGGACTTTTCCTCTGAAATCTGCTTCTTCAGTTCCCAAATTTTGTGAAGGTCTCTCTAAGAAAACTTTGGTCACTTTCTTCTGATACAATTCACAGCCTTACTCATTTAGAATAATGGTATTAGACTGGAGATGCTCTTTCTTGTATTTGAATGCAAGTTATTGGGATAATCTAAAGTGTGTTATGCAGTTAAATTTATTAGCAGTATTTCTTATATATTTCTGGATATTGTGATGAGATTTTCAGCTATTTTTACATGCATAGTACTTCAGACAAAAAGGGTGGGTAGGGTTCATCTCATCTGATTATAGGGAAAAAATATCTTAAAAATCTTATTCAGAGTTTTAAGAAATCTTAATTTAGAAGAAAACACCAACCAAACAGCAGCTCAGACCTGTTTAATGGGTGTTGCGTTCTGGTAGGATGTAGCTACGCACTTGCCTTCCAGTTCCTAATGAAGGGGTTGGTCATTTTTCTGCTTGTTTATGCTGGCTTATTTGATTAACTATATTTAAAATGTAGATCTGGAAGCTGTTGTTACCTTTCTGCATTTTGAGAGTGGATACTAGTAACCTATCTTCTTCAACCAATAGCCCACATTAAGGATTTCACCAACAAATATGGATACATACTAAATTAAGTAAGAAAATGCTACTGTTGGTAATCTGCTTAAATTTGTCCTGTATAGATTGGAGCCTCCACTGGAATACATATGAGGGATATTCATTATGGTAAAAAGACTGGAAACTGCTGCTTTAGAAAACCATGTTCTCTAGAAATTAATCTTTATATTAAAGACAGAGCCATCTGTGTGCATCACGAAATTGGAACTGGGAGGTATAACTCAAGAGTAGGTCTCATGATAACCCTTCTCCAAAGTGTAAATTTCACTTGTTTCCACATTGTGAAAACAATATTTTGAACACTAAGGGATAAAAGTGCTTTGTTCCATTGAAAGTTGAAAACTTTACAAGGTAATAAACAAAATAGGAGTCGAAATACTGTGTTTGGAGACTTTAATAACTTTAACATTCCAACTGCTTTATTTTAAATAATATTTGGGATAAAATATATGCTAATTCTAATATAATTACCCATAGAAAAATACAAAATTGCGTTGGTAGATACATAAGTGAATAGTCATTTACTATAAATCTTATATTCCTGAGCAAAGTAAATGTAAATTTCCAAAGACATTTCATCTCAGTCACCTTGGACATCTACGTTAGTAAGGATTGAATATCCTTTGAAGGTGCCTGTATTTTTCTGCTGCTAACAGATCAGAACCTGGGAAATGCCTGTTTTAGGTGAGATTAATTCTAGTCTATTGCCACGGGCTCAAGTTTGTCATACATAGATAGGTGCCTAACACCATCTTAAATGCCCCAAAGTGTCTCGGGGCTGGCAAATATGACACGGTAGCTATGGGAGAGCAGTGACCTTCTGTAGTAGTAGCAGAAGTGCAGGTAGGATTCCCTAGCGCATCTCAAATGGCTTTAGGTGCCTACAGAAGGTAACCGAATCAAACCAAAGGGATCATTTCCATTTTAATAATGTAAACTGATGGCTGGCCATTCCCTGAAGTCTTGGACAAACAGAGATACTTTCTGAAAATCCGAGAGCACCAGTATTGTGGCTCACTGCTTTTCCAAGTTTGCAAGTATTGGCATGCAATAAAACAGATTGCATATTTATGCTTCCTATAGGTGATTCTAAATGTGATGGTTAAGTGCCATCTCCATATTCTGTATCGTCCCATGCTTGTGCCAGCAGCAATGACTCTAATGTCTGTGTTCATTCCTATGGGCAATGCTCTTACCTGACAATTTCCAACTCAACCAAGACAACTGTATGGTATAACAATGCTATAACTCCTCTCTAAGGCTGTGGAGCATGTCTGAGTAAGCACTTGTTTAGAAACCAAAATCCATTGGAGAGCAGGTCTTGTTAAAGATTCTGACATGGCGTTTAACACAATGTTAGTGATGCTGCATCTGACTTAAGCGATGCTTTGTAAGTGGTGCCCATCATTAACTTGTTTCTTCTGGGAAAAATCTGAAGCTGCTTCATATCAGCCTACCTTGTAATGGCAGAAGAAAGTGAATTCTTGTGTTTCCTGCTTCTGAGGCTAGGAGGCCTTGGAGGCAAGCTGGGAAGCAACGTTCACTGTGTAGCTGCCAGCAATACTGCAGAAATCACAGAGACATAGGTTCTTTATCATGGATAACGAGGGAGTCTTCATACGGTGTGGAGTCTAGTTCCTTCTCCTGCTAACTAGAAGATTTTTTTTGTGAGATCTTACCTTTGCTAAGTGTCAGAAATAGTGGACGTATTCAGCTCTGCTCACCTAGCACTATTGTGAGAGTGTGTTTAAACATCTGTGAGTTTAAATTTGCAGCTTTAACGTTATGTTCATGTTGCACTTCATTATGGATGCAGCAATGACTGAGGAAACGGAAAAGAAACTGTGAAGAGGCCACGTTTCTTTGTAGCAGCCTAGGAATTCAGATGACAGCATTAATTATTTATGCTGTAGAATGTCTTCATTGGCAGGTGGTGGTGTGAGGAAAGGGGGAAGGTCAAAAAACACATCTACTTATATTTTTATGGTGAAACAGCAGACGAAATAAGAAGCAAGCAGTTAACATCTAATCGAAATCAAGGAATAGAGTTGCAAATTGGCTACTGCAGAGTTTGCTTGTCCCATGCAACAGAAAGTACTGTGATCCTAAATCTAAAATTATCATTTTTGAGGACAACATTTAAGACAGCAAAATAAAAAGGCAATATAAGGACCTCCAGGGACCAGCTTAGTATTTAATAGATAGAAAAGACAGGACATCAGTGGAGATGGAGATAATCCTGGCATTACTTTTGTCCTTTGAATACAGACTGCCATAATCCTTCACGCAGGACGGAACAATGCCATGAAGATGGATGCTTCAAAATGTCCTGTGAAATAACGGTGAAAAAAATAAGTACAGATAAGTGAATCCATCTGTTACTAAAGCTTTTTTTTTCTTTGTTTTGAGGGGAGTTTCTGCTTTGAAAAAACAATTGGAAATGTGGCAGTTACAGATGTGACTTAAAAATAAGACAGTGAAAAGATACTTGTAAGACATTTGGATACATCCTTGAGAGAGAGAGACAGAGAGAGAGAGAGAAAGAAAGGAAGGAAGAAAGAAAGGAAGAAAGAAAATAGCATATTAAATAGATAGAGGCAATAAAAATGTAGACTGTAAATGCTGATAAGAACATTACATTTTAGGGAAAGAATTGTAATGTAATAAGATGCTTGGGAATGATATCTAGTTTAAGGAATAACCAGGTAGAATTGAAATACTTTAGAGTACTATTATTTGCAATTTGTGTCACAATAGCATCTACTGATTCTAACTGGGATAGACCATATTGTACCAGATGTTGAGTAATACAGACAAAAGAGAATCTCTTCCCAGAAAAGTTAGATTTCAAGTGAACAGGATAGAAATAGGTGGGTGGATATGCAGCTTGCCTGGGGTCACACAGCAGCAATTCCTTAATGCTGTACTCTAGTTGCCCATTCATAAAATTACATAGACAAGTTGTGGATATCTGAGCTGTCCCAGCCTCAGTGTTGCATGCAGTGGCCTCTAAACCTTTTTTTGCTTAAAAGTGCTATTCTTTTCCTCAGTGCCAGGGGAGTTGACTGTTGAACTTTCTAGTAGTTATTTTCATATAATCATAGAATGGTTTTGGTTGGAAGGGGCCTTTAAAGATCATCTAGTCCAACTCCCCTGCCATGGGCAGGGACAGCTTTCACTAGTTCAGGTTGCTTAAAGACCCATCCAGGCTGGCCTTGAACACTTCCAGGGATGGAATTAAGCCAGGTCTTTGCACTGGGTGTCCATGGCAAGCTACTGGCAGCAAGGGGGCTGCAGGGATGACTTCTGTGAGAAGACACCAGAAGCTGCTCCCATGCTGGACAGAGCCAGTGCCAGCTGGCTCCAAGACAGACCCACCACTGGCCGAAGCTGAGCCCATCAGTGATGCTGGTAGTGCCTCTGATAACATATTTAAGAAGGGGGAAAAATGCTGCATAACAGCAGCTGGGAGAGAGGAGTGATAAAATGTGAAACAACTCTGCAGACACCAAGGTCAGTGAAGAAGGAGGGGGAGAAGGTGCTCCACAGTGGGGCCGATATCCACTGCAACCCATGGAGAGGACCATGGTGGAGCAGGTACCACACTGCAGCCATGCCAGAGCAGGATCCTGGCAGGAACTCTGGTTCATGGAGAGGAGGCCACACGGGAGCCGATTTTCTGACTCAGGCTGACTCAGGTCTGACTTGCAGGACCTGTGCCCTGTGGGGGACCCACACCGGAGGAGCGTGTTCCTGACAGATTGCACCCTGTGGAAAGGATTGATGCTGGAGCAGTTCTTGGATGGCAGCCTGAAGGAAGGACCCACACTGGAGTAGGGGAAAACTGTGAGGAAAGAGTGGCAGAGAGGAGCTGTTATGGACTAACCACAACCCGCATTTGCCATCCCACTGCACTGCATGCAGGCATGGGTGGTGGAGGAGTTTGGAATGAAGGAGTGAAGTTGAGCTTGGGAAGAAGGTGGAGAAGCAGGGGAGGTGTTCTTATTTTTGTCCTTGTTTCTCATCATCCAACTCTATTTTTATTTTAATTTTCTCCTAGATGAGTGTGTTTTGCCCATGATGGTAATTGGTAAGTGATATCCCTGTCTTTATTTCGACCCTTGAGGTTTCTGTTTCTCATCCTATTTTCTCCCCTGTCCTATAGAGGAGGTGGAGTGAGAGAGTGTCTGAGTGGATGTTTGGCAGCTGGCCAAGGTCAACCCACCATGGTGTCAAAGACGCAGGTGCAGTTGGAATAGGAAACTAAATCCGCTTTTGAAGATGTTAATTTCTCCATCCACTATATTATTAAGGTATTCGCAGTATGTAAAGTCTGATTTTATAAGTTGGTTCTAATTTACTAATGAACTCACCTGAGACATGAAAAATAGTTAAATAAATTTCTTTTTAAAAATACTTTGAAAACTCTTCCCCTTTGTGTACAATTGGAAATACGTGTATTCATGCATGGGTATGTATGAATCTAATCTATGTTCTTATCAATATGTCTGCTGTGTTTGTGCATACTCATCTGGATACACACCCACAAAGAGGTTTTCCCAGTACACATAGAAACTAAGTCATGCAGAGTTGACCAGAAGGGATGTGTTTTCCTTGTTTAAAGAACAGCTCAGCCCATAAGGATTCCGGACATCATTTACTTGGGCATGAGTTATATTGGCCTCTTATCGATTTAAACAGATTTCCATTCCATAAAAACTACTTCTGGTATGTCAAACTGTGCAGTTCACAGATCTTGTAGCAACCTGTAAATGCCTTGTTTTCTAAGAAATAGTCATACTTAATTTTTATTTTGTCCGGATGTACTGTTTGTGCACACTTGCCTATATAGAGAACATTTCAAAACCATTCGTCCATAACATAAGCCACTTTCTAACTGGCAAAGTAATAATTAATTTTTCCATTTTATCATCACTGTAAAAAATAGTATCATATTGTCTCATTTTGCAAGTGAGAATTAATAGTCCATTACTCACAGTCATTCTAATAATCTCACACTCTCTATCTTTAGAGAGGAGCGAGCTCTAAGGAGGAAAGTTTTACCTCTTATTCACTCCCCTAGGTGCTGGAAGGCCACTCTCTCCCTTTCTGTGTCAAGGGATCCTCCAATAGTTCCAGCTGTGCTTCTCTTCCATGCCAGCGCAGTTGTGCAGAGTAAGGAGCTTGCCCTCTTAGCTTTAGTCAGCTCAACTACTTCTTCACCAGTAAACTTGAGGGCCGGATCACAGGCTCCAACGTTGGCATATGCTCAGCCCTGCAAATAATCATTGATTTAATACATGTAATTCTCGAGCTGTGCAAACTAGCCCACTGCCGGATGATAGCTGAGTGTTGTTCAGGAGATAGACTGAGCCAGGAATGGGACTGAGTAGGTGTTTTGGAAGAGGGAGGAGAAAGGTTGGTGTTGGTATACAGGTACCTGCTGTGGTCTGCCATTTCAGTCATGGCCCACTTAATTTTCCAGTGTAGGTATAACCTTGGCCAATCCTGCTGTAAGTACTAAACTGGGGTTAGCAGTGAGTATCTCAACCCTTCCAATACTGTGCCTCAAAAGGGAGAGATGGACAACATGGTGTCAGTCTTTTTGGAAATAAGGCAACCTAATAATATCAAGAGATTGACTGTCCGTTCAAAATATTTTTGGAAGAGGGGTACTATGAAAGTTTTGCCAAAGAAAGGGGTTGTAGTGTAAACACAAGGAAATAGAAAAGACTGTTACCCACATAGTGGCCAGTGGGTTCAGTCACCTTGCAAGGCTGAGTTGGTCTAGCATTCAAGGCAGGGTGCAAAGGAAATGCATCATTCAAGAGACATTTGAGGTGCTTACTACGTTGTATAAAGAGATTTGAACTACCTAGCCTAAGGGATTTTCTTTGCAGCAAACAATTTGGAAGGCATCTACCTACACTGGTTCACATGATAGAAAGTAATCCAAACCTTACAAAGGTGTTAGGTTAGCTTTAAAGGGTGGGATGAGATCTTCAAATGTAGGTACAACTCTTCTGCTGTATTTGAGAAATCATGAAGCTGAATAAAAAGAAATGAGTGTTGAAGTATGGCAGAAAGACTGAAAGGGTATGAGAGGAGGAGAAACGAAAGAGCATAAAGCTTGTTACGCAAATATTGATTGTTGAATGAAGAGGGGGAAAAGGAAGAAAAATAATCAAAAGATTCATAGGTTAAGTAGATGTCCTGGTATAAGGTAAAACAGAACTAATTTTCTGTTCAGTAATTTTACTTTTTAGCTAAGCCTTTTCTAAGTAACTCACTCTCTGAAATTACCAGCCTATTCTTAAGACTGTAGTCCACTCCCAGAGTGATAAGACCTGGTTATTTATATTTTATGCCGAGGAATGGTATGCAGAGAGGCTCTTGCTTATACTTACTGCTATAAAAACCAAGGTCAGCATCATACACAAAGTTATGTTATGCACAAGGTTGGAGGGTCGGAAGCATAAGAGTGTAGAGGGGTCACACCTGTGGGGAGGAACGGACAGGACAGGTGACCCAAAACTGGCCAAACAGGGTATTCCATCCCATCTGCCTCATGCTCAGTATTAAAGCAGAGGGATCAAGGGGGTCATCTTCTTCCTTCAATGGCTGGCGTCCGAGGAGGACTCTGTGTGTCTGCCTTTGATCCTGATCTGTGTGCTCCTGAATCCATGGATGCAGAATCCTGTTCCCATCCATTTCTGAGTCCATTCTGTGACTTTCCCAGTGACTGCTGGTGACATGATTGTCATCCTGGGAGCAAAATACTGGTTTTTTATATATTGTATGTATTTCATTATTTTATTTTTAACTATTTTATCAATTCATTAATATTTTTGTTAAAGCAGTTTAGTGCTTTCTAAACTCATAAGTCTCTCTCTCTATCTCCCCTCTCTCCTTGGAGAGAGAGGTGGTGGATAGCATCTGTCATTCATTCCAGCAGCCAGTCTGGCCCAAACCATGATAGTAGAGTAGAAGAAAGAAAACAAACAATAATAATTTACTTAATGAGAAAAACTGAATGAGTAAATAATGATGCTAATTGATTTGGGAAATGACTAATATGGACATAATGGTTTTGGACTGGAAAGCAGAAGTAAAATGGAATAGTATGGAATGTGAGGTAACAGAATTTACAGGGACAGACTTCAAGAAGAAAAAAGAGAGGTAAATTCAAGAAAGGTAAATTAAGTGACACTGACCTGCTGAACCTGTGAGGGAGTCTAGATACTTAAGTCAGGAGTTACTCTAGAAAATATAATTCTCAATACATTGCAACTGCAATCAATGTATAAAGTGTGACACTTGACAAGAAATATAAGCCGAGGGTATTTTCTCAGTCATTATGGATGATGTAGCTACTGCACCACTGGTTCAGTACCAGTTTCTATTCTGTAGTGCACTGCTAATCACTCGATGCTCAGTTGGCAGACTGAACGAACCAGCTGCCAAAGAGACATCTTTTCATGCCCCATGCTTCCTGAGCAATGGTAGAGAGGGGAGTTTCTCCAGTGCAGGAGCTATTTAACCCAAGCACCCTCAGTTCTGGTCAACTTTGGATGAAACAAATTGAGGGCTAGGAATTAGAAGCTTAGGTTACTAAATATGCTGGCAGTTGTGTTAACAGCCATTTCCTCATCTGGTTTTTAAACATTTTTAAATGAAGGCATAAAAACGAGCTTGTTTTTACTGCCATCAGGTGTGCAAGAATGCAAATAAAGAGTGTTTTCACCTGCAGCCTTGCAAAGTCTATAGCAAGATTCCCTTTACTCCCAGGGCAGCTTGGCCAAGGTCTGTTAGCTGGTAGTGTCCTTGGTCCGTGCGTTATGCAGCCAGCCTTCACCTCAGGAAAAGCTACAAAGCAGAATAATCCCATTAAATACCTGTTGCATCCCATACACTGCATATGACTAACAGACATGTTTCAGTTTTCACTCCCATGCTGTAGTAGCATATGGGTGAATTGATTTTTAATGATAAAAATTATAAAGGAGGAATGATGACCACACATTTGGGAAATTCACGTGTTCGAAGGGCACTGAACTTTGCTGGGTGACACTGACATAGTAAAAGTTTAGAAAGAAAATCATACAGATAGGGCTTTGGAATGGAGTGTGAAATGTCACACCAATCTCAGGGTGGGTAACTACGCCTCTTCCAGTGCAAGATGACCAAGCTTGAAGAGTATCTTTTGTTCCTAAAGCTCCTAACAGCCCTGGGCAGTGGCATCCCTTAAAAATGATGCTGTATTTGTGTCTATTTCACTGTATTGACTATGTCAGTAATACTAAGATTGTTGAATCTTCCCTAAGTAACATAAGAAGAGAGCAGCAATACTAATGTAGGTGAGGCGTCTTTCTTGCATTTGCTTCCAGTGATGCACAATGAAATGGCTTGATAAATTTGGAGCTTTTGTGAACAAGCCGTAAACAATATACAAAAGCCTATACTTTTATTAAAAGATCTAAATATACTTCAACAGATTATTTTTGTCAGAATAACATTTGACAAAGCATGCCTCCTAAACAATTCCATTCTGGGTAGCTGATGGAGGAAAATAATTGTTTCTATAAACTAAATAAATCTGTTCTTGTGCCAAAGCTATAGAAGACAAATCTTTATTCAAATACGTAGTGAAGTAATAAACCTGTTTAAAAGAAATATTTAATGTTTGTTGTTACTATATATTTGCAATAATTGTTTATATTTTTATTTTAGTAGTGGTTTTACTGGAAAGAAGTTTGTTCCTTAAAAAAATCTTGTTAATTCCAGCAACGGAGTGAAGAATTACAGTAGCATTCCTTGTGGAACTGTTCTTCATATATTTGTTTTTGTTTCAGACTTGAGAACAAAACAGCATAAAATTATGCAGCAATGGCTATAAGCAGCAAAAGAAAGGTAAGAACTATTTAATTTGATCCAGACATAAATTTCTAGAAGTAATGGTAAAAACCATACCATTTTCTGGCTTTTGTAAAAAGGGAATCTGAGCTGTCCTATTAGAATATCTCTGTACTGCATCAAACGTTATAACAGCTTGATCCGTAACTGGTTCTTGTAGGCACAGTCAGAAGGAGCATGAAACATCTTACTATTAACTTTCAAAAGTACTTAGCCACCTTAGTCCCAGTTTGAAAAAAATATTTTGGTGGTCAGACTGTCAAATATACGTTCTGTAACTTGTGTTTTCTGAACCACCACACTGAGTACCTACAAGTTTGTGTTGTCTGAGGAATGAACACAGGCTGTTAATTCTAGGTGGGTCAGAATCCCACCTGGCTAGATGCGTTATGGTGCCTAAAGTAGGTTGTCCTGGACTGACAACTGCATTCCTTTGGGAGCCTTGCTGGGGAGATAGGGTAGAAGCATCAGCATCCTTTGCTCCCTCCGCAGACAGTAGGAAAGGGTAGGAACCAACAGCAGCTAGGCTTTTAGGTAACCAAGGGTGGACATGGTCTTTTGAAGGTAAATAGCAACTTGTTCGTCCTGTACTCCATGCCAAACTGAAATCTGCTAATCAAAAGCATCTGTTAGCTCATGGCCTCTCTTCTTCTAGAGCAAGCTTGTATCAAACCATATTATAAATCACTGAGCTTATGGTTTTTTATCTTATCACCAAATCTGGCACTGAATTTCATATGTATTGGTGTATTTGAACATTGTCAGTATTCAAGTTTTGCAGCTTGAATTATGGCAAAGTAGTGAAATGATGGCAAACCCCTTCAAGCAGCAACAGTTATGGATGTTATGGGAGATAGTGTCAAACACCTTGCTAAGGCCGAGAGAATAAATATCTGCTGCTCTTCTGTTGTCCATTGAGACAGTCATTTCACTGCAGAAGGCTATGAGTTTGATCAAGCATGATTTCCTCTTCATAAATCCATTCTGACTACTGCAAAACACCTTCCTATCCTTCGTGTGTTTGGAAGTAGCCTCCATGTACATCTGTTCCATCATCTTCAAAGGGAAGGAGTTGAGTCTGATCAGCCTGTTGTTCCCTGGATCATCCTTCTTGAAGTTAGGAGAAAAAATTTCTTTCTCATAGTTGTCCGGAATCTCCCATGATTGCCATGACCTTTCTGAGAGATTGGTCAGTTCCCTCAGCATTCACGGGTGCATCTCATCAGGTCTGATGGATTTGTATACGTCCAGTTTGTTTAAATGTTCCCTAATCTGATCCTCTTTCAGTGAGGGTGAGTCTTCCTTGTTCCAGACTTTCCCACTGGCCTCGTGGACCTGGAATTGCCACAGGCAAGTAAAGACTGAAGAAAAGAAGGTAATGAATACCTCACCCTTTTCCATATCCTTTGCTATCACGTCCCCTGCCTCATTCAACAGTGGGCCTGCATTTTTCTTGGTCTTTCTTTTGCAACTAATATACCTGAAGAATCCCTTCTTGCTGCCTTTCATATCACTTGCCTGGTTCAGTTCCATGTGGGCTTTGACTCTCCTAATTCCATTCCTCCTTTCCATCCTGGCCTGTCATTCCTAAAGAGCTTTTATACATCCGTCGTAGCACTCCAGAGGTGTGCGCTATCCCACCATGTCTGTATTTGACTAAGACTGTTATCCTCCAACTGCACACACACCTCTTGTTTCTTTTATTTGTTCCTCATGCTGTGTGTGCTAGCGTGCACATACTTCAGAAACACCCAGTTGTACTGGTTTCCCAGAAAAGGCATGAGAGCTTTCCCCATGATACTGTCCTGTAGTCACTCCCTTATTTATGTGCACATGCTTGAGGTGGTCACCCTTCATCCCTGTTTTCATGACTGTGAGGTCTCTTCTGCCTGCATCACCCACACCCTCTGCTTGTCATCACAGTTCACCACTTCCTCATTTGATTGTTAGTCGTTGTCTCTCATCTGCATTATTCCTAGTTGAAAGATCTCACCAGGTTGGCCAGCATATTGGCAAAGATGCTTTTGCCCTGCTTGTTCAGGTGGATTCCCTCCCTTGCTAGAGATCCTCAGATTGTGTTCCTCAGTCCTCAGAGAGGGTCACATGGTCATAAAAGCAGAATCCCCTATAGTCAATATCAGTTGTGCAACAAGTTGTTGAATCACAAAATCCGTGCACTCCTCCTCCAGCAGTTCACCCTCACTGGCAGGAAGGAGGAGAAAAACCATCCGAGATCCTTTGTTCTTGGACCATAATAGTCCAAGAATCACACAAGCCTTGGCAGTTTCTCCACAATGTCCCAGATCTAGAGTGACCTGAAGGAAGCAGCCTCCTTATGGGGCAGAACCAACGTGCTGATGTTCCTTGAAGGGTTCCCAGGAATCCCCCAGTGATCTCTGATAAATCCCCAGAAGATCTAGAAGATCTCAAAACAGAGCCCAGAAGCTGCTGTCTCTCTCAGTGGTCCTCCGGGTCCCTGGTTCCAGGCCAGCTCCTCCATTTTGTGGAGGAGTTAGCCTTGTCAGGCTAGCTTTTAAATCTGTTTGCTTTTAATAGAGAGAGTCACATGACAGACTGGTTTGGTTTTTTTTAAATTTGTCAAAAATTCCAAATAATTTCTATTTTTTTTTCCTGATTTGACAACAAATTAGGAAATTCTTCACTCCAGCATCATTAGAAGTAAAAAGAAAACACAAAACCCGCAGTTGCCCATGTGGCATCATCTGGAAATGGTGGTTTGTGGACGCCCTTTGCCCTTCCTCTGTTTCCTCCCCGTTGCCCTCCTTCCCTCCCATTTCCCACCCTTCGTTTCCTTCTCTCTTTGCTTTTTTCCTCACTTCCTTTATTATATCTGAACTTTGTCTGTCAGTATTTGAACCGATTTGTAGCTGTTCAATATGCAGTTTGAATTCTTACCTAAATGTGTTTTGTTTTTTCTTTTTCTTTCTGTCCTGGAAGGGAAATTATCAAAACACTGCTTTTCTGTCTAACATAGGAAGAGACTGTAGACAATCATGCTAATATGCATGGGAAGACCAGCACTGCTGTCAGCATTAGGAACTGAAATATGTAGGGATTCAATAAACTCCCAGTTCTCCAAATATTTAGTGTGGGGAGCTCCCCCAAAGTCAATCGGTACTCCACAGGCAAGAAAGCAAAAGGCTGTTCCTTGAAATTACAAATGGAGTTGATTAATACCATTGATTTTTGATTTAAACTGATTCAGTAACATGAGAAAAACGAATTGGTTTCTTGGTGGTACTTGCATGCATAAAGCTGTAGATAACATGATATCTGAGTAATAGGCACCAGAAACAGATATCATTGATGGCATAATTATACATTTACTGTAGTTTCAGATTTATCAGCACATAAAGTACATGGATTACTGCAGGTTCCACAGTATTAACACAGTTACGGCAATTTGATTTCATCTAAACATATTAAAATCAATGCTCAGTGTTTGGTTTAATTTCAAGCATAAATACTACCAAGGGTTTTTAAGATGTGGAAAGCAGTCTCTATTGTGAAATGCATATTTCACAGCGTGTGTCACTTGTCCATTATTTAGCTGCAGAGTGATATATCAATTGAGAAAGCTGGTAACGAACCACAAGTCACTCAATGAAGCATCAAATAACAGTAAATGAGAATTTTTTTGCCGTCAATTCAAATTCAATCAAAAGCAGTGCACTATATTATTTTGTACAAAGTTATAAAACTGCGTTTGGAATGTATTCTCTTTCCTATGACCTTTTGTGGTTTTTTTTTTTCTTTTAAAATGTAAATTACTGTAAATGTAGCTTCCAGTTTCAGGACTACTTATCTGAAGACAACTATTCTAGCTACATCAGAAAGTGGCGGAGTATGCACTTATTTATTTATTTATTTACTTATTTATTTATTTATATGCAAATGCATAATATCTGCTGTGATTATGGCATTTAAATCAATGGTCTGTCTATTGCAGATATTTTCTGTTCTGGTTTCTGCTATTTCTGCAACAATTATATTTTTCTCTCTCTAGTGTTTCTAATTATGCTTCTGGTAATCTCCCTGCCTTCCTTCTATTTTTATCCTCTTCAGCTCTTATGTGTCTTTTCTCACTGTTGACCAGTCTTACATTCTGTCTTTCCTGTCACTGTTAATGCACATACTTATCCATCTGCTCCTTGAAACAGTTGCAATGACATACATTCTTGCTTGCTTAAGTACTGCTTGTGTGTAAAAAGCATTATTTTACAAGTTCCCCATCTATTACATCCGTCTGGCTCATGTATGTGTTACTTATATGCATCCTTTTTACATTCTTTCACATGAAGATCTATATATGATGAGTGTGACTGTATGTAATGTGGAAAAGCGGAATAAATGCACAATGTTCCTACTTTTACTAGAACCAGAAGGAGTTCTGATAACTGAAAAAGGTAACAAATGGTGAAGAGCAGAATACAGATGTTTGGGATTAGGTCACATATTTATGATGTTTCACCCTTTATAAAAGAATTGTTATGTAAAGAGCGTCTTCAAAACATTTTCACTTCTAGAAGCCTTTGATGACTATGGCTGTTGTGACTTGGAAATTATTGATCATCTTTGGTATTAAAAATGCTTCAAGAAAATGTCATTTGAGTAGGTCAGAGCAAGCATTACAGAACTACGGTATATAGCCATTTAATATCTTATGTTGTAATGACTGGTTTAGCATTCATTAAGATAGTCTGTTTAAGCAGAGAGGAAGTTTAACAGTTGTTTTGAAGATTTGATGCAATTTTTGAAGCTTTGATGCAAACTAAATTAAGCTTAAACTGATTAATGAAAAAATGTCAGTGGTAGGACCTGCATGGACAGAAGTCCTATAAAGAACTGATGACACCAATTCGCTACTTCTGGAGTTTAAAGCATGGTAAACTTGTACAGGTCATGGTTTGAGCACTTTCTGAATGTCTTAGGTCTGGAATATGTCGCTATATTCGTTAGCTCCTTTCTGCTCACAGAACAGTAGCGTAATCCAAGTTGGAGGGGATGCTCTGGTCTAACTCCCCCCTGAGGGCAATTCAGCTCGGCCAGGCTGCTTGGGGCCGTGCCCGTTCAGCCTGAACTCCAGGGCCTCAACTGTCTTGCTGGCGCCCCACTGGACTTGGGGCCAACAGGACAGCTGAGGCCTTGGAGTCCACATATCTTTCTTTCACTGGGGAGCCCAAATCTGAACTCCAGACACAGTCGGAGAGGTGTCTATTACTGAGGAATCATCACATCCTTTGACTTGCTGGCTACAACTCTACCACCGCAGCTCAGCATGCAGCTGGTGTTCATCTCTGCAAGAGCATGGCGCTGGCAAATGCTCAAGTTGTCTACCAGTATCAGCAGGTTACCTTTCCCAAAGCTGCTTTCTAGCCTGTCAGCCCTCTATACAGATCCATGGAGTTATTCTGTCACAGGTATGGGACTTCGCAGTTTTCTTTACTGAACTTTGTGAGATTTCTTCTGGCCCCTTTCACTAGCCTGTTTAGATCCCTCTCAATGGCCGCCCTCCAGCATATTGACTGTGTGTGCCATTTTGAGGTCATTCATGGAACTTGCTGAAGATGTCTTCCACCTCCTTGTCAGGGATGCTAATCAAGATGTTATTTGGGGGTAGCACAAAGCCTTAAGGAATGCTACTTGTAACCAGGTGCCTCTTGGATATTGTGCTGGTCACTGTTCTCTGAATCTGGCCACACTTTAATATCCAGCCATATTTTCACGATGTAGTTGTCCGGTGTGCTTCACACTTCTGATTTGAAAATCTTGGCATACAGCATTAGGAATGTGTAGGCTTTAGGCTGGGTTTCTCCAAAGCTCTCGCATAATAAGAGCAACAACAAAACCCATATATGAATAGCAGCCCCAAATTAGAATAAAGCCAATTCACTGTATGGCACTGGAGATGTGGTGTAACGGCTGTGCTGGGGGAGGGAATTAAAAAGGAAAAAGTATTTTGTTTGCGTTTCTGCCATAATATGCTATGCATCACAACTGTCATTTTCTTTGCATTGGTAATGATAAAATTGTCACTGCTTTTATTACACTAAAATTAGTGTCTGATTTTTCTTTATTTGTGCAAAGCTTTTCTGAAAATGCTGTTAATGTTAGCAGAAACACTTCCTATAACACTCTATAATGTTGAACTGTTTTCTGCACAGCGAGTGTTTACAGCACTTGAGCGTTCTTGCTTATTTTGATATAGTAAGTAGCAATATTTAAAGGGTTTGTGTCAATGATGGATTTATTTTTTTTTTAGTTTGCAGTTTTACCATGTACATTTTTTGCAGTTTTTTAATCTAAGTGCTTTCAACTATAGATTTGTTAAAACCAGGCAAGAAAAAGACAGCAAAAAATTACCTTAAGAGCGGGAACTAAGGGGCTAAGGGACTAAGGGACTTAGTGTCACGCTGAGCACCCGCATTGCACCTTGAGCTCCCTCTCAACCAGTTTTGCAGTAGATTCAGGTGCTGAAGGCCCAGGTCCACAGGCCAGGTGATCCTCCTGCTTATGGAAGCTCAGCAGCTTGGGAAGGGGTAGGCACGGGTGGCTGTTTTGGCTGCCACTCTGCCTGCTGAAGGGTCGTGGGGAGCATCCTGCTCATTGCGGTGCTGGCGTCCCTATGGAAGGCCCTACAGCAAAGGTCAGTAGCAGAAGCTCGAAATTGCAGTGACCTCACAGTTTTTTGTTGCAGATGGCAGAAGTTGTTCTTCTACACTTAATATGCAATGTAGAGAAAATAGAAGTGGTATAATATCTTTTCGGTTACAGAGGTTCATACTCTATTATTTTTTTTATTTTATTCTTCAGTGTGCAACTGTTCACACCCTGCCAGGGATGTATTGGCTAAATGCTTTATTTAAAACTAACCCATTTTTATGAAGAGTTTTCCTTTGAAGTTAATGAGGAAATAAGCAGCAAGATCCAGATTCTATCATTTTTAAAGCCCTTGTACTTAGAAGAGGAAGTACATCTGTGGTGTATTATTTATTAAATTATATTTTATGATTTTTTTAGTGTGAACAAATCGAAATTGACTGTTTTGCCAATATTAATTCCCCACTGGTGCATCTCACAGTGTGGTCTTTTCCAGGGACAGGTCCAGTTCCTCAGGGAAGTAAATAACTCAATGATTTACTGATAAAGCAACCCAGTATATATATATCACCCATGTCTCATGCATCACTGTCACAGGCAACAGCTTGCCGTGCTAAGTGATTCTGTGTTGCTCTCTTTGGCATTCTTTCTCCTGCAATCAGTTAATCCTAAAAAACCACATGATTTTACCCAAGCTTATATGAGTGGATTCAGTTTTAAAATGTAATTCTATAAACTTGAATATAATAGTTGTCTTTGTGAATTTATAGGTGGCTTATCATTGAAAAAAAATGTTGGTAGCTGTCTGTAACTGCTCTGGATTTTCCTCATGCATTTTAGAATGATTATCCAAATCCCTTAGAATCTTTAAAGGTTTCTGCTCTGATAAGATATTTCCGAAGTCAAGGAATACTACTTACATTTTAAAGATTAGGAATAAAGCATGGATACTCTAAGGCTGTATCTAAACTGCTAAATAAAAAAGGGACTGGGATCTCAAAGACATAAGGTGCTCCAGTTTTGAGACTACCCTCTTGAAAAACTCCATGTGCTAGCTGGAGATGCTTGCCATCTTGTCAATAGATTTTGCAGTGAAAGTTAGGATCAAGCTCAGAGAGATTTCCAGATTATTTATAGATCAGAATTGTGTCAAAGAAATATTACCCTAAATTTGAGAGGGATTACAATTGCTGATCTCAGCAATAAGGCTTTGATTCATATTACCTGAAGGCACTACATGGACCTATAGCAAGGACACCCTCATCAAAATCCAGGAACTGAGCCTACTTTTCTTGAGTTCTGCCCTCTGACAACAAAGAGGTTGAGGGTATAGTGTTTTCTACTTACTTAAATTTATTCAGTGTTCTTAATTCATTGCATCCAAGAACGGTAGTGTGGCTGTATCCCACCTAACTCCAGGTATTCCCTTAAAATGCCTGAACTGAGGGTGTAGTCAGAGGCTTCTTATATTGTCAGAGGGAAGATGAGCCCCGCCAGGAGGCAATTCAGATCATCTCAGTACAGGCTCAGTCCTGGTTTATCTCTACGGCCTTCTGAGGCTCGGGAGCACTGGGATAACTGCCTCTGCAAGACTTGCACAGGCTTGTCTCCACTGGGAACAGGAGTATCTGGATTGCCTGAGTCAGTCTGGATTTGTGTTTACATCGCCAGGGGACAGTTCTGGTAATCTAGGAGGGATGGTGCAAAGGGTGGTTCAGGCCCTGAGTCGTTTCAATTAAACACATCAAACATACTAAATAATCCGTGCTGTGTTTACCTGAGTTTGCCTCTTATTATCCTCATATAGCATTGCTTACAACTTGAAGGGAGAAAGATTTACTTTTATGCTTTAGTAGATCCTTTATTCTGCCTCCCCCATCCCTTGAGGAACCCCCTTCCTCCTAACAAAAAACTGCTTGGCAGTTCTCCTAAGCTGCCTAAATCCCAGGGATACCTTATTTCTTTGACGTCAAGGTTTTTGGCACCTCTGGCTGCCTTTACATTCAAAGGCATAAAAAATAAGGGAAGGCTAGGAGACCTGGCGGAGTGCAGCACCCCACTCGCCCACCCCACTGAATTGCTAGCGCGTCCTCTGGATGTATTTTGGACACCTTAGGTAAGGTGTCCCCAAACACATCTGTTCGAAGAGGCTAGCTGTGAGCACTGTGGGCTGGAGTCAGTTGGTGCCATTTGACCTTGGACCAGGGATCGCTCCTTGACCTCTTTTTTTTTTGCAGTATAAACAATATATGCTTAGTTACTTATGACCACAAAACATTACACATACATGAAATTCAGTCTTTTTTTCTTCCCTAGCCCTGGTAAGTATGTTCAGAATGGAAACCCTTTATCCACACCTGCATCCAGTAAAGAAAGGCACCTCTTTCTTTACCGGTGGACATTTAGCATGTGCAGGCTGAAAGCCACCTCTGGGGCTGGTTGAGCCATGTAGACCTTCAGTAAACATTCCCATGAAGCAGGTGCCGTCAGAAAGGAAAAAGAGGACATTTGGGGGAGAACATATTTGTCCTTAAGTTGGCATTTAACCTGCCCATAAGAAGGAAATGCCCAGTTTTATTATTTTTAAAAGATGATTAGCTAAAAAGCAGTGATTGCTACAATGTGGTAGACATTTTCTGAGTGTAGCTTGTGTGCTCAAGGTTGTTATTAAACTGTTTGGGACCCATTTATGGTGCTTTCTTTTGCATAGGGTCGCTTTCTCCACAGGTTGTTTCACTGATGTCAGAATGAAATAAGGTGCAAGTGAGAGCAAATAACACAGCAGCGTTTGGCTTTGGTCAGAAACTTTTGCTTCTACAGACTCTGCTGTCTAAAACCAATGATTCATCTAAATCAACAACAACAACAACAAAGGGAGCCAAACAGATTTGTTGCTTTGTTGAAGATTACATAGAGCAAGTAGTAAACCCTGAAGGGATGCTTTCCCTTTGATTGACTGATAGATAAAGAGAGAGATTTCAGTCTTCATTAAAAAAAAAAAAAAAAGAAAATGTAAAAAGCCCCAGACAGTTTCAACTGAGTGGGTGAGTACAGCTTGGTGTTAGATGTAAGCTGATACTGGAAATGTGTTTGGAAGGACAAACAGAAGGGCACATCTCTTCAAACAGAAAGGGGAGCTGAAGTTGGTGGTTTTTAAAATGACATTTTTAGAGCAGAGTCTAGAGACGCTTTAAGAATATATTTGTAGTTTGAGTTCACATAAATTCCATTCTTAAATATCTCTGAAAATGTATTTTATTCTAGGTACAGATCTTTCAGACAGGAATTCTGTTTGCAGCATATTTTTCTTTAAAGGGTTTTGCATTTCTGCATAAAAAGCTTATTAATTATTTGTAACTGCTTGTCATCATATTCTGATAATAGAGGCCTGGTTAAGGATAATAACTACCACATCCCTATTTTGGGTCATATAGATAATATATATGTATTTATACGTATATACATACACGATTCTTGGTGCAATATTACCCAAAGCATCTCCTTTCTCCCTGTACACAGGACCAAAAGTGCAGGCACATCATTTATTGATAAGACAAAAAGAATGTAATGAAATTATCAATGTTCTTGAATTAATTATGAACATGATTAAGAAAGCTAAAATCTCAGGAGCCAGGATCTCATTACCCATTCAGTCTTAGGGATTGCTTTCATTCAGCAAGGCAAAAAGGCTTTGAGCAGTCCCACAATTGCCTTAGTCTCATTTATTTGTGGTAGTATTAAGGTTTATTTGTTTTCTGGTTTGCACTTCTTCTGAAATTATTTCTCTTAGTTTATTCATTTAACAAAATGTTCCTTCCTGTGCCACAGAAGAAAGTGCCTATAAGGCCTACATAGGTTCTTCAGTCTGCAAACCTCCCTTTGAGAACATTTCTTTCAACTCACATTGCTGGAGCTCCTAAATATCTTTCAAGGTAAGTCTGAGAATGTAGCCAAAAAAGTTCTTTCAGATTTATGTCTGCAGCTGTACTACAGTACTGTCTGATTCCCATTCAGCTCGGAGCCTTAATGACATCATTATTACGCTGTCTGAACCAGATTTAACTTGGAGCCTGCACTATATTGTTGCTTATCTTCCTATGTGGGAGATTCAGTGTTACTTTGTGTAGAAAATAATAATGGGCAGGTGATGGTGTCGCAGTGCTTCAAATGCTAGACTTTCAAAATCTGGGGAGACAGAATCAGCGCTGGATAGATGCAAGCATGTCTATTTTAAATTCGCTTCTGAGTCTAAGAAATTACAGTCGGGTGATGCTTTTCTTGCACAATTGTCTGAATGAGGAATGTGGTGTGCAGCTGCCTTATTTACAGAGTCAAAATGCACTCTATTACTTAACAATTTTGACTTTTCCTCTTTACAAGGCCCTTTTGAATTTTTTGTTATCGCAGGGTTTGCCCCCAAATGAATGTCTGAATGACAGGGCATAATGATTAACTTCTGGCAGTAACCCTGCAGAAATAATGCACTTAATGATTTTAAAAACAGAAATAAAATCTTGTTAGCTCAAGAAGCAGAGATCTAACAGACTGCTGGGGTTTTTTGGTGAGGGGTTTTTTTTTGGTTGTTGTTTGTTCTTCTATTAATAGAAGTTTGATATTTTTTTTTAAAATGGGGTTTGTGTTCAAAAAGAAGAGAGGAATCTGTAGCCCTATATTTGGTACAAGCTATTATCTACCGGAATAGACCAAGGACAGCAAAGAACATATTTTAGATTTAAATAAGTGCTGTCTGTGACAAACGAGAAAGATTGATTTCAGTTGTTTTCTCCATAATGCTTTGATATAGTATTTTACTGCCTCTCCTAATCTCAGTTAATAAATATAAACAAAATGCAAAGCAATTAATTTGCTCAGAGTATGTACATCACCTAAATGGGACAGTCAGACTGAAAACACAATGATAATGCCTTTTCTCCCTCTTGGTAACCTTGAAATGTGGGATTACATTTACAGCCTGGAACAAAAAGCGTGTACAAATGCTACTGTTCATCTCTTCCTAGAGTTCTGCAGACCAAATGACAGTGTGTTTAAAGAAATGCATTTAGAGGAACTTTTGTTAAAACTGACATGTGAAAGCCATTCATACTACTGGCATATACATCCCCTGGCAATTAGAAAACAATATTCCTCCTTTTTTTTATTTTTTTGGTTAAGATTCAGGCATGTGGGTTCTTTAAATTTATGTCTAAATGAAAGATTTTACCTTCAACACAATTCTTTGCTGTCTGCTTCAGGATTTCATATTTTATTCAAAAAATGGGTATTGAAGATAATTTGACATACTCTTAAAAACTATACTTCATCACTCTGGGCCTGGTTTTAGCTTTCATTTTGATGGCAACTTTGCAAGTGTTAAAGCCATATATGATACAAAGAACATAAATTCTATTCCTCTATCAGACAGAAGAAAAAAAAATGATTTTTCTCCTTTTTAAGACTTTTTTGAAAAGGTACTGAAGGTAAAGCTTTTTAATTTCATCTCTTTCTGCAGAACTGAAAATATCTCAGTCTATTTTGATATTTCTCTCCCATACCAGCCTTAAAAAGCAATATTCTGTAGATGCAAGAAATTGATCAAGTTACAGAGCAGTTTCCAGTTTTATCAAGACAGGGAAGTTCAGCAGCATATTTTTAGGTGCCATCTCTCCCTTTAGCACTTGGATATTTTCTGATGCTCAAGCAAAATACTTTGGGGGATCAAATTTATTACCTAATAAGAAATGTATAGCTACCAATAAAGGCAGGAGTAAATAAATAGATTGTCACCTGTATGGTATGAACCTAGCAAATAAACCTATTTCTTTAAACTCTGTTATCATAAGAAAACACACTGTTTTGTTTTATTAATGTTGCAATATATTTCTAATACAAAATTCATACAGATTTGGTTATCTCAAAGAGTTCACGTTTGCATAAAGTACTGTGAAAGCACTTACTGAACTAAAATAGCACAGTTTAATAGGAAATGTTTAAATCAAAGAATCGGTAAGAATATAACCTTTTGCATTTGTGGAGAATACTAAATTGCACTAATTAAAATAGTTCAAATGTGTAAGAGTTTTCGTTTGGTTTTTGGACCTTTGTAATGAAGATGAAACCAGAAATGCTGACTTTTTGTCTGTTTACCATATCCTAGATTTTTCTTGATTTCTAGCAAGGGAATGGATTTAGACTGAAGGTTGGAAAGTATGTGCATAGTTCGGGTCACCGGGGAAGGGTTATGGAAGGATTACAAGGTCAGGCTTTAAATGAGCTCTGAGAAAATTGTGCTTTAGGATGAGAAACAAGCTGCTTGTTTACTAGAACGTGAATTTCTTTTTTCCATATTATTATTCAGAAGAATGGCCCCGAAATAAAGGCAATGCCTCCAAAATAAGTCACGAGGGAATCCAAGAAGTTCGAGATCCTCAAATTACGCATGCTGATTATATGTCACTTCGATCCCATTAACTCCGAAGACACGAGGGACTGACTGTTGCAATCAATAATTTAACTCAAACTGACTTTGGAAAGAGCAGGATCAGGCCCAAGATAATTATGAAGGTGACCATTTAGGACAAATGCTGAAGTTAGTGGTGAGGGGGTGTCGTCAATGCATGTTGTTTATGCCCTCTGATAATCTCTCAAAATACCGTGTTTATCTGGTGGGCCTCTCCTGGCCGGGAGCCGATTGACATTTCACGGCTGTGTCAAACTGAGTGCAGTTGGCTTTTTTTGTCTTTCTAAACACTAATCAAAAAATAATGCTTAGAGACCTCTGTTATCTAATTACTGGCAAAATTAGCAAATCGTCATTTAAATAAATTCCATTTGGGGTGTTTTTAAACTGTATTTAAATCCCTTCATATGAAAAATTATAAATTATACTTTTAAATGATTTTTTATTTAAAATTGGGAGGGAACGTCCATTGGTATAAACTAAATGAAAACACTAAGAATTTAAATAGCTGTAGCTTGCTAAACTACTGACTGATAACATAATATTTTCATTTTACTTTTGGAAGTTCAAGAAAAGTTACAATTACATTTTCCATTGAAAAGAATAAAAACATCTTCACAAGCAAGTAAAATCTGAAGAGTGTCTTCCAATAAGGGGTTTGCCAGAAAATTTCAGTGTATTTAGATACTGACTTTTATAAAAAAATAGATTTTCAGACAAATTGACAACAAGCTGATTTCAGACAGTCTCCATTAAATTCCTTCTGCATACAGTGTCCTAGCTTAATTCACATCAGTATTTTCAAGAACATTACATTTCACTGTTGCAAAATATTGTGTCTTTGCAGGGTGACAACCTTTTAGTATGAGGGATGTTTTTTTGGGGGGGGCTTACAGCATTGTGGTGTTTCCTCCTCACTTCTGCTGCTGCTCAGATTCAGTGCGTACCGCATCTAGTAGCACAGAAATAGTTTGCATTAGTTTTGGAAGAAATAATTTTACGAGGAGGTCAGCTTTGTCCTGAATGGGTTAAACAGAACTACCTGCTTTAGATTGATTTAAATCAGTAATGGATCTGCTCATAAAGCTGCTGTTACTAGATATTACACTGCTATCTTAGTCCTTTGATAGCCCTGATAAGAAGTGCTTACCACAGAGGATGCTCCTAAAGGACAGATATTGTTTCCTGTACCTCAGGGAGTAAAACGCCATACTGCTGGATCAGGAACTTTTACTAACAGCAAGTAAATTCAGGTCTTATCAAGTTACAGCACAAACTGCACTCATGTTTTATTATTCTCATTAGAGATTTAAGGACTAATTCCAGTTGTTAGCGCTTAGCAGTTTAATGTTTTCCATAGATAAGAATTAAGATTCTTCCGGGGGATTTTTTTATTTGCTAAAGCTTGCAAAATATAATGTGGTAATGCACTTACTTTGATGTAATACAACTGGATTTCCTAAATGTTTTTAAGGGATAGGGTTTTAAAAATTTAAATCTAATAACTGAATTTTTCAACTCCAAAATACACTAATTTTCAATCAGCTAGGGTTTTTAGAGCTAAAAGAGTGCAAATTTTGCTTTGAAAAAAGTATGATACCAATATTGTTAGTCCTTGAGCTTTCCTGTGCATTACTAATGCTTTCAAATAGATGCAGATCAACAAAGGTAAGGTAGGAATTTCAGCATGCAGAAAATTGTCAATTGAACCAACTTACTACAAAGACCTTCTTTACAAGCAATGATGTTGATACATTTTTGAGTCAGAAAATGAGGAAATATGGGTTACCTATGCTCCTTCCGAAATGAAGTACCCAGAGAGATAGTAAATCTTAAATTTTCCATCCATTAATTTCTCAAGAGATTCATGAAGACATGAAATTGAACGATGTGAAACAAATAATGATATATGTGCATTAGGCTGATGAAGGTAATGATGTCAGAGGAAAGAATCTGTGGATTTGCATGATAAGGTGACTTGAAACTGAAGCTGTGGCTTCATTACCTCAGCCTTCTAAGTTTAACTTGCTTTGAGAAACTACGAGTCAGGATCTTGTAGGTGGGTTTCAGAGCTGTGGCAGTGCCACGAATCCCAGCTATAGTTACGGCAAACGCTTTTGCTCCCAAAACTCTAATGCATCTGGTCAGCTTTTGGAAATTAAGCATTGGCTTCCCCATGACTTGCCCATCTTCATGTCTCCAAGTTATTCTCTCAGGTCACAGACATTGCAGAGACTGCAGACTCAGTTAAAACGACCTTGCGTCTTAGGAAGTTCAGTTTGGGTAATTAAGTCTACTTATCTAAATAATTAATATAATTTACTATAATCCACCTGGATGCAATAATCATAATCTCCAGTCCTCACGTTATAAATTTTGATGTGTGTTGTTACAGTTGTTACACTCTGTGCGGGCATGTTTCTGGTTGATTCCTCTTTATATTTTCTCTCTAACTCATTGGATACATCCTATTTGAAATGTTTTCCTTGGTAATATTACCTCATAAAGGCAGGCCCTGTAAGAGCATCACAGCTAATCAATAATAATTGTTGTTAGTAATGATTATTGATTAGCTATGACATTGCATTTGGAAGACATATTTTATGGAGGAGCAATACCAGGAACAATAGGATAAATCCCATTGACTTAGAAACATGTTTCCAGAAAAGCTTTTAAATAGGTGTATTTGTGTATTGTTTTTAAGATGGGCTATACAATAGTTAGTTCCTTGGATAGTTTACTGTTTTTAACAGGTGACGCTTGCTATTGGTGCACTTCACTTTCATGCAGGATTGCTTTCCTCTGGTATTTTCCTTTTGAAGTTTAAGGTTATACTCGCAGTCATGTTATTGGGTGTAATCCTCCCCCATATAAAAAATAAATTTATTATGAGGATCTCCCATTAGATATCTTGGAAAACTTACATATAGCTGTTCTGTGTCCAAAATGCTGTTCAGTAGATTTTCCAAAGCACCCAGGTAACAGCTGGTGCAGGCCATGTGCCAGCCTTGACAGCCCATATGCTCTCTTTAGTGCTGTAATTATCTCAACACAAAACTCTGATAACCCAGTCTACAGGGTCCAGTTTCACTCGGTTAAATTGACTCAGTGGCTTTGTTAGTAAGTTCCTTTGGCACAGTAAGAACTTCATCAAGACTTTAAGTATTGTGGCAGGCTTGGAAAACCAATATGACTGCTAGTTTCAAGACAGGTGTCTTATTAACCCTAGGAGATTGTAGGTTTCAGTTCATTATAGTGGCACCCAGCAGCACTACTACAGTTAAAGGTCTGTCATTGTTTCCATTATATGCCCTCCTTTTCCAGAAGACTTTCTGATTCCTTTGGTTTAGCCTGCTTTGGGCTATACTTTGGCATATGACTCCTCAGCCTGGAGGCATTTTTCTTCTCTTTCAACAAAATTTGATCGAAATTGCTTTCGTTGTGCATTGTTTTTTTTTTTTTCTTTTTCCCCCTTTTTTTTTTAATTAGAATTAGAGGAAAAAATAACACTTTGCTTAATTTTTATACTGCTTACAGCTTGAAAAGATTATGACTATTTTTCTTTCTAAAATAAACACTTTGATTGTCATGACTTTGCGCAAGCCTTTTAGGTCAAAAAAGAACATTGATAGGATAAATTGAGTGAAGGTCAATGCCTCAACTTTTTTTTTTTTTTTCCCCAATGACTCTGTAGGGAGCAGAAGAATGTATGCTATGGTTTAGTTTTAGGTAGTCCTGCAAGAGGCAGGAAGTTGGACTCGATGATCCTTATGGGTCCTTTCCAACTGGAGATATTCTCTCATTCTGTGATTCTGTGTTCAGTTGTGTGAGTTTATCCAAAGTTTCTTTTGATACCTGTGCCATGCCTGAGCCAAAGTTGAGTGAAGAGAAAATAATAGACCTGTGGTTTATGTCTGACTTGTGGGTTACTGGTATTGGTTCAGTTCTGTGTGGACAGGTACTCACATCACTACTGGATGCTTGGATAGTCCGCTCATAGTGTCTCATGCACGTGGGTCTCATCCAAAACCAAAAGGAGTCAATGAAATCTTTCCATTAGGCTTTTGGTCAGGTGCTTAGTGGATGTGAATGAACCAGGGGTGGTCTCTGCGATTCAGACTGGTGAGGGGCGAGCATGAAGAAAGCTGAACTATTGTCTGCATAGCGCAAGGCTAAGCCAAAAGCTGCTTGCCTTGTTTATTCAGAGCCCTTATTGATTCTCCCAGGGTGAAGAATCTTCTTCTTTACATGTCTGAGGTAAATTACAGCTCTCCACTTGGTGGATGATAGCTGTCTGCAGCCCTCTGCTTGGCAACCTGACCTTTTCCATTAGCACAGGATATACAACAACTTTTAAAGCTCTGCGAATTTTTTGCTACCAGTTGCTGAAACGAGGTTGTTGCAGTTTGGAAGTGAACGAACTCCAGCTTCGCTCTGCTGGAGAAGAAACACAAGGACTCTTGCTATCTAGCTTGTCTTCCACAGGTAGTCATGCAACTAAAGTCATCATTTATATGTTGTCAGGAGTACTCACCAAATTTATTGACTTGCACATTATTCTCTGCAAATAAGTTCTGGCTGCTCTCTTCATATTATAATTAAAACGGCAAGGACTTTAATCATTTATGAAATTTTAAACTACATACTGAATATAAATGTATCATTCAATGTGATAGAATGAATTAAATTCATCATTGTCAAATAAATGTATGAAAGATGAAATATCTCTCATCCCGCATCATTATCCAATAAAAAGACTGTTTTCCGAGTGCTGTAGTATAGCATGTGGTTTGTGTCATCTTTAGGGCATTTCCAGCAAATGGAAGACTTTCAAAATACCTTTAAAAAGTACATTTTTCAAGGACTGTGTTTTTAATAACAGCTAGCTTAGACCTAAACCTTATAGACCTTTCCTTTCATTTTCTGCTAAAGAGGCTACTGACAGGCCCATGCTTTTTAAGTATGAGAGACATGCTGTTATTTGCCTTTTGCTCTGCTGTCACACTGAAACTATGTCCCACTACAGAAACTATGAAGCTGTTGCAAGTACAGGGCAAGTGTGGCTTGAGGGGGGCTCCAGGGTCTGGGATGGAAAAGAGGTCCTGGCACGGGAGCTGCTCCGCAGTCACAGTGCTGTGACACTGGGCAAAACACCCATCTCTGTGGGAAGCCACATTTGCTTTCTGTTGATTATGTGTGGCTGTGGGTTTTGGAGGTGAGTCTAGAGTTCATTCTATGAGCTTAGGTTTTCTTCGGGAAGAATCAATCTGGGAAATAAAATATAGCAAAAATCTCAATAATTTGTCTTCCGTAACTCTACCTCATCATACAGAGCTGTCCCTGCAGAAAACCTCGTCCAGCTTCTCTTTGCCCTTCCATGTTTTCACAAAAACAGCTGAAGACCAAACACAGGAAAACTCTTGCTAAAGATGAATGATACTTATTCTTTTTGAAATTCTCATCCTTTCCTGGGACACTTTCTTTCTCAACACCTTTTTATTCTTTTTTTTTTTTTTTTTTTTTTTTTTTTTTTGGAATCAGCTTATTATTCTGCATCTCATTCCCATGAGCTGCTATGAGTACTGCCTGTCTTCTCTGTTTTCCCACGAACTCCAGCAAATGGTCTTGTCATTACTGATAAACAAGTGGTGAATTTAATTCTTGCAAACTAAAGCAGGAGTTCTAGAGTCTCTGGCTCAGAAAAAGTATAAATTGCCATTATCAGAGAGTACCTCCCTACACCAGTATCCTTCAATGGATGGGCAGTTCTCTCGGGTGGATGGAGTGTGACAGAGTCATTTTTTCACTCAATCACTTACACATTAAAGCTTTTGCATGCTCGACACCTATCTTTATAGAGGAGCTCGTGCCATATAGATCACAGAACAATCATCAGATGGTGTATTTTGGACTCCTGCTTGAGACCCTACAGATGCCAAAACGATTCTGCAAAGGGGGCTGGATCCAGCCTCAGATCATTACTGATGTAGATTGTATTCAAATCACTATCCTACAATTTATTCTGGGTTGACAAATACTTAAATTAATGAAGCAATCACTGTCCTGAATAGCACCGAAAATACATTCTGAATTCATAGTTAATATGCCAGTAGAAAAAAAATTAAGAAAATAGAATGTATTTAATGTTTCTCATTTGTGTTAGATACATCACCTTCCTTTTTTACATGTAGCGTAAATTATATGCTTTTCACTGTATGTATTATTTGTATAGCATTTGGCCATATATCAGGATGAAATACAGTTCTCTAATTAGCTCCTTCCAAGTACTTACAGTTATCCCAGGCTGGTGATCACCCGTATTAAAGCAAATGTGGCCCTGGCGATTGTTTGTGCATGCAGTTGGACAGCCATGGCAAAAATCTTTCTAAAGATTTCTTATGGCTCACCACCACAGTATGAGCAGTAATTGTCTGAGACAGTTCACAGGGATCAGGCAGTTTGCTTGTTATGGTGAAGCACGTATCATGAAAGAAGACATTTGAGGTTTAATGATATCTTTCTAATAGCTTTATGACAGAGTTCCTTTATACTGAAGGATTTTATTAGGTTGGAAATATAATTTTCATGAAGTCTCAAAATAAAAAATAGTGGAAGTAAAGTACATTTGCTAAACCCTTTCAATTCTTTTTCTCTTGCTACCCAGTGTTGTTTCAAAGACTAGAAGGTGATGTTGTATTCCTTGGTGTGCTGTTTAAAGTCAGGAGCGGCAATATTTAGCACATGCTTGGGCAGCCGTGTTTGAAATCCATGCTTCCTCTCTCTGGTGTTCTGATGTGCCTTTAGGGGATGCTTGCCTGTTTGTAGTTTGTTTTCTTTTGTTTAAGGTTTCAGCTACTGCATTGACTAATGATTATATAGCAGTAAACTCTCGTCCCTGCTAAATTCAGAGGTAATGCCTCAAAAGCATTTTTCCCCTGTGTGACATAAAACAATAAAAGAACGAGACAGTCCCCTTTTGAGGAAGAATAATCCTTTGTTTAAAGAAAAAAAAAAAAAAAAGCAAGTATCTTCTTGATGCCAGAGGGTGTAGAATTCAAATCAAAGATTAAGCTAATTGATAAAAATAAAACAAATGTTTCATAGTATAATCTATAACCTTCTTTAGGCAGAATTAACATTTTTTGCATCAGCGAGTCTCCAGTATTAATCACCTATGCTGTTTTAGTATTATATTGCACTTGATTCTGAACTGTGTGATATCTACTCGATACAGAGATAACATGGGACATACTGAATCTGAATTTCATCTCACTTATAACTCTGAAGTAAATTTATTTCCTTCAGTAATGTCACCTCAGTAGAAAACTGATGGGACCTCAGAAATCAGAGATAAAGAACTCATTGCTAATATACTTTGCCTTCACATATTTCCTATATTTAGTACCATAAATGAGAAATATGTATTTATAATTTTAATGAGAGTTTTGGAAAACTATTACATAGTCTTGCTGAGGCATTTACCTCTACATTCAGCTGTCCTATTGAAGAATTTACAAAAAAGTTCTAAATGTTTTGATTAGCCAGTGACTTAAAAAAAAAAAAAAGACGACGACGCTAGCATCCTGTTTAAATATGTAGTGCCAGGATCTTCTGAGCCTTTCTATAACACCTGATAAATTCAGTGCTGCCAATTTAGAGCACTTGTTTGCCTAAAATATTAACAGCTAGCTATAAATGAAAAGTTAGTTCAATTTGAAAGAAAAGCTTAGAGCTAAGAAGAGAAAGCGGGATATGGCTAAACTACCATTTCAGCCACAGTCTGCAATTGTTGAGTATGTTTCTAGTAGACTTTTTTTTTCATTTGTAGAAGTTTCAGAGATTAATTATCCATAGCTTTCCTTTTATCTAAGTAATGTCAAAGCTATCAGAAATAAGTTTTGTATTTAGCTTTCAGTAGTTTGTTTTTTTCTTTTTTTTAATTTCTCTTTTTTTTTCCTTTTGCCTGCGCTTCTGGTCTTGCCGTCAATTACTGGCATAAAACTGAAGGGGCAATTAGCCCCTGATGCAAATGCTATTGCTGACATGTCTAAATAAATACAGAGTAATTATAGACTAGATGCCCAGGACTGCAGTCTGTCACCCCTTTCTTATTCAACTTGACTTGTGGAAGTGGCATCACCGCCACCGTGGTAAACATGCACCCTAATAAAAACTAGGCAGTTGCTGTTTGCAGGCTGGAGCCTTAACACTAGTCTGCTCTTTTGCAATTGAGTGTGTCCGGAGTTGACAATGAACACAAATACAATGGCTGGGCTGAGTCTCATGAAAATTTGAGCCATTAGATGAGTCTAATCCAACAGACTGACTAGAAACCAGTCAAAATTGGGCGCCAAAAGCAGATGTTCCCAGTTTGAGCATCATGTTCAGCCTTGTTCACGGAGAAGCAAGATAACTGCTGCAGACACAGGTGCAAAATTACAACACTGCTAGGGGCAAGAACAGTGCGTGCAGCCTGAAACCACAGCTTCCCCTGCCCGTTTCCAGTGTATAAACCCTACCCTCAATGGGAGCGACTGTGTCAGGACCAATGGGGAAAACGGACGCATGTTGCAAACACCTTCTGCCGTTTGTTGCTGGTTAGGAGCATCTTTTTTGCTTGACACAAACACGCAAGAATGACTGACCATAAAGTTACTTAAGAACAATCCCCTTATGTCCATTAGCCTAATGTTTTGTGGGGAGACTGAAGTCTATAAAAAAGTTCATATTCATAAAAATTAAGCATGGAAGCCGCCCACTACATTCGCTCGGCAACAAGTTTTTACCATTTGGGATGTTTGTCCTTTTGCAAAACCACTTATTCCTCAAAGGTATAAAATATAGCGCTTAATGGAGATAGTACATTTACTCAAGTGCATTAGACAGTTCTTCCTTCTCCTTCCCTTCCTGCTTGATTGGCAGCCAGAGATCCTAGATGTAACACTATAGGAGATATTGTTTATAGCCGAAGCAGCAGGATCTGGCACCAGAGAGGACTCCACAGGCACTTGTGTTGATGGTGGCTTTGCTGTTGCCTCTGGGTCTTTCATGTGGCTGGGCTGATGAAAGCTATCTGGGCAGTTATATGCTCTTGGAAACCATTTCTTTTTCCATTGACATTTTAAATGGTTGTGGTGAGTAACTGTCTGTACGCAGAGAATTTTAAATCCTGCACCACAGTCAGTCTCTGCAAGAGGCTGTTGGCACATGGTGTGCATCTATATTTCTCTTTTCTGCCTAAAATCCCTTTCCTGTATTGGTGCAAACATTTGTTTAACTGCATTTGTGCATGTTTGCGGTGCTCCAACTCAGAGGAAGGAAATCTGAGGCTCTGGATACAGTGGGATGTGAAGTTTTAGTCCTGGCTTCACGTCTCCTCCCCTGAAATAGCTTGGGGATGCCAGTCTGCACATCTCAAGATGGAAAAAAAATGTAGTGGAAGACCATCCAGGAAGGTGATTTCACCTTTTGGAGCAGATGGGCCAAAGTTGTGGATGGGCCCTGGTCTTCTTTCTCAGCTTCTGCTCGTCTCTTGCTACACAGAGAGCTGAATAAGGGGAAGGAAAGGGTCGTTCATTGGCCCACAGTGGTTTTATATTGAATAGTCCATCAAAATGTCTGGCACGTGCTGCTTTTTTGTGTTTTTGGAGATTGTCTGCAGATTCAGGCACATGCATTGTTTTAGGTAAAAAATGTTAAGGGGTACACCCTTTTGGAAGAAAAAAAACCTGCAAACCCAGAGCTTTTACTACTCTTCAAAGTGGCAGGAGCTCCAGCCTGTATTGTACTTTTGATCTCAATTAATGTATTTCTCTCCTCAAATGTTAACATAGGTGTACACTTGTGTAGGATTGAAGAGTATATCTGTTAAAAAAAATTGTCGGCCAGTAAATCAAGTTCATATAAACCAAATGTTTTTCTCTTCATTATTTGTTTTCCGTGTGATTGTATTTTAAAAGATGAAGTCAATAATTTACATATTCCAGGACCGTAAAAGAAAGAATGACCAAACCTCTACTCCAGAGCTTTTTCTTCAAATAAATATTTATCTGATGGAAAAATACTGGGGTTTTATGTGTTGGATTGTACATTTACGTGGGCAGAACTTTTAGAGCAATATTTAGCCATATTTTCTATTTTTGACCAAGTAGCATCAATACTATAATAAACAAGAGTTTAGTCTTCAAGAGTCTAGAGATCTTCTTACACAAATGCAAGTTTTGTCTTGAAAGTACGTTAGTTTGCATTTTACTGTTAACTTATTTAACAGTAAAATTAAATGATGTTTAATATTATTATTTCTCATTGATTTATGCTTTTTTATAATTAAAACTATTTTTATACAAATTAAAATACGTGAGTTCCCCAGTTCCGCAAATCACACCAGTGAAAATATGAGGTTTACATTTCACTGATGTCCCTGAAACTTTAGAGGAACTCTATGTCAATTTTGAGGTTGTGCTTTTGAAACTGAAATCATACAAGATATACAGGGTGTGGTTTCACTAGGAACACATTGTAGGCTTAAATCATGTCAAAAAGGTCCATAAAGCAGGCTCGGTAGTTGTCAGTGATGGAGATACTTATGAAGTGGATAACCTAGAAATTTATTTAAAAGTAAAGATCCTGCAACAAAGCCGAGAAAAGGATTTAAAAAAAAAAAGAAAAAAAAAAAAAGAGAGGGGAGTTCCATGTACTTGTGAATGACTGTTCCGCCATTAAAATCACCATAGGGTGTTCAAGACAAATGTTTCATTGCATGTTTCAGGCATGCATTGGCTCTGAGTAATCCTGGAAAAGATCCTGTTTTGCTGTATGTGGTAGATGGTTTATGGCAAGCATCCTGAATTCTTCCTGTGGACCTGCTGCTATCCTTCCATTTCACTGGAAACCAAGGCTGCTTCGTCTCCGTTACAAGTGATATAATGGAAGGAAAGGGATGGTGAAACATCGGCGGACAAACACATTGAGAAGAAAATACAGGGAAAACACATTTAATTATATAATTATTTCTCTATACAGAATCGCATTTTGTTGGGGTAGGTCTCTTTGAGCTTCCATATGAGCAGACAAACATGGCTAAAGCTCATGCTCTATACTGATCTACAAAGGAGAGACTGGAGATCTGCAGGGAACAGATTTATTTCACAAATACAGTAGTCGTTTATCTTGCTGGAATTTTGCTAAGTTCCCTCATCATTATTCTTTTTTAAAAGTGCTTTCTTTCAAACTAAGTAGCTTCCCCACCTCTTAAGTATTATGATGACATTTAACAGCAACACACCAACTAACAATTTTTTCTAGTTTGGTTTTATTAGGACCCTTTTTCAACGTCCGTTGAATCATTAAAACTTCAGTATGTTGGATCAGGCTTCTCGCCTCAATTCAAACGGAACTCCTGCTACCTTCAGTGGGTATTCTGTCTGAGAAAAGTCTTAGATTTTGGCTTAATTACTTACTCATTCAATACCTTATAAATTACCCTGATACCAAAACATCAAGAATATGACTCCCATGGAAGAACTATAGGAGAGAATAATCTTGTTGAAAAAATTCTGTCTTCATAAAACTGTCCTATAATGTATTGGTATAGCGTATTGAACAAAGTGTATTGGTTCCAGTGACACCTTGTCTTAAAAAAACAGTAAGAATTTTTTAATTTAAAAAAAACCCATGCAAAAACTATTTAGGTTTTGTCTAAAATGTAATCTTGTCTTGGTCCTGTTTTAGCTCAACCAGGACATTATTTTTTATTTGTTTCCAAACTTAATTATTTGTTTCAAAAGATCTTGCATTTTATATTTAACTGTTGATTTTGATTGCATTGTATTTTATTAACATTTTTATGTTTTATTTTGCTATTCAAATTGTTCTTAAATAACATAAACTATATAAAATTATGCTTCTCAAAACATAAGCTGTCAAAACTTGTACAATTTCCCACTGGACTCACAGTGGAAATTCCCGGGAAAATCAAAGCTCAGTCTTCTCTTCTGGTTTGAAACTCTTTTTGAACTGCTAAGTTTAAGTTTAGTTTAGTTTAAGGTAAGTTTAAACTTTTAAATTTAAAGTTCAGCATTTCAATGAGGTATATTTTTATCTGAGATATGGCATCAATCCAGCTAGACAGCGTAATCTATCATGGAAGAGGAGAGACGCAAAAAAGCCCTAAGACTTTTGAACATTTCTTCAGCTGTCTGAGGCATAATAAATAGCTCTTTTTATTTATATAGTCTTTGACTTTGCCTTCACTTTTCCCTTGGTGGTAAGAGAGTCTAACTTCAAGAAAATTTCCACTGTCCATCCAAACTATGACTCCTTTATTTTAACTGGACCTTTCATGCTGAGGAAATTAAGGTGAGTTTTGTTTTCTGTACTACTGAATATTTTGTCAGCATAACTCAATTTAAAGGTGATGGATATCTGAAAACTTTTGTATGTTTTTATCAGTTTTTACTGAATTACGTTCACTAATTTCCCCTTGTTTGCAAATATGTGCCGGGAGTGGCTTTTTGGGCTTCATGGCAGATTTGAACATGTTTTTGAAGTTCTGTGTTCCATCAAATACAGTGATGCTGAAATTCAGCTATGTATACATTTATTCTATCTCCAGGAAGACAATGACCTCTGAGAGTGCCTAGAACTGTAGCTAAGTGATTCTTTAATGGAACTTGTGTGGTCCCTTAGTAGATACCTGAAGTTTTTGGAACTTCAGATTTTAGCATCAGATGTTCCAAAGCTACCTACAATTCTTCAAGCTCTACTTCTGTGTAAGTCAATGGAATGTGGTCAAAACTTGCATATAGTCTTAGTTTAAGTGCCTCCTGCTGACACAGAATCTACGACTGAATACATGCTATGTAGTAAGTATTGTGCGAATACTTCTGAGGGAAACACACGTGGGGTATACATGGAAGTACAACTCTTTTTAGTTAAAAATCACAGAATCAAATAATGGCTGAGGTTGGAAGGGAGCTCTGGAGGTCATCTAGTCCAACGGCCCTGCTCAAGCCGGGTGCTGAGAATGATGTCCAAGGATGGAGATGACTCCACAACCTCTCTGGGCAACCTGTCCCAGTGCTCGGTCACCCTCACAGTAAAAGAGTTTCCTGATATTCAGAGGGAACCTCCCATGTTCCAGTTTGTGCCCATTGCTTCTAGTCCTGTCACGGGGCATCACTGAGAAGAGGCTGGTCCTAATCTCTTTGCACCCTCTCTCAGCGTGTCCTCATATGTGAGATACTCCAGTCCATCACCCGTGTGGCCGCCTGTTGAGCCTTCTCTGGTATGTCCATGTCTCTACTGGGAAGCCCAGAACTGGACACAGAACTCCAGGTATGGCCCCACCAGTGCTGAATAAAGGGGAAGGACCTGCTGGTAATACTTTTTCTAATGCAGCTGAGGATACCATTTACCTTCCTTGCAGCAAGGAAATGCTGCTGGCTTGTGTTCAACCTAGTGTCTGCAAGGACCCCCAGGTCCTTTTTCTCCCAAGCAGCTTTCCAGCAACTATGTCCTAGATGGTATAGATAAATAGGTAATAACACTTTTCTGGTGGTAATACATTGTTTCCAAAGACCCAGGGTACTGTAAAATATTAGGCTTGCAGTTTGTTCTTAGTGAGTTCCTTCCAAGATTAGTTAAGGACATATCTTGCCCCTTTCACTTGAAGTTTTGAAAATATTATTCAGCTGTGGTGCAGTTCAGTTCTCCTGGTCTCCCAAATGAAGGGAATAATGTCAGAAAATGTGAGTCACCTCAAAATCCTAGAAAGAAAAAAACACCAGACCCTAGAACATCATTAAAAGGTCAAGTATCATTACAGCTGATATGATTAAACATGTTATCATTGGTCTGTAGTTAAGTAGGCTCCTTTGTTGTAGACCCATTATTTCAAAGTGGTCTGCTTGCGATATGCATGCACTACCCAGATCTACTCTTCTAAGTTCATCACTTATTAGTCATGACTACTCAGCCATTTTATTTCAGAGTCACAAAGAGCATTTCTGATCATGGATTCATTTATAGTTGATGAAAAGAGATAGTCACAAACTTAATTTTAGAACCAACAATAAGTAGTCTCAGTGTAGCAATTTTCCTTTTCACTGGTGTGATATTGCTCATTGGAACTGGGCTGCGGAACTGGGTAGATCTTTTTACATTCATGAATATTCTGCTCATGGGTAGTGACTGATTATAAACAGTTGATCATAAATAGGGTGGAAAACAAAGCAATGCGAATTTATTGTATACTGATTTAAAATGTTTATGATGCATTCAATTAAAAAACAGGGTGAGCTGACTGGATCTAACCACAAGGGTCTGAACTTGTTTGCCTCATCTCTAAATTGAGGTCCATATGCTTACCTAATGAAATCTACGGCTGACCTAAAAACGACTTTAAAGAAATTATTGCACGTTCACCCCTTTTTTAGAGGGTTGAAACCTAATTCAGAAAAGTGTGCTGTTATCCTAGTTGCAGTTAATTAAGCAGTATCATATTTTGAGATATTCCTGTCTAGACAACACTAAATGTATGAATGCACTTTAAAATAGACTTGTAACTACATTGTGAATATTGTTCTCAGATGCCCCTGGGAACACCAGTCAGCTGGTGGCCCTGTGCCCTAAGCGGTGGTTGTTCCTCCACCCTTCTTTCTCTGCTTTCAGTGTTGTTTCTGACACTGTCTCACAAGCATTTCTTGGATTTGCTGCAGTCAAAGCAGAGTGTGTAGGAAAAAAGGAACTTGGTTTGTGCCTGTCAAACCAAATCTCACCATTAGGAAGAATGAAGTGGGATGTCAATGTGCAAGACAAGGAGAAGACCAGGGCTCTGTTTAGGCTTTTCAGTATACACACCACTGCAGTGCCTGAACAGCCAAATGGTCACAGAGGTAGAACTCATTTTGCCTAGCTTTAGCCATCTAAAATCGGTACATCTGAGGCTAATCTCATCATTCTGGGCTTAATGGATTGCCAATGAAGAGAAACAACACCTTCGGAGAACAATTAAGTAACCGACAAGGAAAGGAGCC
>VZSF01005803.1:98502-118731 GCA_013398295.1 Chionis minor | reverse complement strand
GTCCCTGCCTTGTGTTCAATCCATCCAAGAGGTATGGGGAGAGAGATTGACAGTGAAGACTAAGGCAAAAAAATTGCTGAGTACCTCAGCCTCCTCCTCATCTGTTGTTACCAGTTTGCCAGTCTTGCTCACAAAGAGGGTACACTTTCCTTTTCTGGCTGATATATCTGTAGGAGCCCTTATAATTCTTTGCGTCCCTTGCCAAGTTCAGCTTCAGCTGCGTGTTGACCTTCCTGACCCCATCCCTACACAACTGGGCAGTGTCTCTGTACTCTTCCCAGGATACCTGTCCCTGCTTCCACTGCCTGTGCACCTCTTTCTTGCCTTTTAGTTTGATCAGCAGGTCTCAACCCAGCCATGCCTGTCTCTTGCCCTCCTTTCCTGATTTCTTACACCTGGGGATTGAGAGCTCTTGTGCTCTAAGGAAAGCATCCTTAAAGATCTGCCAGCTCTATTCTGCACACCTTTCCCTGAGGGCAGTTTCCCAGCAGGTCCTATTCACTAACTCCTTGAAGAGCTGGAAGTTTGCTTTCCTAAAATTCAGGGTCCTGACTTTTCTCCTGACGCATGTCCCTCAGGTCTGCAACTCCACCAGTGCATGATCACTGCAGCCCAGGCTGCCTCCAGTCTTGACATCACTGATGAGCTCACTTGTGTTGGTGACCATCAGGTCCAGTATTGCATCCCCTCTGGTAGGGCTGTCTATTACCTGGCTTAAGAAGTTATCCTCCATGCACTCCAGGAGTCCCCTGGATTGCCTACAGCCCACCGTTCTACTTTTCCAGCAGACGTCAGGGTGGTTGAGGTGCCCCAGCAGGACGAGATGCCTCCTGTAGCTGGAGTAAGAAGGCTTCATCAATAGGCTCCCCTTGATTGGGCGACCAGTAGTAGACACCAACCACGAGGTTCCCTTTGTTGCCTTGGTCTCTTATTCTTACCCATAAGCTTTCAACATGCTCGTGGCTGTTCTTCAGAGACAGCTCTTCACACTCTATCCATTTCTTGAGGTAGAGGGCAACGCCTCCGTTCCTCCTTTCTCATCTGTCCGTTCTGAACAGCCTGTAGCCATTGATAGCCACACTCCAGTCATAGGGTTCATCCCACCAGGTTTCAGTAATGGCAACAAGGTTGTAGCTTTCTAGCAGCACGGTGGCTTCCAGCTCCTCCTGTTTGTTACCCATGCTGCAGGCATTGGTGTAGAAGCACTTCAACTGGCCAATGTTGGCCATGTCACCTCTTAGAGAAACACACCTTAATTCCTTTGAGGTATTTCACTGGTATATCCCTCTTGGTTCCTATGACCCCAGAAGCTCCTGGCTCATCTCCGTAAGACTTTAGCTGTGCTGCAGTGTAGCCAGCGAGTCTCAGAGCAACAGGCTGCAGACCCTTGCTAGCACCCTGTCCCTCTAGCTTTGGTGTGCCAACCCACAGCTTGTCATGGGCAGGCCTGATATTGTCCCCCTCCCTCTTCAAGCCTAGTTTAAAGCTCTGTCAATGAGTCCTGCTAGCAAAGACCCTCTTTCCCCTTTGAGAAAGGTGAATCCCATCAGACACCAGAAAGCCTGGTGCCATGTAAGCCATCCCATTATCTAAAATCCCAAAATTGTGTCAATGACACCAGCCATGGAGCCATGTACTAATAGACTGGGATCACCTGTTTCTTCCAGTGTCACTGCCCGTAACTGGAAGGAGAGAGTGAAAAATTACCTGTGTTCCAGATTCCCTTACCAACCATCCCAAGGCCCTTAAGTCTCTTGTGATCGCCTTTGGACTACATATCGTGGTTTCATGGCCACCCACATGGAAAAGCATTAATGGGTAGTAGCCCAAGGGCTGTACCAGGCTAGGAAATTTCCTAGTGATGTCTTTAAACCAGGCCCCAGAGAGGCAGCAGACTTCCCTAAGAAGAGGGTCTGTCCAGCATGTTGGACCCCTTGTTCCCCTCAGAACGGAGTCGCCTACAACTATTACCTGTGTTTTCTTCCTTGTGAAGGTGGTCATGATAGTTAGGCCTTTCTGACCTTGGCAACACCTCTGGTGAAGATAGACCATCATCCACAGTCCTGAAGGGACACCTGAGTGCATCCTGATGATCCATTAGTGCAAGCCTTGGAGGTCACCATCTCTCTTGGTGCCTGGTTTTGTGGAAACCCACAAAACAGTCAGAAAGGGAGATGCAGCAGGTCACTGCAGAGGACAGCCAGTCTGTAGTGAACTACACATGGCTACACAGCTGTTGATCCCACAGGAGCAGGATGAACCAAATCAGCACTTCTCAGGACAATGCTATGCTTTAGGTTGAGGAAAGAAAGTGCTGCTGACAAAGGTATAATGGAGTCATCTATCATAGTCCAAATAAAAGAGAACTACATGCCTTTTTTGCTTTTTTAAATTTATTTTTTAATACATTAGTATATATATAGAAAGGCTAGATTGTTTGGAAATGGTCTGATTTCATGGAGATCTCAAAACTTTTTATTCCTTCAGCTGATACTGATATGAAACCTTGGATGCTCAGTACCTTTGTAAATCAGGTCACACACATAAGATAGTTCTGCTAGAGCCTAATTTTCAGTTATCTTTTTAAAACAGGAGCTGGGTTATATTCGTGAGAAGTGGAACAGTTTAAAGAAGTTTGAACGGTCTTTCTGCTCTATACAATAGAGCAGCATGTGGTATTTTCTGTAGGTGCCCATACTCACCTCACAGCCAATCTGAAACTGATGTGTTCAGGTTCATATAATGATCAAGGATGTTGCCGTCCTCTTTGAATGGGCTTAGGGAGTTGTGCCCAGGCCCATGGGTGTATTTAGGTGCCTGTTGACCCATGTAATCAATAGGAACTAGGAACTATCTTCACACACCCAGGACCTGCACCCATCCCTGGGCAGAAGGGTGGAAAAGAGCCAATTCAGAGTTCTAGATTTGCCAAGGGCAATGCCAAAACCAGTGACAGCTGTGAACAGGGAGGCTGGGACCCTGCCCAGCACTGCTGCGAGGCGCAGGGTGGGCACGGCTGGAACAAAAGGGCACCCAATACCAGCTGGGATTCCTTCCTACGAGAAAAAGCAGCCACGGCTTTCAGCCTCCACGGGACATGGACAAAAGAAAACCTGCACCAGCATGTGCCCAGAGGAGCCCCGCCGCACCCAGACACGCAGGAGCAGCTGCACACACCAGCCCAGGTGTAGCACCCAGCCTGTCCTCTCCATTACCCCATGGTACCAGGCCCTGCTTCTACCTGAAGCTGCCCACGTGCTTGTATAGACCTGTACTTCACCAATGCTTGTACATGTGCCTGATGCTTCACCTGTGAGCCCTCAGGTCTCCAGGCAGCTCCTCTGCCACCTCCCTGGGCTGCAGAAGGACGGACACCAGCCAAGAGGGGCAACGCTTGGGTATTGCCCGTGAGACAGTCAACAGAACTGCCCTCTGGCATGGGTATTTGGATCAGCTTGGGTGCATTTCTCGGTTCTGCCGCTGCCGAGTTAGCAAGAGTTTGTGACGGGGCATGTTCAGGCTTCCAATGCATTAGTAATAACACTAATGATATTATATGTTTTGCCTGCATTATGGTCTGGTGCTTAGAAAATAAACAACTTGGCTTTGCTTCAATGTTTATCTTCAATAAATACCTCAGCTGTGCCTCAACAATTATCTCTCCACAGCAGACCATTATCCAGGAGCAACATATAATTCCATTAACAGTCCCGTTTAAAATATATCCTCTTTGTGCTGCAGAGAAAGGAGTTGTGTGTGGGAAATGTCAGGGGCCTCGTGTATTTTTGGAATTAAAACAGAAATTAAATCATTCAGGCTATTTTTTATCCTCTTGTTTTTTTCTGTTTCTTGTTTTGCACAATACAAGCTCTCCCTGGCTCGTGAGGAGATTGCAACTGGAGAGATTTGGAAGGCACCCAGGGAAAGCATATTTTAGGACAATCCTGTGCCAGGGGCTACTGCAGGTGATCGCAACTGATAAAGGTCCAACATATCACCTGAATCTGCTTCAATGATGATAGGGCTTTAGGAACAGGTAGGAGTTAGGGGTTTTTTTCTATCTTCTAAAGAAGAGGTGTGAAAAGTTCTTGGTGATAATTGTTAAATATTAACATCGTGTTGACGTTTAAATCTGATTGCACGCAAGTCAGCAAGACACCTAGAGGTTAGCAGGGAGTTTAAAGAAAAAATGATCTCGGTGATTTCGGAGCCGGTGCAGGAGCACTGCAGGAGGAGTCCCTGCCGTGACTGCAGCGCTCTGTGCAAACAGCCCAGGCAGCAGCATCTGGGAGGCAACAGCTCTCTACTATGCTTCAGTCATTCTGTCCTCTGCCTTCTCTACCCAGCCAACTATGCAGTTAGCACTTAGCAAATATGCAGTAGGCTAAATTAAATGGGAGAGGATCTGTCCTCATGTGCATTAGTATAGGTCTGGAGGACGTCTCTTGAGGTCACAGAAGTAAATAAGATCATAACGTGGCTCATTGTGTTTATGAACAGTTAAACATTGGCAAAAATCTTCAATAGTAGGACCTCTCTGAGGGAAGAGTTGCAGTGATGGAAAATGGATAAAGAGGAATGGACAGTGACAGAACCGAGCAAACAGAGCCCAAGCATGGATGGAAACAATACATAGGGTCTGCAGTCAAAATCACCATGGCTAAATCCAGTAAAGGAGGCAGGTGTTTAGAGGAAAAAAAATGAAGGGGGTGCTCAAGCTGTTTGAGACACTTGCAACCAAGCCTGCCATTTCCCAAACTCATGTGGTACCTCACTGTCGGGCATCAGCATTCCTGGGCTTCTGCACAGCCCAGGCTCACCACCATCTCACACATTCTGAGCCTTAGTACCTACTTCATGCCCACGGCTGTGTGGTGTCCTGGAGTAGGCATCCCAGCACCAAGGCCTCCTGAAGGGCTCGCTCTAGTATGTGCACTCTGAATACACCTCAGCACTGAGTTTCATGCAGAGCACTACAGACAGGGTTCTGTGCCTCGTGGAGGAGCCCAGTGCTTTCTAAAACAACCAGCAGTCCGCTGTTATCAGCTTTGGGACCCAATAGTGCTGGCACAACCCACAGGAGTGGGCAGCATCCCCTCATCCATCCTCAGCCACTGAACAAGGGTTCTGCACTGCTGTGGTGACGGGCTGGGGAGATGGGGATGGAGGCTGCTCTGTATTCTGGTTTACGGTATGATGAGGTTTCATGTGGTAATTTAGAAAGGGTCCCTACAGGAGCAGCTCTAGTGATACTCCCCATCTCCTCCAGGAACAGTGAGACATATGCTGATGTCACCTGGGCTGACATTAGCCTACAGGCCACCAGTGTGGCTGAGCAGACCTGGCAAATTTGGCACAAGCTCATTAATTAGGACAGATGAGCTAGAGGTCCTCCTCCACAGCCCTGTTATCTCTACTAGGCAGCCAAAATTAAAGTAAGTCCAAGAAATGTGATTCAGTCTTGCAGTTCAGGAGCTCAGGTGTGACAGAAGGTCTTTGCTCCTACTCCTCTTATGTGTGTTATCCAATGTGAAATGCATGGGTAGCCTCATGGAGGGACAGACCCAAAGTCACATGAAATGATGGAGTGGTCATTAATGAAGAAATCAGATCCTTGATAAGGTGCAATGTGACTTACTTGGCAACCTGCACAGAAGCAACCCATTTTTGATACAAACTTCATCACAGCCAAAAGTCAAGTCATTCATCAAACAACAAATCTTGCAGGGCATCTTCACAGGTTAATGGAGCCCACAGGAGCAGTGACTGCAGGGAGGACCAAGGAAGATAACCCAAGAGGAGGAAATGTTTGCTTCAATAAAAGGGCTAGGGAAATTATTGTGTGTATGAACCTGGGAACTCTGGATGCTATGGACAAAGTTTATAACTGGTCTCAGTATAAAAGTGTCCTGGCTTCATGTATACAATTCAAGAAGACTGTTAGTAGAATAGGAAGTTTCAGATAGGAGTTAACTGCATGACTGAGGGCAGGAAAACACGTCTCACAGCAAGAGTTTCCAAAAGCTGAATCTCTTCACTAGAGCAAAGGGAAGGGCTCATACAGGTGTAATTTAGGAGTACCCGTATTTGGAGCAAGAGTTTGGAAGTGGGCTCTCACGCACATCTGTCTAGACATAGAAATAATGCATGTGGTTTCAGCACAGAGGAGAAATTAACTGCTGGAACAATTTACATGGAGCAGAGGGTAGATTCTTCATCTCTGAGCATATTTTAATTAGACTTGGCTGTTTTACTCAAAGAAAAGCCATAGTTCCAACAGGAACAAATGCAGGTAAGCCCTTTGGTCCATGTTATACAAAAGATCAAGTGAGGTAATTCATTCTGGCTATCAGTCAATGAAAAGTAGGTCAGCCTGCGTTCTGTTCCCCCTTTGCCCTGCATCCCTCAGCACCAGGTCTGTGAGCGGCCAGAAGGAAGTGAAGTATCTCCAGCATTACCTTCCTCCATCCTGGGATGGAGAACCCAGAACCTGCAGAAGGAAGAGAGAGAGATGGGCAAGAAGTCTTAAGTGCAAGAACTGAGCTGGGAAATTCAGGAATTAATAGAATTTTTTCCTCAGGTTGCGTAACTAATTGTTGAGCAAGAGAAGAGAGCAGATGTGGGCTGGTAGGACCTAGAATAAGTTCATTAGAAATTAAGAGTCTGATGGCCAGCTGGAAACTTCCTACTCTCGGGAAGCCAGAGAGAGCTTTTACAGAAGAGGGTGTCACTCTGTGTCCATCTAAAAGAACTGGCAACACTCACTCTCTGCCTTTTTTCTTGCACACGCAAGAAAAAAAGAAGCATAACCTTTTTGGAAATACCTCATGATATTAAGGTCATTCCCACAATTAGGAGAGTGCTGAGTTTTTGTCACTTCTGGGGTTGAGAGTCCCGTGCGAGATCCAAACCCTATGAGGCAGGCAGTGGCCCTCTCAGACTACCCTTCTGAGTGTGTTGCCTCATGCCTTTGCAAATGCATCCACTCGGGATGCCGCAGTGACCTCTCTTGGCAAGCTCCACGTGTGTCCAATTGCAGGCACATCTTCCTTCTCAAGCTACTCTTTGCATGATGTCTGCCAGGAGAGGCAAAAGGGAAATCAGCTTAAAACCAGTGCTAATTGCCTGGAAGTTAGTCAGAATGTTGCCTTTTCCTTACAAATCAAAAAAAAAAAAAATTCTCTGCCCATTTTTATAGTGTTAACACAGCACTAGCGTAACAGTTCAGCCAACAAAATTTGTCAAAGAGCCAGTCCAGATTAAGCATAAAATATTTTTTCCCTGAGCACTCAAATCTCCTGTTCCTTTAAAGAATAGCACTTCATTAGGGTCATCTTCAATGCATTAGTCTCCCTTGACAACGGTCTTATAACTACCAGCACAAAATTAAGATGCAATCCTGCGATGCTTATATCAGCTGCGAAAGCTCATGCCTGCATTCATTTACTTCCCTCACTGCTCCATTGCTCATCCTGGGCAGAAGATGTATTTTAGCCATCTGAATTTGCACTCCAAGCTTTATCACAGTGTTCCTCTCGCCATCCCCACCCTGACCTGAAGGAAGCACTGTCTTTAGGATGATCTGCAAGTCACCAGGGGTGTTGCAACATGCTGCTCCACCTTTATGTGGCTGGACAGGTAGATAAGGAACCAAGACCATGCTCCCATCTGGATAAAGAGAAGCTTTCCAATGGGAAGGATAAAGAAGGACTGGAACAGGTTGCTCGGAGCACTGGTGGAGTCCCCATCCAGTCTTTAAGAACTGGTTAGACAAGCACCTGTCAGGAGTGATATAGGCACAGGTTTTTTTGCCTTCCAACCCTATTTTTCTGGATCTAGGTTCTGCTCCTGAAGAATTCTGCTCCTGAAGAACTGTATGAACATTCGCCTGTCCCATGCATCCTAGGAAACTGAGGAGACACAGTTCGGCAACTGGCATTGAGGTAAGTGGATTGCAAGTCACGTTAATCATCTTAGAAGACTATTTGGCCCTTATCTACCATTGTCCAGCTACTGGAGTCATTGGTATTGACTGACATTTCAGTCTTCAAATCCCAAAATGAGCAACAGCTTCCAGACTTTTATAACTCGCATTATTTTTAGCCTGTTACACAGTCCTCATGATTGATCTGCCTGGAGTGGCTTTGCTGTAAGCCCCGAGGGAGGGGAGAGGAAGGGGATCGTGGAGACATAAATTTCCATGAGTGATAAGATTGCATCTGTTTTGAACTGTAAAATGGCAGCTCGTTGTGAAATCCTCTCGGAGCGTACCTTTTAAATGCCAAACAAGCACAGCACCAACAGCACATAAAGAAATAATTGAAAGGCTCTGGAGGGAAGTCAAGAGGACGTGGCTAATGTTTCACCTAATCTCACCCCCTCGCTCTCCCCTGTCAGCCCTGACTGCGTGACGTGAACCTCAGAGCTCCAGCAGGCAGCTGCTCCTTGACTGCCTGCACTGTCTGCCCTGCTGGCAGCAGGACAAGGAAAACAAAGCAGTTACAAACATAAAGCACTGAGAGATTAGGAACGGCGTGGCCAGCAGGGCAGCACGCTCTCCCTTCGCGGTGGGGCCGGGGTTAAAGTCCCTCCCCAGGTCCTGTCTGGCCAGGACCTCTCCTGGGGGGCATCCACCCACAGAGCCACCCACAGCTCGGCTCGGCTGTGTCTCACTTCTGCCTTCGGTGGCGGCCCGGCACCGAGGAGACCTGAAATGGTGGTTCTTTCACATCAGGCTGGCGTTAACAGGGGGGAGCGGTGTGGGAAAAACTTGTCAGGCTGTACCGTTCCTTTGAATAAATCCACTTTGACTCCCCAGCCTCCAGCCACTTGTCCTTTAGACGCACACAGTCATTTACCTCCTCTTTCATGCCCCCCAAATACCTTTCCTTTGGCACAGAACGGCTTATTTTTCAATAATCTGTATTAGAAGTAATTATCCAGAGGCCCTTCCCATCAGCCCTGCTCTGAAACTTCTGCTTTCACTGAGTTGCTTCCCATCGTGTCCTTAGATTACAAAATTAGTTCCATGAACAAATGATACCCAGAAAAAATGATACAGAAAACTGCAGAATGTCTGCTATAATTTTGTTGCTATCACTTGCTGGCAGGTCAAACTGAAAATGAAGATGACAAGCCTGACGTGCCAAGAGGAGCGTTCTGTATGCAGGAATTTGAACTTATTGGAGGTGAACAGTGTTAATTATTGATTGATCGTATTCACCTCAGTTCAAGTGAAGTTTTTAGGACTGACCTTTTACCTGCCTTAAAATAAACTGTGGTTAATGGGGCAGTAGAGCCACAAAGCTTTTCAGTGGATTTAGGAAAAAAAAAATTCTTCGTGCTAGCATGAACCTAAGTGACGAAAGTAGTCCAGATCCTAAATGAAAAGAAACAAGTCATAATTTTTTACTAGGTGCTGACCAAAAACTTGGAGTTTAAGCCATAAATCACCAGCAATATGGTCCTACGACATAAGCAGCAGCATAGCAGCAAAGCAATTGCCAAATGGCAGCAAAACAGAAGTACAGATCAGAGGGGGCTGAGAGATCAGGTGGGGGGCTGAAAGCAAACGTGATTCTTCTTGCAAAGAACATATGAACCGTAAAATGAATACATAGTTTGGCTAAAGCCAGATACAGAATTAAAATCAACTGAGTTTCTGAAGGTTTGGTTTTGTCTGTTTATTTGTTTACTAGATTTATTTTTGATGCGGCTGTTTTTCATTTTGGTTAGTTTCATTTTGGGGCCAAAGTGATGAAACGCTACACGAAAGGAAGTTCTTGTGGTTTTTCGGGGCCTTCCAGAAGCAGAGTAATGGAAAACCAACAATGGGCAGGAAGGACTGGAAAGCGTGCGAGAGCTGTCCTACCCAAACTCTGCCGAGTTCTGCAGACGGATGGTATATCATGACATACAGACTGTTTCTTGGGGTTGTGCAGCTGCGCGCAGACCTCGTGCAGGCACAGGGAGATGCCGTGGTAAACTCCTCAAGAGTACCAAAGCTGGATTACCTTTGGAGGCATAGTGATCCATGCCTTTCCAACCACCCCTTTTGCGCTCCTTCCGAAGTCTCTAGTCTTCGTGCTCCATCAGCCCTAGGACTCACCTTGTGTTCAACCAGCAAGGGCTGCAGACATGACTCTGTGCTCTCTTCCCTGCTTGAACACCCATATCATGTCAGGACCTTCCTGGCCTTAACATAGGTGAGAGGTTGCATTAGCATTGTGCAAATTTGAGCCAATCTCCCAAACACTGTGGAACTTTCATTTTTTTTAACTCCCCTTCTCCATAAAAACTTTAGAGTGCCAGGGAAAGTGCATGGCATTGCTCTAGATGGTGTCTTACTCAAGCTGCCTCTCTTTGCACAGTCACAGGTACTTAATGTAGCTAAAATAGGCATGTGTCTATCAATTGGTCTACCTAGTGACAATATGTTGTTTGTTTTACAGGCTAGTCAACACAGAATTTTGAATATGATCAAAATTGTTCTCATCCAACCACTCTGCACAAGCACAAGGAAAACAGAAATTGCTCTGAGCACTGGACTGACCAGTCACCAGCATCAGAAAAGGTTAAAAATGTTTAAGAACTCACATCTGTCTCATCTGCAAGCAGGTACAGAGCAGACAGGACATCAGGAAAAGGCAATGTGTGGACTGGCTTGTACCCTGAGAAGAAAGTTTCACATTTTTTCCTATAAAACCTATAAAGTAATGGCTCAAGGTTTAACCAATTTTTTTTACTATCTTTTAATATTCATTAAGTAGCTACAGTCAGCCTCTTTAGCTGGCTGAAGTCACCTTACTTTCAAATCTTTGAGGCCATGTATGCCATTTTGCCCTATCTCTGGATTTAACCCTATAAATGTCAAAAGGATTAGCTTCTGGAGTCACGCAGAGAGCTTTTAAATGACCCTCCACCCTTACTTGTTCCTCAGCAAGCAGCAGAGGACTTGGGGCTACGTGTCCAGCACAGGAAGGATGTGCATGCCATGGGCGATGCAGCAGGTCCCTTGGGGACACTACGGAGCTCTCTTGTCCCACCACCTACACAGCAGTACCAAATACAGCGGTGACATGTTTGTGGGTCACACAGAAACTGTCTTTCCAGCTGGCGTACACAAGAAAACCTCTTTTTTATACCACTCTCATACAAATAAAACAATACCACAGGACAAATCCTGCTTTCCTTTATTTATGCTCAGATAAATCTAGAATGACACTGTTGGTTTCATGAGAAGAGCTTACACTCCTGCATCTTCCCAATCCCAGAAGAAAATTATTTTGTCTTTTTTAAGTAGGAAGCAGAGAATCCCAGATGGGACTAGAGTTATGTGATTAATCCGTAGCTGGTGTGCAATACCATGGGAAGAAAATCTGTGAAGGGTCTAAAAAGGAAAAAGTTGGGCGGGGCGGCAATCAAATATGATATTTTATTTCATTTCAATAATAATTTGAAAAAGAAGTGTAACTAAATGCAACCTTCAGTGGCTTCCTTTAAAAAGGCTCAAAATACATAATTTTGAAAAATAAGACCTATTTTAACAATTTTGAAAATATTTCTTAAGGCTGTTCACTGAATTGGGTACAACTTTCCCAATATTTTCAGTCACATCAGGATTGCATTTTTGTCTTGCTACATAAATCATTAATCTGAAAAAACCCTCATTTTTTTAACTGGTCTCAAAAAGCAGAAGTGTTTCACTTCTGTTAATATCCTCAGGTTTTATACTCCTTTATTAGTCTTACATTGAAGACTGAAAGATTTCATTTTATTCCCTTCTTGTAGACCCTCTGTGTCCTTATTTACTTCCCACTTAACAAACTGAACCCCCAATCACTAAAGAGTGATTTCAGATTATTTCTCAAAGATGTGACAAATTACTGCCAATTTTTAATCAATGCGACTGAATATGTTTTGCCTGCCTTTTAATCAGTCATTTGTTTCTTACACTGCTTGTTCAACTCAAATAGTCAGCAAGCATTTTTAAGGGAAACAATTGTTTCTTAAAGATTCAACACCCTGTTCCATCTGCTATGGGTGGAAAAACTCAACATGATTTCCGAGACCACCCAAAAAGGCATGGAGAAAAAGAAAAGGAAGACAAGACTTGTGAACCTTCTTGTGACTTTTGTGCTGTGAGTTTTATTTGTAAATCTCAGAACTGGGCCATCTGAGTTTACTGTGCTTTCTTGGGAAAAAAAAAATCATACTAAAGAGCAGTATGTATCCAGCTTTGAAAGCAAAGTTTAAGGCTATATTTCTTCCTATTCTGTGGATTTAATGGTCTGCCAGAAGTGTAAGGATACACCTTTTTTTTTCCCAAAAAAAATGTTTACAAATTTAGTCTGGTTTTAGATTTTAGTCAACATAGAGGTATGTTTCAACTCTTTTTCATTCCAAGTCAATGTATTTAAACTATTCTGCACGGAATATACATTAACAGCTTCTTAAAAGACATATTGAATTATCATCAGCAGAATTGTCATCTTTCCTATCAGCTGGTACCAAATGACAGTGGACATTTTACTTTATTGAAGCATTTCCTGTCTTTATCAAGTCAAACTCCAGTCACATTTTTCATCAGATAAATACGAATTAAAGAGAGAGGACCTTGTGCGAAGAAACCACAATTTGTCAGTGTAAAACCTACAATAAATTAAAACGGTTTTCTCTGAGGCGTTGCAGCTATCAGAGGAGCTTCCACACCATTTTGTCGTGCTAAGATACGTTCCTCATTAATCACAGCATGCACATGGCTCTGCACTTGGTCCTGGACAGCCATGTCTTCGTGCACCCTTGGTTGCCTGCACCTACAAGCTTTTCATGGGAGGTTTAGACAGGAGGAAGGCAGTATCAACATGCTTCTGAAAGTCTGGGGGTTCCATGGTTGCGTTTTCCAAAAAGATGGGTATTTCTCATTATTATATGCACTATATATTATATGTGTTTACACCACAGTTGTGACAGAGAAGGGGAAAGCCCAGACAAAAAGAAGGATACAAGAGACGAAGGCTCTGCAAAGTAGCCCCACGTGGTCAAAAAAGCCAAGGTAAGAGCCGCATCCCACTCTTCTCCAGGGAAAGGAGGCAGTATGGAGAGCGACCGTGTCCTTTTTGAGACTTTGTCCTTTCCATAACTTTACAGGTGCTGGAGGAAACGCCGGTGAGTAGAAATGCCTCAGTCCTAGTCCCATTGAATCAAAGGCTCTCAGCTTGTCTGGGCAGTGGAGATTTTAGGTAGAAGAGCAAGATACACGCTGAAGATAGATATGAACAGGACAAGAGCTGCACGTTACAGCAAGTTTGGGTGATATTGTTTTGCACAGGAAAGGCCTTGAACCACAAAGGTACACAGCCCTGCTGTTTAGCTGGGTGGTGCCTCTTCACCGGTGCGGAAACGAAACACTGGGTGCCTGGGCAGCCACCCCCAAAAACGAGCTGCTTCGCCTTGCAACGCGTAGGCTCAAGTTGAGCCCTATGTCTGCCCGCAGTTCTCCCTTACATCTACACATTGCTCTGGGATACACCACCAAACACATTGAGATCCACAGCTGCTTCTTCAAAGGGTAAGTACCCCAGAGTGCAATAAACTCTATCCGTTTCGAAATGTGGCCTGATCTGGATCATTTACCATATGAAAGATCAGCAGTACTACAACCCAAGGGCATTAACAGCACGGTGAGACACTGTACCTTTCCTATTGACTTTTTCTCACTCTGTATCTGTGGCTACCAAACTAATATGCCACACACTCTATGTGTCCCGAGGGCTGCAGTGCTGGCTGACATCTTGAGTGGGGACCGAGAGGCCAGGATGAACAAGGGCATGAGAAGCATCCTGGCCACGTAATCCCCATGTGGGATGTAATAAGCCAGCAGTAATAAGATGCGAATAAAATGTTAAAGTCATGTCTAACTCTGTCTCTACACATAGCAGTGCGCAGGGGTGATGGCTCCCTTATTCTAACGTTTGGTACGGGTATGTATCACCTTCAGAAATGAGCTACTGGGGCAGGAAGGGGGGGACATAGGATAGGCAGGGGCAGGATCATTGCCAGAGTTGCTGTTCTGGTCCCTTCCATCTGGGATGTCTTCATCTGGTCTCCCTACTGATTGCAAGAGTGCACCCCTGCCCTTCGCCAACACTGGTACCTCTCCACCAGCTGGATCCAAAGGTGCACCTTGCCAAGCTTCAGGAACTTCAGTGAGGCCAAGCATCAGCCTGGACACTAAATTTCCCAAGTCCCAAAATCACGGGCATCTCACTACCAAAACCATTCCCAGGAGCCCATCAGTTCGCATACCTTCTAATCCCTCTGTAGAGCTGAATCAGGCTCTTCTTTTTCTCTTATTTATGGCTACTAAAAGATCATGTAAGTTTGAGAAAGCTATTTGAATTTCTGGCAAATTAAGAACAAAATCAACCACCATAAGTCGGGATGCTTTGTTATGGCAAAATGCTTTTGGCTAGTGAAAATATTTCAGCTTGAGTCTGACTACCCCATACATTTTGAACGATTTAAATACCATCACAGGAAATTCTGCAAGAAAATAGTGATGAACCGAAAGTAGTGAAAAAACCTAAGTGGCAATTTAGCATTTAACAAACTACTCTATAAACACTTCTCTATTACACAAACAATTCTGCAAAATTTCTGTGGATTTGTGAATTGTCTCAGTGTTGTTACCGCAGCTTTCTCCATTTAAACAATTTATTTCATCAGTTTTATGAAGCTCTGCCTTATCTCATTCAGCCACATAGAGTTAAAACTACACAGAGTGGAACAGGAAAGTTTAAAAACATAATCATTGAAAGATTGAAAAAGTAGTTTGGGATTTCCTTGTGTTTTCTCTCTCTCCTTCCATTTTGCTCCATGGGAAAAGACTTTTGTGAGAGTAACTCTTAGATGTTCTGGTTCTGGGAAGTTCAGTGACCGTTTTTGCTCTCACTTTGCTGAGTGTTACAACTGCTTTCTTATTATGAAAACCTGAAATGAATTGAAAAACTCTGTATGATTCTCATAACACTGAATTTGGGACTGAAATTATGCGACTCGTAATAATGTCAACGTTTTCTTAAACTGAAGCTGTCATTCACAGCCATAATGGAAATAGGCAGTATCTTGAAAGGATGAATCAGTCCCTATGGATGTGATTCTGATTTCACAGAGAACGATGTAAATCAGAGGCAGGGAAAACATTTGAGAGATTACTGTTAAACTGCTGTATGTAAAAGCAGGACTAATCCCTACATTTTCAGATAAACGAATATACACATTAAGAATTGTATTCAGATAGGACTATTGTACTGGAAGTAGTCATCTTACTTTAAACATAGTAAGATTTATTTCAGAATAAGTACAGGAGCTAAAATATTACAGATGTTCTTTGTACCTTCTGCAACCTTTCTTTATAGCAGACAGTGTTTGGTATCTAATTGCCTTGACCATAAATGCAGAAGAAAGAGAAAAGCAAAGAAAGAAAAGTAGTTAAATACATAGCAATGATTCAGGAGTTGAATAAAAATAAAGTTAACATTTACTAAAGCTGAACAGGAGGGGGAAAAGGATATTAATGTGTCCACACAACAACAGGATGGAAAGAACCATTCTGAGTTATGATGTTGCCTCCATAAAGAAGTCTGGACAATTTCCCCTTCATCTGGAGGGAAAAAAATCTCTGCACAAAGAAATCACAACTTAAAATGTACCAGCCTAAATGCACCAGGTGCGTGCTTTTGAACAATGTATGCAAAAATATTCCATCTGCTGGGTTTTATGCCAATATTTCTTATCTTCTAGGGACCAGTCACTCCAGTGAATCCTGACGACTATGGGTTTTGTACACCTTCATCAAGTAAATCAAATAGGAATCACCACACTTGAAGAAGTTGTGTCCTTGGAGTTAATGGGAGTGCTAGCAAAAAGGAGAAGAATTCATCCCCACAAAACAGTTCCAACTTTCTATCTTTTCTAGCACTGTTTCCCCAGATCAATGTTACTAGCACATAAAAATGAAGTCTTTTTTTAACAGTTTTATATCCCATTAATTTTTCAGAAATCGTTTAATATGTCCTTAGTTTGGCTTGGTTTGGTTCTGGTTTTGTGGTTTTGTTGGGTTTCTTTGAAAGTGAGCATTTCGTGACGAAAGGAACAAATCTGATCTTCTTGATTTTCTGTTGTCCCACTGGGCTTGGTTCCCCACTGTGTTACTGGAGATTTATGCCACTGAGCAGTTTGCATTTAGAAGTGGTAGGTTTTGAGCATGCAGCCATGAAAAATGAGCCCAGGAAAGCGTGGGTTTTATACATATACATTGAGAAGATTAATTGATAATATTTTAGAAAATCTGATATACCAAGACTAACTAGCACTTTCTCTCAGTTGCCTGATGTAAGTACATCAGGGAAGTAGATGCTAAGAATGAAGAAAACTTAGTTAAATCAGTGGCCAGCGGTGTGTGTGGTTCTCACAGACATGACATGAGTACAGGTGCATGTGGGTCAAGGTGCTACTTGGTAAGAGTCAGGGAGGAAAAATTTTGGAAATGTTACAGGATTATTATGATGGTATAGTGGCTCTGGAAGGTGCCAGAGTTGCTGCTTGTGATATTTTCACACATATATTCCCCACCGCTTTTGTCCTTGCTGTTGCTTACATGTAAGTCTGTGTCAGCTGGGTGGTAAAAGCACGTCTTCGCATTTCATACTAGAAGCACATTATTTATCCCTTGTTTTTCACTATTCAGTTTTTGGGCTTGGAGGTTTTTGGTGAATGTGTTTCTCATCTGAAAATTTCCTTCTCAGTAGAAAGCACAGCATCCTATCAAAGACCTAACCCTTTAAATTAAATAATACAATACGTGCTTCCGATAAGCAAGCAGCGTGAGTGACTGTAGGGTGAATATCCCCTACTGTGAAGCCTGTTCTTACGTCTCTCTCTCCGCTCACATCATGAATAACAAATGGGAGGGCGAGGCCAGAAAAGAAGGTTAACCTACCCAAAAATACTAGTTTCCCAGTACTTCAACAAGCTCTACTCAAAAGCAGTACTTCAACAAGCTCTACTTCAACAACACAGATATGGGGAGAAGGGAAAGATAAGGGTTTCCTCAGACATCGCTTGGCTCTTCAGAGGGTGGAAAAGGAGACGAAACACGTTCTACCAGCAGCAGGGAGGGAGCAGCATTAAGCAGCCCGTGCCTGGTAGCCAGCGCTGGCGGGGAGGAATAGATGAGAGCCCCTTCCTGCCGGCCTGGGAGCGGGGAGCACTTCTGCCGTTTTATCTGAAAGCAGAGGATATGCTTGGCATCAAGTTTTGGCAGGTGGAGCTGGGCTGGTTTAGCCAGACACCGAGGAAACAATCACAGGATGAGGAAAAATAGCACGACTGGAAGCAAATGCATGTCTGTAACGCAGAGCCGTCGTAAGGGAAGAGCCAGACGATTGGGAGGTGGGGGTGTGTGAGCAAAGGAAATTAGGAAGGTATTGGAGATGGTGAGGGAGAAGGGCAGGCCTGGGGGGATGTACTGGACAAGGTTATTAGAAAAACATGGTGAATAGGTTAAATAATGGGAATGCGGATATGGAAAGAGTAATGCTACTCCATCAATCATATTCCATTTCAAAGCCTGGTTAAATAGGCATTTACTTACACCAAATAGCAGTAGATGGCTGCAGCAGGCATTCCGATAACCCCCAAAGCATTTTCTATCTATAGACATGCACAATGAAGTCTATTTAATATGGTCTTCATTGCAAATTGAGCAGAAGAATTTAATAGACTGCAGCCTTTTGTCTAAGGACAAAGACAGGGAACTGTGTAAAGCTGAATAATATGAAATACTCAGGAGTCTGCTTCTGGTTGGTACTTAAGGCTCTGTTTTACAGTCATGGAGTTTGGAGGAAATGCTGTACATTTTAAAAAGAAAAAAGAGCAGGAGGTGCTTTTCCCATATAGCCTATTACTTCCTGCAATTCATGAAAACTCTTTCCTTGCGCATAAAGGTCACCTTTCATTTATGTACCGTATCTGTTTGGTTTGCTGAAAAAGAGTGTCCCGAAAACATATTAAAAAAATATGGAAGGAAATGTAAAAAGTAGGGGTAAAAGAGTGTGTCTCATGGCAGGACTTCTGGAAATAATGACTATTAAAGGGAGTCAGTTGTTGAAACTGCTACATACAGCAATATCCTCATGGCACTACAGATCACAGACTGAAAAAAATTGCATTTACTGACTACTGTTACCACACAGGGACTTTAAAACCACAGGCTAATACTGCTCACTGCTGTTATGAATGGCCAAAAAAAATGTGAGGATGTGAAGAGATACGTCAAATTTTGCAGACTAATGCTATAACAGAGAGACAACCAGAAAGAAAACCAGCAACCTAGAAAACAGGGACTCAAAAAGACTGGATGCAATCAGGAGCAAGTGCCATATCATGTTTGCCCATGTTCCCATCACTGCTCTGACTAGAACTACTTCCATCTTAAGCAGAGCCAAGGTCCCAAATGTCCCCAGCAGGTCATCAGGCGGCAGGGTGGTGGGGTCACCAAAACCCAAACACAAGCAAACAGGGGGAGCGGGCATGAGATGGGATCAAAAAGTGCACACCTCATGCTCAGCACGGGGGGTTTGGAGTGCTTGCCTGGAGTGTGCAGCGGTGGGAAGCCTGTGTTGGCCGGTGGTGGGATGCCCACCTCGAGCAGCTGGCTTGGAACCACAGCGTGCCTTTGAGGGGCCACGGGCAGCACCGCTTTCCTTCTGACTGAAAATGAGCGACGATGCTTCCACTTTGATGGTGTCTCTTTAGGAAACTCCCACACACACCTTTGCTCAGCGACGGTGAAATGCCATTGTAAGCAATGGTTAGTGCAATTCATAAGCCCTTCCACAGCCAAGGGCAAAGAATCATGTTTGCAACCACTCCTTAGAAACGCTGAACAAAACATGGCTTTCAGCTGAACCTGCATCAGTTCATTTCCCACAGTGTTGCCATGTGCTCCTGTGACTGGTGTACATAAATGTGCTTCAAGCTGATCAGCGGTGAGATGCTGCCGCTGGAGCTGCGGAGCCCTGATCCTGACTGTCTTCTCGTGCACAACCCACCCCTGGGTGCAGGACGTCTCTCCTTGCCCCGAGCTGTACACAAAGCTAAATGTCCTTCGGGGCCTCTCCAGCTTGCAGCCCCTGCCCAGACAACCTTGAATGCTCAGAAATCATTTACACAGAAGCGAACATCTTGGTGAACCTCAGAAATTAGAGCAGGGCTGGAGTGATGCTAGTGAGGGATCTGGCGGAGCAGGGAGGATCCTGAAGGAGAGCAGATCTTGTGGTCGGTTGGGATTGTCCAGGGCATGGCCCGGATCCTGGGGATGGAGGGAGGGAGAAAGCACAAGCGGGTGGTGGGCGAGCAGCTCTCCAGCACCTGCAGCAGCAAAACCACTTAGGAGGCCATAGCAGTGAGCAACGTGGATGTGCAAAGCTGGGAGCACCCAAGGAAAGCCAGTTAAGGATTAGGTCTAAACCAGGGAGACCGCCAAAATCGAGATTAATATCAAGCCTCAGTGTTTTAGAAAGTGCTGCAAACATGAGAATTCTTCAGTTGCAAGGGTAGGGAGGGGAGTGCCGAGGCGCTACGTGGGAAAGCATTCAGCCCTTCCTCTAGCCAAAGGTGCTAAGACCCGGCAGCTGAAAGGGATCTGTGCGGCAGAAGGACGCGGGGTGTGTCAGCAAAGCCAGCAGTGAAGGACAATGCAGAGCTGCAACTCCCTTCCGCCCCTGCCCCCTCTGCCAGACATCCGGATTCCAGGCGCAAAAGGGCAAAGTCATTTTTTTTTCCCCTTGAATAGCTTTTTGGGACTCTGGGAGGTGGCCCTTGGGATTGCCAAAGCTTTGCTGCCGCCCGTCCCGGCCGCCAGCGCTAGGTTCAATTAATCATCCTCTCGGTGGTAACTGTAGTAGTGCTGGAACCAGACATCATGGTAAAATATCTTGAGCCTGTTTCCTTTCTCCCTGCTTGTTATTTCTGTAACACAGCTGATGGGGTTTGTCACTCGCAGGTAAAGGAGCCGTGGCTCTGCTGTCAGGGGGGTCTGTTTCTAGTCTAATTTTGCATTACAGATTGTTGCACATAACCTAGCTGCAATTTTTCCTCCTCTTGCTTTTCCTCAACATATTTTTGACTAAATTTTGCTTCCACATTTAAAAAAAAAAAAAAAAA
>VZSF01005803.1:40577-98454 GCA_013398295.1 Chionis minor | reverse complement strand
AAAAAATTAGTTGATTTCTTTTTTTTTTTTTCATTTAGTGATATTTAAACGAACAAATAAATCCTCGACACTCAGAGCTTACTGTTCAGGAGATTCCCCAGACAAGCAAACACTCAGCGCTGCTCTATGGCACATGTGCATGTCTGGGACTTCCACCTTCCTGGAGACCAGACCCTGCGTGGTATGCAACATCTTTGCCTGGAAAGCATAAAATACTATTAATCAAAGTCTTGCAGAGAACATCACATCCTAACCTGGTAGCAGGGGAATAAAACCAGGCAGTAATATCAGGCAGATTTTTTTGTCTTTACTTATAAAGCATGGGGATAATAAAAAATATGTATGCCTCTCTGTTTGATGCATTTTTTAATAATCACTCAGCATTGCTTTTATTTTTTATTTCATTTGAATACGTTTTATGAGTTGCTGTTGTGCTGTGGATTCTTTTATTGCTGATATTGCATATGTCTTCAGGGTTCAGAATTCCATAACAAAAAACTCTTTTGAAAGGGGGTTTTGGCTGGCTGAGTCCTGGCAGGTACTTCGAGCTGGTAGACAGGTACTCAGACTGCCACATTCTGGCTTTTTCCCTGGGCTTTCTCAAAGGTCTACACCCCTGTGATGAGTCCACCTGCTCCTTGTCCATGCAGTCCTGGCCGGAGGAAGCCACTGCCCAGTGTCCTCAGGAGGAGAGCGTATGCCGCGGTGAAGGGGGCACCTCACAAATTTCCCAAGGAGCCCACTCAGTCCCTTGCTGTGAGGAAAGGTGGTTTTCACCCAGTTTTCCAACGTGGTACAAATGGGGGCCAAAAAAGGTCATGTTTTGGAGTAACCATGACTTCACAGTTACTAGCAATACAGAGCTCTAAGGTAACCAGAGAAGGCATGGAAGGAAAGCTAGAGAAGAAGAAGAAACAATAAGAATAAAAAACAACCTTTATATAAAAATAATAATAATTACTAATAATAAGTACTAGAATAATAATAATAATTATTATTATTAATAAGAAGAAGAATACCTTTTAAAACAATCTCCCAAGAGCTGAGAGTAGCTGGCAAGCCCCAATTTCCATTGAAATTGTCAAGTGTTGGATGCAGAGGGAGTTAAGAAGCTCACCTGCTAGGTCGGAAGGAAGCATTTTTTTGAGTAATCAATTTTTTTGAGAAATCCATTTTTTTTATTCCCTTTTCTCCTGGGCTGTGGCCTGAATCAAAGTCAGGGACCAGTTCACAGAAGGGAATTAGAAGGCACAGCCAATAGCTAAGCACCAGATTAATTCTCCCGGCTCCGTAAGCGTGCCATCAGCTACAGCTGTGTGAAAACCACCAGCATGCTGGGAGGACCTTGTAATGTGCAAGCCAATGGAGATATCAGGCCTGTGGAGGTCAAATACAATAAATCAGAGGCTGTTAGTATTGAACAAGACTTAGAATTAGCTTGAGCTCAATCAGACACTGGGGATTGGGGCTGTGGTGAGACGACGGTGGTCGAGGCAGCTGTGTGCCCTCTGAAAGTGCTTCAGTTTGACCGCGCCATTTTCACAGGATGCTTGAAGTCCAGTAAGACCAGTGAAGCCAGTAGAGATAAAGAGAAAAGCAAGTGTCCCTAGCTCAGAACCAAGAGTCTCTGCAATTGTCCAGTTATGGTTTTATGTTTATAGACCCACATCAGACAAAACACTAAGGTCCCTAAGTCTGATTTTAGGCTTCCAATTTATGCCTATTTCCTGAAAATTACAGGTCTAAATGTTCTGTTCATTTTGACTCGTGGTACCCAAAATTGCTCCAAAAAAATTTTATTTTCCCCAGGGAAAATTAGCTTTGGATAACAATCCTATTATTCTTTTTTTCTTCTTTTTCCAAAACCTAGCTGCCTCTGATGGAAGAATTTGTTCCTCCATCAAGACATTCTCACTCAGAACCAAAATATCCCACATTCTGACACCATGATCACAAGCAGAATTGAGCACTACAACTCCCAACCTCCAGGCCCCCCGTTACCCACAGCCATGAGGAAAACCCGGAGAAAAGGAGGTCTAAAGTTTGGCAGCTCCCCTAATGCACTTCATTTTGCACTTCCTATCTTCACACGTGGCCAGTTCCCCAATGGTCAAAAGGGTCACACAAAGGAAACTGAGCACTAAAAGAAGTTTTCCATCTAACATAGCTCTGCACCTTGTGAAAACACATTCCACAGCCAGACTAGTCACAGCAGAGAGGACAATGTCTTGTTAAATATTTTAAAAGCATATCATCTTCCAAGCTTCCCAGTGGAAAACATGTCTATAACTTTAATATTGTCCCTTGTATTAGCATCATCCACTGCTGATTTTTGCGTACAAAATCTTTCAGAAAATCTTGTGGGGCATGAACAACATCTGTAAATTATTTTAAAATATGAGATGTGCCAGAGTTGGTCCTAGTTGAGGGGATTCTCAGCAGTGGCCTAGACGGGCAGAGCCAGGAGGGACTGCTGGGAGAGGACAGCAAGCAAGCAGGTAATCCCAAAGTGCAGTTCACCCCATGGAATCGCAAAGAAAGATGAGGGCTTCTCTGCAGGGAGATGGACTTCCACTCCCTTTGATCCATGTGCAACTGCTGGTGAGGAATAAATAATGCATCCAGTGGAAGATGCTCATCTTCTGAGATATCCTGACCAGCGGTAGCCTCATGTGCTGTGTCCTTGAGGCTGCTGAGACCAGCGGAGCCCATCACACTGCTGGACGTGCCTTGAAATAGAGTAGAAATGAGCTCAAGGGCAGATCCCGCAGGACCCATCCACCCCTCCCCACAGTCCCTCCCCTGTACTCTGTCACGTTGGCTCTACCTCTGCATCTTTATCTCGAGTCAACTCTCCTACTGAAATTCCCTTCTTACATCCAAAAAATCTGTGTTCCCTGGTACTCATATGAATACCCCTGTTCACAAGCATGGAAAAGTTCTGCTGCCATGTTCACGTCACAGCATACTGCCTCTCTCTCTCCAGCCCAGGATCCCATTCAAAAAGGGCTTCTTGTTTGTCTCACTCCACAAGTTTCCTAGTTACCTTTCCTCACAGGCTTTACTTTTTTTCTCTTCCTGCTCTCCTCCTGCTCTCCACTGCCTCAGCTAGGACCCTTTCTCTTCTGGCCATTTCTGAGTGCAGGATTAAAGGCACGTATTTTTTCCTCATTTCAACTGCAGACATGAGAAAAAATGTTAATGTCTCTGCTTGCCGTGGGGATGTTCAGTGTTGCAATTGACAAGCTTAAATTTATTTATTTTTAATTGTAGCTTTATATTCTACCTACTCCTTACATTTAGAAGCCAGTTAGCAACCATTGGACAGGAGAATATGCAACCTGTTTCAACAAAAATCTTTACAGCTCTGGCATAAATGGGTAACATTTGTAGAGTAAATGACCTGCTGTAGTTAGCAAAATTAATTTCCCTTTTGTTCTTTTCTCTCTCGGTTTCTCTCTCCACATTTACTTCCTTCTGTATCTTCCTCTTAATTCCCCTTCTCATTTTTCTTCTAAATTATTTTTTATGAAGCTTAGAAGAAAAATCAGAGGCTTGCAAGTGTTTTCCTTTGCGAAGGTCACACAGCCATTCGCTTCGGACTGCTCCTTTAAAAAGAGACAACTCCTGTTCATCTGGCACCAGCAGCAGAAAGCAAGAGATAACAGCAGGCACAACTGGAGCCTGGGCACCCTCCGGGGAGGGCTGCACACACCCATCCTTGGCCACATGCCACGATCTCCCCCAACTAAGACATCTGCACCGTTTAATGTAGGGCTTTGTGATAAACTGAAGTCCCCCAAAAGACCAAGCTATGGAGCCTAATCAACAGTTTATTTTTGTTTTACCCGTCTTCTGAGGCAGTCTTTTCTTGTCCCAGACCAGTTCAGTGATACCATCTGCATCCTCTAAGGTTGTCGTTTTGGTGGTGTGGGCTCTGTTTTCCATGCTGAGTTTCCACTTAAAACTCTGCTCCTGACCATCTTCAAGGCTTCCATAAAATTCCACAAGAAGCCGGTCAGTGATTTAAGCTCCCACTCACAGAAATCACATTTTAAAATCTATTTAGCATGATACAATGCCTGTAACTCTTCAAAGGTTCAAGTAAGAACACCATTTTTTACAAGAATAAGGCATACTGGGTAGATCAAGGAATCTGTTCATCAGTCCCATTCATGAGTAATGGGCTGAATATTAACAGCAGAGGCTTCGGAGACATTTTATGGTTGAATGCTAGCGAAAGAGTAACTCCTCTCTCTTTCTGGCTTAATGCATATTTAATTCAAAATGGAACTGCTCCTAAGGGAGAGACTTAATGACTTGGTACCTTGAATATTCACCAGAGATACATATATCATGGGTTTTAGTTCCTTCCCTGGACAAGGGAAAACCCATGTACTTGAATGTGGTAAAGCCAGAAGTTCGGTCTGGACCTCCACTATCCCAAAAGAGGGCTGAGATCCCTAACATAGCTTTTTGCAAGGGATTCCTGACCTCTGCAAAACAAGCAAAGCAAAAATCCTCAGGCCGTTCTGTATCCCATTAGCCTTTGGTGGTTAGGAGATGAGGGGAACTGCAGAAAGAGGATATAAAGTTATATAAAACAATTGTTTTACAAACTCATAATTTTACTGCTATAGCTACAAACATCTTAATTAAAAATACTGGCAACTCCTGCCAGCTCCCAGCTATGTCTGCCATCAAGCATTAGTAGCAGCTGGAGCCCATAAGCATTTCACAGGCCATTTTCAGCTGTCTTGTGCCTCGTTGGTTGTCCAGGGAGCACGAGAGTGTACCAGCCTACCTGGCCATCAGAGATTGCTGCCCTTGTGCCTTTCCCCAAAACCATTTGAAAGGTGCAAGTATCATTCTGCACCTGACCAAAGCCAAACGTCAAAACCCTAAAAAATGCTGACAAAGAGTGATGTTCTCTGCTGCACGACTGCAGCTGTAGTACCCTCTCCTACACAGCGATGCTGAATTTCATCCAGGGAGGTCAAAAAAAATTGATAAGTGAAAACATAAAATGCAGAGAGAAAGCTATAAAAGAAACCACCAAAGCAGAGCCATGAGGAATCAATCACTATTATTCTTTCCATAATTGTGATCACAATTAATAAGGAACAATGAAGTACTGTAGCCATCAAATAAATCAGCAAAATTTGTGAGGTCCAATTTTACTGGCACACTTAATTTCCTTGTAACTTTTCTATACTAATGTNGGGGGGGGGGAGCTTAGTAATTCTGAATATGGAGCTGAAGTCTCTTCCCTCCAGCTTGCAGGAGAAAAAAATGGGGTAGACTGATCTCTGCTCTGCCCGACTGCAAAGTGTTCATGGTTACGTACCTCTGTGTAAATGCCTGGGTGGGGAAAACTGCAGCCCCTGCCCTGCTGGAACCTACCAGAACTCCAACTCCTCGAGCTTCCTACAAATAACAATTCCATGCACAGTCTGGAAGAGCAAGAGCACTCATGCTTCATCACCCACTGCAGGCTGGTTCTGTGCATTTGCATTATTCAAGGCTTAAAGAGCTTTAGTTGGCCAGTCCAGACCAGTAGAATAGCTTTTAGCTGACCAATTTGGCGTGAGAAATAATCAATAGTGAATTCTGAGTGTGAGAAGTCTGTGATCGGTTCTTGGGTTAAGACCCTCTCCTCTGAGATGCCTCAAAATACTGCCAATTAAAACATTGGTAGAAATCCAGAGTATTTCACGAGCGATCTGGAAGCAGGGAAAAAAAAAATAGAGCAAGTGACTAGTGTGCTTACGTGATTTCAAGCACTTTTTTAAAAATCATTTAAAAATCTTGCGGTAGCCTAAGACCTAAAATCTGCAGCGGGAGAACTTGTGGCCTACAGAGAAGGGATAAAATCCCTCTGCTTAAACAACATCCAGCAGAAATCCACGTTTACAAAGTGGCTTGCAGGCAGTTGCACAAGGGAGCTGGGGTTCACATCTCCCAGCGCATTTTTTGTTCGGCCCAGGCTTTCTCGCAGACATAAGCTCCACTGCAACTGGCTTTGAAGTCCTGTGCACACCTGCATAGATTACAAAGAAGGGAAGGCAGGTACCTCCACACCCAAACTGTAAATTAACAATGCAACATGTCAAGTTAAGATATGCCCTCCAGCAGCCTGTTTTAAAGTCAGACCAATGGCTGACAATCTCCTGATATACTTAACCCTTTCCCTGGAATTCACACCCAGTTTCCAGCCTCCCCAAAGGAGAAACAAACTTATGGGATTGTGTGATTTTTTTTTTAATTTTTTTTTTTTTAAAGTAATACATCAGTTCAAACCTGGGCCATCTGCTTTAATCCAAGACAGGAACTGAATCATACCCTGGGTTATTCTGCACAAAACAGAATAAAGCTACCACTGTACTAATTTGATTTTTGCAGAGTACCTTGTCCAGCAATAGTTTTGGCCTGTGAGTGTCACAGGTTGAAGCGAGCCAGCCTTTGCCTTTCCATTTCACCTCTTACTCCTGGAAGAACCCCCTGCTATAGGTAGGTCATGGCAATTACTGTGTTTTCTTCTCCAAAACCCTTCAGGAGGTTCTGCTTTTCCACCAGAGAAGTCTCTTGACAGTAACTACAGCTTTGAAAAGGACTTTTAGCTGAGCCAAGAACAAGTATACTCACCCAAACTGCAAGATTCCTAGTCTTGTTGTAATCCCTTTCCTTACTTCCTCCACTTTGTCGTGGTGGGCCACTAATCACACTCATCACATCCCACCAGTTCATACCTAATGGTAGGTGACAACTATTTCCTGTACCATCTATAATGCTAGCTTTCTCCTGACCTAACCTCCTCTTGACCCTATCTCATCCCACGGCTCCTACAGCTGCAGGGAACAAGCATGTGACAATAAAGGACCCCACTGACCTCCTCCGCACAATTTCTGCAGGGAAGAGCTCTGTGTCCTCTACGACTCCATGCTCTGCATTTATTCGACACGCGCAGCACATACCAAGTTCAAGTTTGTGAATATCCTCGCGGTGTGGCCACAAGCAGACACTCAGGCCCAGGGCTGGGGTACTGGGAGGTGTGCTGGGCATGGCTAAGTGGTGCATCCCACCTTACCTTAGCCAGCACTACAAGGCCAAGCACGCACCCACTTAGAGAAGGGTGTAGGGCACTATTGGCTTGGTGTGGCCACCTCCATGTCTCCCACTTGCTCTTCCAGGGAGGTCATGCAGCCCGCTCTGGTGTGTGGTGCTCCCCGGTGGCGTCCCAACACCCTCCACTCCAGAGGTGAGAGGCTGAAGGCATTTTGTTTGGGCTGTCGTTTTACAGTACGGACCTGGTGGTCCAAGCCACCGTTGTCCCAGAGTTGGTAACACTGAAGAGCAGCGGTGAGCCAGCAAGGGACCACGCTGCAGTTCATCACCTGAGCCAAGCACCAGACGCCAGTGATGATTTCTGTGCCCAGGTGCTGTTTCTTACAGTAAGACCTGACATACTCTTGACCAGTGATAAGAAAGATCGTCCAAATATCCAGCTGTACTACTGGAAGACTGTCCTCATCTGCCTCTTGTCAAGGATATATGATTCAACTGCCAGATGCTACAAGGCACTTCATTTGAGATAAATTCAGATAAAAGCCAGGAGCTGCAGCATATAAATGCTACATATCCTTTTCAAATCTTAATTGAAATTTCCACATTTGTATATAGTTTGACTGTTTGTTTTTGGGAAAAGGGATGGGAAGAGGGAAGGGAAGGGAAGGGAAGGGAAAGGAAGGCAAGGCAAGGCAAGGCAAGGGAAAAGGAAGGGCTTTACTTTATCTACCTCTTTCTTTCTGTCTCACACACATCTCCTTCCTTGTTGCAAGCCCATGAAGACCGAACCACGTTTTCCAGGATGTAGGAATGATTAAAATTAAAAAGGCCGATTTTCAGAAGTTTATTCTCTCAGTTGAAAACAAATGTGCCTCTGATAAACATTACTTCTTCACGTGTCTGTGATTCACCTTAAGTATCTAAATCCAAGCACTTTGGTGCATATACTTGGCTGCATCAAAAGGAACTAAAAATCCCAGGAGACAAGCAAAAAAGGAAGAAAAAAATTAAGGAATGGCAACCACCGGGTAGTATAAAAGGATGTGAAGAGAAAAAGAGACAGAAATAGCACCTGATATCTTCAGGTGAGAGCTGAACTGTACCTTCCATTCAAAGAGCACCAGATAACAAGAACAAACAACCAGATTGCCCAATGAGTGTATGAAAAGGAATAAGGAAAAGAAAGAACTGATAGGAGGGATGTAAAGGAGGACCACTGCAATGCATAGTGGCATCTTTATTGCTTTCATGAGAATTTTGAACTCCAGGCTCCTTCTCCACCCAAGGAATTCTGAATTCAGGTGTATAATTTTTCAATAAAGGAGACAAGTGGGTAGCCCCCTGGGTCAAGCTGGGACTCAGACTATACCTAGGGTGACGTTCCAGCTACTCTCTGTCTCCTGTCGCCTATAGAAAAAAATATTTTATTTCAGCTTGCATTCATAAAATGTACACAAAGAATCCAGAGCAGGACACGCAACACACATACCCCATCACCCCTGGGAAAATCAGAATTAACAAGAGAGTAACAAGGTCCCACGACCAGGGTGTGAGATCAAAAGAAAAAGGGCCCAGATAGGGAACATTTAGTATCTAGATGAAAAGCCAGTAAGCCAATGACTTGTTGCCTAATAAATTTCTAAAGACTGGGACAACAAAGCAACCCAAAATCTTCCTTTGAGACGCCAGGATGGGGAATCACATTCCAGATGGTTCCAGTGGATCAAAGGTATCAGTTGTCCTTCATGGAGCGCTAAGTGGATTTTTAGGGTTTTTAATGAGCACGTTTTCAACCCAACAACAGATCAAAAAGGATGAGTACATAGATTCGAAATAAAATTTTGGATGGATGGATGTGTGTATGTATGAAGAACAGAACAAAAAATGAATGCAATGGACAGTACCCAAATGCTCTGCTTGATCAAAACATTACTTTTAGAAAATATGTCAAATAATGCCACAACCTGACTTTAACCGGCTTATTTTCCCTCCTTTCTGCTCCTTTGCTTTTTATCTCTTATCTGAAGAGCCCTCTGTCATCAGCATCTCAAGAATCCACATCTCCAGACTCCCTCACTGAGAGAATATAGTGCATTAGCCATAATAAGCGCAACACTGAAATGACTGACTGCCTGATATTGATTTTCTCATGTTAGTAACACTGAGACTGCAACAAACACATAAAAATGGATTACTTTCATTTCAAAGGAAAGGTCAACTTGATCTAATCTGAAAAGTGACTGAAAATAGCACTAGGGAGTGTCTCGCTTATTGTAATTCACTGAATTCATATCACTTTGGCTTAGCTGGAAGAGAAATAAAGACCCTCTGATAGTATTGGGGAATTTGAACTTCTGTGAGGAGAGGCAATCAGTCCTCCCCTGAGCTAATCTTAAAGGACAGAGTACCTATACACTCAGTAGAAAGGTATCTCATTAAATCTTGAAATATTGACACATAAACTGAGTGAAGTGTAATTACTTGCCCTTGAAGGCCACTGCGAGTAAGGGTTTGGAGCTCCTCCTGCCAAGAGTTCATGCTCCCTTCAAGTATATCATGAATCTAATTGACCTGGTATCTCAGAGGTACGAAACCAACCGGTTTTTATGGAACCATGGCTCAGAGGAGGAGTTGCTACCCTGACTGCATGAGACTGACCTGGCTCCTAAACCTCCTTACTTTCATTGTCATTCCTGAGCCAAATTTCTACCCTCTCTCATGCTTCCATATATAAACTCTCTAGTGTTTTAAAAACTTCTCGTATTACCTGGACCCTTTGAAACCAATTCACAGGTGCCCTCCTTGTCTTACAAACATCCCCATCCTGTCCTTTAGCCACTGGTCAAATCTCATTCAGCTGCCTCTGGGAAAATCATTCCTGCCGCCGTTCCCACATGCAGTGGCTGAGCGGTGGGCACTCGCATCCCTTCCTTTGTATCTGAACAGAATTACCCTCCTGCTGGTCCTGTTCTTCTCCTGTGAGCCTGCCTGACCGTGCAGCCAGGGGTTGCTGTAGAGAGCACAGAAAGAGTTAATATCTCAGGGTCTGTTATTGCTCATTAGTACTGCAGAGGTTCCTGGGTGACCCGGCAAAGATCAGGACTTACTGGACCAAGGACAATACAAACAGCAAGGGACAGCCCCTGCCTGTGAAGCCTGAAATCTAAACACACAGCCCAAATGAAGGCTGAGCTCCCATCTCCATCAACAGGCGGAAGGAGGTGCCACCTCCCCTCTGACTACCACCTCCCCTTCCTTGCGGTGAGGAAGCTGCTCCGTGGGGCTCTCCAGCGTGAACACCCACCTCCTCCGGCAAGGAGAAATCCCACTTTCCTAGGGTATCTCCCACGATCCACCCAGGAGTTTCTCACTGTGCAGCTCCCCTACTCACCAAGGGCTGACCCCTGCCCACCTCGCACACACGCAGCCCCTGCCAAACCATTGCAACCCATGTACACCTACGTACCCACGTACACGGACACGCAGGCACGGCACTCTGCCTGCCCCAACACACCTAGGAAGACCCAGGACTACCCACTTTGCCCTTGGGCAGCCTAATTTCCTTGCACACTGCACCCCAGCCCCCTGGTCCCTCAGGAGCCGTTTCTCAAGGGCAGCCACAGGGGCTTTTCCTCCCACTGCTACATGATCTGATTCACGCTCTGTGTTGCGTGACATGACGCACACCCTTGAATTCACCCATGTTATATTTAACACTGGAAACAGTCCAGTTTCCTCAGGCCCACATGTGTGATGAGGTGGTGAGCTTCCCTAGGTTGTTGTTTGCGGTGGCACTACGCCCCTTGAGGTCACCACCCAAGCTTGGCCCCACGAGTGACTCCCTGTTCAGGGCAGGACCAAGTGTCCACTTCTATCAGCATCCCACCTAACTGGCCACAGCATTTACAGGCAGACAACCCGCAAATAAGTCCAGCAAATTCAAGAAAAAAAGAAAGTGTAGTGGTAGATACGAAGTGAAACAGGAACAGAACCAGAAAAGCATTTACCTTGGAGGCTGGTGGTACTCCTGAATCGTGAGGGCAGGCTCATATCAGTTGCTCTGAAGATGGGTCACAAGAGGATGCAAACATTAAATTGCCAAATAATTAGGGTTAGCCAAGCATAACTTCAGAATTTCTTTTCAGAGGATAAAACCATGACTGCTGGCAAGTTGAAATGCCCTTAAGGAGAGAAAATTAAATTAATTTAACAGTCGGGCTGCCATAATGCTTTCTCTGGGATTTCCCAGATGGAAATATGTGTGAATGAGCTCTACAGACCATGTGTTACAGACCCAATATTGCAGGAAACATCCAGACTGGCTGCACATACTCTGCACAAAAGATCTGTGGATGTTCAGTAGATCTGAGAGTTCAGGAACGTGTTTGACTTCGCATGCACGCGTGACTCAGTTGAATAATGTGAGTGAGCATGGCAAATCCACAGTCCTGAGTGCTTCAGATTTACCTTACTATGGATTCACACAAGCAGAACAACACTGTCTGAAATCCCCGGGACTTTCAGGCTGGTTGTGCACATGCCAGGTACCGAATCTGTACGTGCGCTGTAGAAACATTGCAGATTTCCAGATTTATGGTGGCTCAGGAAAGGATCTGTTGCTCAGCAGGGCTGCCACTGGCTGGAAAGTCTGTTCCAGTGTAAGAAGCCTGAGGCTCTGCCTACGCAGCACCTCGGCAAGGAAAAGAGGGCATCCCCCGGAGCATTCAGTTGTATGGTGGCTCTCTGTTAGCCGCCACGGCGACAACAAGGGCTTGCTTCTGTCCCCTTCACCTCCGATAGACAAACACTTTCTTTTTCAGACAGAGCCCATGCCTGGTGCCATTATCCCGAAGGTTGTGCTTGTTTGTACTAGCCCATCAACAAACAGATGAGGAGCCCATGCAATGCTAATTACATACTATAGGTACCTGTTAAGCCATTTTATAGACAATTGTATGCCTTTATATTATAAAGGGACGAGTGCAGTGCGACCCCATGTAAACGAGGTCCGGCTAAGTGTCACAGCGCCTATAAAGGGCCCAAGAGAGGCAAATAAACCAGGGAGCCCTCTTCTTCTCTGCACGACTGCCAAGGAGGCAGGCAAAGCGCCGAGGCTGGTGCTGCCTGCCGACGGGGAAGCAGTGGTTTGTTAGCACAGCCGGAGGCATCGCGGGCCCTAAGGCGGAACGTACCCGCTGGGAATGGGGTGTAGCAGAGGCCTCTCCCCGCCAAACCCCAGCCGGCAGGTTGGGATCGGCATCGCAGGGAGCACCCGCTGCAGCCCTGCAGGGAGGGAAAGGCTGCACCCAAGCCATCCCCTCCCAAATCCCCGGGGCCAGCTTCCCACCCAGCACCAGAGCCTGCCGCTCAGAGGATAAACCCGACAGGAAACGCATGTAAAGGGAAAAACCAAGAAAAGTAGGGAAACGGCTATGGAAGTAAAGCTCACTGTACCCAGGGCCAAGTTCCTATGCAAGTTCCTAGGAGATATCATGCATGATACCACAATGTCAATCCATAAACAAATAAATAAACAGGGAATGGTATTCATTTACCTACTGCAGTGCAGCTTCAGTTACAATGTGCAATGCAGGCAGAAGCCTAGCAGGATTTTTAAAAGGACTCAAACCTGTCTGGAACAGTGAGGGATCCATAATTGCATTAGGTAAGAGCCTTCTTAAGAGACTGGAAGGTTGTACGCTTACCTCGTGTCACAGGACAACGTATCACTGATGGAGAGAAGGAAGGCCTTTTTCCAAGCGGTTGCTTTATTCGTGAGTGCCTTCTTCCAAATTCTCCAACCTTTCTACATTTATATTAGTCACACCTGAAAACAAGAAACTGAACCAGAAATGTTGTTTCTTCTTCATTAGTTCTGATGCTGATCTGGGGGGGTGGGGGAGGTGACATGGCTCAGCAGGGGCCTAATTCTGATTCTATTTACTCCAAGGGTTTTTTTGGGGTTTTTTTAATTTGCTGACTTCCATGGAGCTATTCCTGATTTGCACATACAATGCCCTTGGTCACTTCTTGGCAAAGTTTTCCTACCACAAACACCACCTTGCCACAGCTTGCAGTAGCCAGGGATGCTGAGGGCAATTCCTACAGTAGGCACAAGTGCCTGCTGGAGCAAATTACCACCCTTCAGGTGGTCATTCCTCATCAGCACTGAACAAATTAGCAGAGCATCAGGAAAAAACATTGTTGGGAAAGACAAAGCTTCAGGTTCTAAGCTGGCCCATCCATAAGTTGGCCCATCCATAAACCTGAATGAATTTAGGTAAAAGGAAGAGATCTCTGGAAATCCAGAAAGATCAGTGTCAGGTGGAGAAGTCGTGTTCACTGCGTGTTAGCACTGCAGGCAGGCATGGTGCAGGAGGCGTTTCACAACCCAGGACGGCTGTTGAAGCCCACACTTCTCCCAGCGCTTCGCTGGATGAGCAAGTCCTAAGTTAAGGGCGACAGAGTGTGGCTCGCCCACGGGAGAAGCCACCCTTCCCTCCCTGCTTTCCTTCAGGCCAGAGATACCTCCTGGGATTAGATCATCCTTGGTGTCAGGCTGTGGTGCTCGGTTGCCAGCCATGGGTGGGTGTGTTATTAGTCAGATTTACATGTCTAAAACATCATTTGTGCAAACACCCCAGGGCATGGCTATGAACGGGCACAGAACACAAACCTCAAAAAAGAAGTTCAATAAGGAGAAAAAGCAGCGTCCGAGTTGAAGCACCCCTACAAGTAGGTCAAATCTACTCGCAGCAAGTTGGCTAATATGATTTCTCATCGGATTTACTGCAGAATGTGTTTTGTTACCGCGTGCTGCTTTCAGTTGTATTCACACTGCTCTGCTGGATGCAGTATGTGCTCAGTATATGTCTCTAAAAAGTTAAAAATCAAGTTGAAGAGTCCCACGCAAGGGGCACATCTCCAGAGGAGATACTCTGCGCACCCACAATAGCCATTAAATCAAAGGGACGCCATAGGCCATGACCGTACAGAATAGTTATCCAGCTACCTAACTTGGGGCTTGCTGGCTGTCACTCTGGCTTTGCTCAAAGCACCTCTCTCTGCGGTGCTAGGACACTGCTGTCCCCAGAGAGTAGTAAAAACCACAAGAAATTCCAGACAAAGACAGTGAAATATGAAACCAGTCTCAGAGGAATGTAACAGACTTGTAATCGGTTGAGAAGGTATAAAAATATAATATAAACCTATTTCAAATATTTTCACAGAAAAAAAAAATTTAAAAAATCCGTTTTAAAGGCTCCTACTCACACTTTTGATTACCAAAGCAAAATTAATGGCCACAGTCAAATATTGTTGGGGAAACCACGCTCGGGAGCACAGGGCTGGTGGAAAGCAATTTTGAGTCGCATCAATACCATGCTATTGGAAGTATGGGAATAAAGCAGCTGAGCTGAAAGGGTGCCCAGAATCTATCCTCCTGACCAACCGGCTCCAGACCAGTTGTCAAGGGAGGAGCTATGCTTTCCTCCTCACGCAGCGCTGGGGAGAGATAAAGTGCCGGGGCTGCAGCTCTCAAGGGGAGAAGGGGAAATATTGTGGGATCCAGAAAAAAGTCCAGAATAAAGAAACTTTCAGCAGGCTTTTGGGGCACTGGGCTGGAAATGTCACTTCAGCTCTCTGGCCATTGCGCTGCACCCATTTGCACACATATACTTCTCCTCAACATCCACATGCTCTACAGCCCCGGCCCCCACCAGAAACAGGAATAACCCAACCGCTCAACAACGCCATCACGGTCTTGTAATCCTAGACCTGGTGCAGCCCAGTTTGCCTGATTACATCTCTTTTGTTCACATTAAGTGTTCATTGCGAAACCCTCTCAAGACAGGAAAAACTAGATAACAGGGGAAGAGCTCCTCTGTGGAGATTGCCACAGATGACACCTGTGAGGCATGTCCCTTCAGTGATATACCTTCCATCGTTCAAGAAGTCAGCATGGCACCCAAAATGACCAAAAAATTTCCCTGAGATGTTCTAAGCATGCCACCGTTTTTCACAGCTAAGCCGTGCACGGAATAATACAAACAAAATTTCAGTTTGCATTCATAAAACGTACACAAAGAATCCAAAGCAGGATACACAACACACACACCCCACCATCCCTGGGGAAATCACAAGTAACAAGAGCCAGATTTTTAAAAAGTCTTTTGGAATAAATTGATTGTGTAAGAAAAAAAAAATATTTAAAACGATTCACAGGAGTGGTGGGCACACCTGCTAAATTACTCAGATATGGTCAAAATCAGCAACCCCAAAGATAAATGAGGATCATGTTAAAACTCCTCCAGCTGATGCTAGAAAAATAAACAGGCTCAGCCCACTCTTCATGTTTCTTTTTAACCACTCTGATCATAACCTGGGACCATCCCTTTAGGTCATTCCTGTCCTAGACATCGTTCATTATCCCTCCACACAGCAGCGCAGTTCTGGCCCTGACTCCTCTCTTCTTTATGTCATCCATCCAAATATCCTCCCCTCCTTCCTCCCTGGGTTGCATTGGCAGGTATCGAGGGGAGGGTGGCAACTTGCCTTCCCACCTGCAGGGAGAGCATATTAATCCCTTCCTGCTCCGTGGAAATGTGGGAGCTGCCTACCGCGCTGCAAGCCAAATCCAAGTTTATTTTTAAATAGTACTGTCTTGATTTTTGGTATTCCGGGTTTAGGAAAGGGCTCCATCTGATCTTATCTCACGCTGTTTACCTTAACGACCTCAAATTATGAAGCTGTGATCCAGAAAGAGCATAGCGGTTGGTATCACCATATAGAATAATATGCTCCAAAATGCTCTCAGACCTACATCCACACACATCCCTAGGATTAACTAATTAATTAATTAGACCAAATTGAAACTTTCTGGTAGCAAATATTTGTTGTTAATTGACTAAAAATAAACTACTGAAAATATAGTTATAACCTTTGCATTTTGCTAACATTTTAAAAGCCTACATATAGTACTAAATACAGTTATTTGCCTAGCAATTTTTCTATAAAATTTCCTAAGCTATTTTCTTGACCTTGTTTCTGTTGATTTAAAAAAAAAGCAAACTATTAATTTCTAAAAGTGCCTTTATGGACTTACTACATGGGGCATATATTACAGTTTTTTCTCTGTTTTGGTAGCGTAAAACTTCTAGATTTACACAGCTAAATTAATGAGATGTATAATTTAGGACTCTGATGGTCCACAGACGATTTGCAATTCTAAATTGTAATTAGCCTCACCAGTTCAGTGCAATAACTTATGCATGCATACAGGCTGTGACTTGTAAACTTACACATAGTAGATGATGGACATTTTATTAAATCACAAAAGATTGATGGAGAGTTTTGATATGACTTGTATTAAATGGCTTTTCTGTTAAGAGACAGTATTTTTATGTAAGTAGAGTATTTGCCTTGTATCTATGTACAGTTCTAATACAAAACATAACAAACCAACAAAGCTATGCCAGCAGAAGGGACATTGTTGAAACACATTTCTAATTCCTTGAAGAGTCATGTTTTATTGTTATTTAAGAGAATATATTGGTAGAATTGGAACTATTTTGAAACCACACCTAGCAACAGTCTGAGGAATGAATTTGTTGAGCAAAAACTTCACTTGCAGTAAGTGCACAATTTCTCTAAATTTTCAAGATGAAAAATTTTGAAGCAAAATGTAGTTATGTTTGCTATTTAGGTAGTTGAAGTTTGCTGCTCTTTATCCTTAGTTACGGCACTGACCTCAGGCAGCCCCAGAAAACGTCCACAGAGAATTGCAGCCAACAATCCACTACAGCTCCATCCTGCCTGCAAATGTCCCATTGATTTCAGTGGTGCAGGACCCATCTGAAAAAAATTGCTGAAAATGGTCATGTGCAGTTCCAGTCTAGGATTCCTCTTTTAAGTACGCCACGCTTAAAAGTTGTCAGTACCAGCAGCAGTGTACACTGGCCTAGGGTTTGACCCAAGCTTCTTTTTCTCCAGCAAGGCTAAGGAAAGCCTTCAGCACTGTTTCATGTGCCTTCCATGCAGAAAGTTTAGCCTGTAAAGAATAGCTTCCTCTGTGGGTTCCTAATGCTTCAAAAATGGTAAGCTGCTGCATATCTCAGCCTACCAGAAGAGCTGCCGTCGACTTTAATAGGAATCAGACTGGCACTTCGTTACTGCAGTGCAGATGATTTTTAATACTTTCTAGGAAAGGAGAGAGCTCTATCAGCATCTATGGGGCATTATTGCCATCTCTGTGTGTGAAGAGGCAAGTGGGCCTGTTGCAGAGCCCTTTGATGATTTATGATCCAGATGGATTTCAGAAATATCATTTCCTTAACAAGGACTAAGCCACCTCTTTGATTTGTTTCCTCCCGCTAATGACGAGTCCTCGGTGAAGTTCATCATTCTCCAGCAATGCTTCTCAAAGTGTGGATTGTGATTCCTTTGAAGACCTGAAAGCGTTCAAAAGAGGTCATGTAGCATCAGCAAAAGCAGAGTTAGTCAGCTCAGTTCTTCCAGCAGAGTTGTGTTTACTGGCTACCAGCATTTGCACCAGCCCAGGAACTATGATCTTCCTCTCATTGCTTTTAATTGGCTGGCGTTAGTTAGGTCCCTTCAGCACATGGGCATGACTGTTTATACTTGCAAGCAGTAATTACCAGCAATTCTCATTATCCCATCCTAAAGGGACTGACCTGTTGTCAATTCAGGGGTTTGTACAAAAGATGGATAAACCAGAGGAGGCTGCATTTTCAGAAATCCTCGATATCTCCTGCCCAAAGGAGAATAGATGGAAAACAGTTCCCGAATTTTTGAAGAGGTGAAAAATACATGGACTTGAAACTGTGGAACAGAGCGAAAAGGGGCTGGGGATTTAGCTGGCCTCTACACCCGCAGAAAAACTTACTTTTTTGGAGACAAAAAAGTATGAGTTAGGAAGATGGCAAACTAATAACAAAGGAGCAAGTGAAAAGGGACGCTTAAAGAACATTCATCAAAATCAAAATGTTAAAGAACAAAATTAAGTCATGAAGCCAAAGGACACAAAAAGAAGAAAAGCGTAATTGCCTAATCGTCATCACCAAGAGCTGGATAACAGATGAGAGGGACTGGAGTTACACAACTACGAGCAACGTGACAGCGTTACAGAGCCCGGCATGATGAGTATGTTAAAGCAAGTTGCTAGGATCTGTGTAGGCTTGGAGAACAGGGGAGATGGCCTTGCATGTCATGTAAGGTACATCATCACAGGTGTGCAGCTCAGAAATCACGCACAGCTAAAAAGCTTGGCAAAGATGTGCCCGTTCGGTTTGCGTAGTCGGCCCAGCCATCCCAGGCTCTCCGGGACCAAGCTGCTCTCCATGCAGAGCTGTTAAAGGTATACCCCCTGCAACTAATCTCCGAGTTGCTGGCACCGAGGAAGAAAATTACTTTGAAAGCTTATGAATTATTATTGCCACTTATTAAGTTCAAGATGAGTAAGCGGGTGGTCTGTTTTGCAGACTATCAAGTCAAATCAATTAGCTCAATGACTAGATCCATAATCAGCTATCTGTGATGCCAGAGTAGGAAACTGCATTACTACCTAGATCTTCAGTGTGAAGGAAGCATGCTGGATGTCTTCTGTTGACACTAAACAAATGCAAAAGTACCAGTAATAATTTCCTAATTTGAAAATTAATTGCATCTGATATACAGTAAATCTACACTAAAACTTGATCGAAGATAGTTTGATCACAGAACTGTATTTTTGGCACAAGGGATTATATGCCCTGAGTTACACATCAAGACAGTGAAGTCCAAACCAGTAATCTATTCTGCTTGTGACTTAAAAGGACAAGCATTACTAAGTAGAAAATAGCTATGAGCTAAATCAAATGAGATAAAGAATTTAAACAAACATGTGTGAACGATAACTGGAAATTCTTGAGAAACTGTAGTAGGCGCTCAATAACTTACAGTTCCAAAATGCCAAGAGCAAACTTCCCTTCCCTTAGGAAGGGAGTGTGAGGGCAGATGTTACATTAACACCTATGAAGCAAAAAGGAAGCTGATAATAATTATTATCAACCGTAAGATTGGGACCGATAGAGAAATAAAAGCGCAAAGACCAAAAAATGAGTATGTTATAAAGAAGAAAAATATTCTATAATGAGTAGATTCTACTGCACCTCTATAACATATAATGAGGTGAGAATGGTAACATTATCCATAGCAGTATGCAAAAGGCAAAAGTGTTAACTAAATCTTTCTATTCTCTGCTGGGAATGATCCCAGTCAGTATATAGTCATATAAGGTAGTGATGAAAGCTGAAGCCTTGAAGCTCAATCAGTCCCCCTATTTGGCAGAACAACAGAATCCTAGTGCCAAACTTTCATTCATATCTCAAAATCTCATTAATCAATTCAAAGATTCAAAGATACAAAGATTATGAATCTGTTGTGATCATCTAACCTGCCCTCCTACATAGCACAAGGCATAGGACTTGCATGAATCCCATCTTAAATAACAGAAAATCTACTAGGAAAATGCCTACTTGTAAGACTTGAACTATGAAACTGAGAGTTTGCTTCTTGTCAAAGCTTGTTTTGATTCAACTTCTGGCCATCGGAGCCTCCTCCCTATCTGCTCCACTGAGGAATTCGTTACAATACTCTCAAAGCACCATTCACAGACCGCAACCAGGTCCTTCTTTACCTTCTCCCCAGGAAAACATGAATGTTACGAGGCGCATTTTGCCATTCCTTGGGACTTTGTTTGCACCCTTGCTAGAGTGATAGCATTCTTCTTGTCCTCTGAATACCCAGACTGGACACTGAATGCCAGTAATCATTAAACCGGTGCTAAACACAAAACTAATAACGTCTGCACGAGAAAACTAAACACAGACATTTGCTCGCACTCTGTCATGGTTAGTTCCATAGGACATTTTGGCAATATGCAAACCAGCCTTCTGTCAGGCAATGCCTGAGTGTGGTTCAAGGGGTAGCATGGAACAAGTTGCTCAAGCAAGCAGTATAGGTGAGGCCACTGTTTTTGTGGGAGTCTAGGTGTGTGAAAGGCAAGCTGTGCTACCCCGCTTGTCTTCACAGGTGGAGAACTGAACCTGGCCCACTTACCTATTAGTACAGACTAATCTCTACAAGCTTCTGTAACCAATTTCCTCATATTTTTTAACTTCAAGGGTCACAGAAGTTTGTTTTTCGCTGACCCACACCAGCAACTCATGCTCAGACAGTTATTCACCCTGTTTACCATGTCCCTCTGAACATCACTCTTCCCCAGCATGGATTTGTCCATTCCATCTCTATGATCTAAGATTTTTGCTCTCTCTCCAATGACTCTACATTTGACCATGTTAAAACAAGCAGTCCAATGTCACTTGAATTATAAAACTGACACTATCCCTTTGACATTGACTAGTTTCTTCAGTATTAATGTCCTCTGCAAACTTCATTTGCATTTGTTCCAGCCTTTCTCACCTATATTTGGAAAAAGTACTGAAACATTGCAGACAGAAGAACCATTTCTCAAAGAACTTTGCTAAAACAAATCCATTTAAGGAAGAGAGGCTTTCACACTAAATAAGAGATTGTGCAATTTCCACCTGCGGAGACATCCCAAACGCAGATGGACGAGACCCTGAGCAACATGATCTGCCTTTGAAGCTGGTACTGCTTTGAGCAAGGGGCTGGACCACACGACCTGCAGAGGTGCCTTCCAACCTACATGATTCTGTGATGATTCTCCATTTGTGTTCCAAGACCTCTCAGCTGGCCAGCTTTCAATCAATGTAACACGTGCCACGTTAATTTTATATTGTTTGTCTTTCTTAATTGTCGTCTCATGTGATGTTGGGTCAAATTTGGTCATTTCCATCATCCTTATCAAACTAACTTGTTATTTCATCAAAAAGGGTGGCAAATAAGTTTTACAGTATTGATTCCACATACAGTAATGTTGGCTGGCATTAATTATATTTTTATCCTGTATTTTTTTCTTTAATCTAGTCCTAATCAGCTGTTCATTCTTCTGCCCAGGATTCATAATAGGCCTTACTGCACCTACCATCAGTTATTCTGGATTCCCAGCTCTTCCACAGAGTTTCAGGAGGAACATCAGCCACGACACTCTTCAGAATGACCCTGCCAAAACTTTTGAATGCAAGTTATCTGGATGGTTTGTTCTTAATGTTTAACTTCTCCTCCAGTTCCTGATGGAACGGAAATTGTTTCATCCCAGTCCGCAGACAGGAACACCGCTCTTGACACTCTTCCAAATAAAACGTCCATCGAACCCTTCCATCTCCTCTGTGCTGCCAGCAGCTTTCGGGGCTGACCCCGGCAATCGCCAGCTGGCAGCCACCATGGCAGCAGGCGCAGCGGCGGTGGTCCTCCTATCCAATCTGCCTGTGGCGGAGGCCTGGAAAGCCATCCCGAAGGCTGCCTGCTGCCGCCACCGTGGGCAGGGTGAGGGTGGAGGCCGGCGTTGAGGTTGCTGGCTCGGGCTGGTGGCCACCCCGCCCCGCCGCAGGAGTCACTGCCCGCGCCCTTCCCGCCTTCCTCCTCCTCCTTCTCCTCGGGGAACAGCCCTGGCCCCGCTCCCAGACCTCCCCCGGGGTTTTCTGTCCCTGCTCCTCCCTTTCTCCTGCCTCTGCCTCCCCCAGGGCGGCAGCAGCCCAGCCCTGGCCCCGCGGCACCGGCTCCTCCACCCAGGGCGACAAACACGTTCTAGCTTCCTCTTCTGAAGAGCTTCATGAGGATACAAGAGCCTAAGTGGGATACCTCTTGCTCTTCCTGTAACTAAAAAACCTTGTCAATTGACTGCATGCACTTCAGAACGGCCGCTGCTTGGTGTTAAGCCACATATCAAAAAGTCCCATTTTGCTGGCCAATGCAATAACAATAAATTCCACGAGATTCTCACTTTTTTTTTTCTTTCCTTTTTCTTTTTGCCTGCCCACTCTGTTTTTGAGTCAACAAGACACTGGCATTTGTTCACAGTCTTCACACACTTCCACAGACTTTATATTTGTCAGTACCTGTGGCACATCCAGAGCCAAATGCCAACACCCCTCTTTCCACTTACATCATCTGCCAGTACACCAGTGGACTAACATTCCCAAAATATCACAAACTGACACTCTGACTACTGAAAAAGGACAACTGATATTTCTGGATTTAGCACTGCAGAAAAGAAAAGACAAATCCTTTTTGTCCTTTTTTTTTTCCCTGCCAAAATTCTGGTTAGTTTTGAAAGACAGCTTAGAAGCCAGCATTGCATTTTGGTAACTGACCTCAAAAATAACATTCATCATACCCATTTGAAGCTTGTGAGAAAACTTTTAACTATGTTTCACTACTAGTTGCAAAATCTGCTTTAATTTTTCATTGTCAACCCTATGGGCTTTCCTGTGGCAAACTGTTCTGCCTTTTGGTTTGCAGCCAACCAGTGTGTTTTAAATCCCACTTATCTCATAGAAAAGAAAAAAAAAAAGAAAAAAAAAGTGATTTTGCATACCGGCACTCATCAACTGTCACTTCCTGAGAAAGAAAATTTACCCAAACTGATCTTTCCACTCTGGTTTTAGTTAGCGTTCGGAATACAAGGCCACCCTCCGAAACACAGCTCTTAGGCTCTCCTGAACTGGTGGAGTTCACAGCAGATGACCAGGAGGAAGCCGTGGGGAGTTTTCTCTCTCCCTGCTCTACATACCACCAAAACTTAGGTGTTTTTAATAGTAAGTTCCTTTCTCCTGAGATGTCTTTCACAAACAGTACTTAAAAACGTATGATGAATACAAGAAGGATGCACACCATTCACAGACCCTGCAGCCATGGCTCACTTAATAAATCTTTGCTTTTGGCATGGGGACATTAATCCTTCCCTCCCTAAGAGACAGTGAGACGCCCTACCCTATACACCTTATCTCCCATCTCAGTAGGTTTGACTGCAACAGTAGAAATCTTGGGACTGAAATGCAGCCTTTTCATTTGTGAAGGATTGTCTTCAGGACCAGAAATGCCAAAGTTTCATGAAAAGTCTCATGTTTATGATATTGTCCGAAGCAATATTGACGCATCAACAATAGCTCTGCTTCTGATAAATAAATGTATGTGGGACGATCAAGAGATTACAGGATGGGCCTGGTAATCAGCCAGCTTCGAGTGAGTAAGTGGCCATATACACTTATTATCCAAGGTCCTATCCTGCAAGAACTTCAACGGAGTCATAATCCAGGCATGGGGATCTGCTTATATCAGCACAGAAAAGCATCAAATATGGAAAAGGATCTCCAGTGAGAGAAGAGAGACAGACAGCCCCAGTTCTGCCATGAGCACAGGACCTGTGAGAACTTCTGGTAGTTCCCCCCACTGTCAGAGATATCCTGTGTCATTTAGGCAAATCACTAAAGGACAAAATTTGTAAAGGGTTTCATTCTCAGCCATTGGCATGCAGGCACACGCTACCTTTCACAAGCTCTTCATTCACATCATGAGGAGAAGGAGATGGTCATGCAGCGTGGGTGCAAAGATGCTGAACATGACCTAGGAAATGCCAGGAGAAGGTTGAGTACAAAGCCAGGCTTCTCCTAAAGCACTGATGCCTGAGTCCACGCTGCAGGGAGATGCCTTCCTCCAATTAGGGGCAAGCTAAATCAGGTCAGAGATTGTACATGGAAAGAGGAGGAGGACATGGTGGCAAAGATGACGCCCACTAGCCCAGGAGCAAGGGAACTCACCCGGGAGGTGGAAGATTCAGGTTTGGATGACTTCTTTTCTGCCTGACTTGGAGCAGGGATTTAAACTCAAGTCTTCCATCTCCTAAACAAGTGCTCTGAATGCAAGCCATCTGCCCCTGAGCTTCTCAGTCTCAACTGCACGGCTTTGCATAGTATTTTTAAATACTCCTTTGGTCAGAGAGCAAAAATATGCTCTCATGCCCTGATGTTAGAGTAGTGACTGCTCCAGCCCTCCTCCAGTGATCGTTTAAGTATACAAACTGGAAGAGCTGAGACCCACTGCAGGATATCCTCCAGCCTATTGAGTTGGGCACTTTCTACAGGAGAACTGGCTTTAGACCAGCAAAAGAAAGATCAGGACCTGAATTTCTACCCTCTCCACACAACAATCACTAGATTTGGGGGTATGCAGAAGTGAGGACTCCAGCTTCTCATGCTTCAGGACAAGTGCAACACAGAAAGTGTGCTCTCACAGATTGCACATTTCAGGCAAGGTAGAGGGACCTGGAGCTGTGAAAGCCCTCGGGAAGCAGTTGTTAGCATCTTAGAGGCATTGAGGAGGGAAGGTAGGATTGTGTGCATGCCCACAGCAAAAGTATAGGTGCATTATGGCCTTAACTTTTGTCATCATTAATACCAAGGGACATCAAGTGCCTGCCAGGCTAAGCAGACCTTGCGCAGGGGGGTTCTGATGATCTCAGTCACATGCAACCATCAGGTTAGACAGATACCAGCCTAAATGTTAATCTAGCCCTTAATCTCCAGAGTGCATCTCCGCTGCGGTGCGGCAGCATCGCAAAGACGAGGCTCCGGGCCAGATTCACCTCCTATCCATCTTGCTCACTTGCAGAAGCACCTTCAGGCAGGTTCTGGGGCAGCCCAGCTGGTACTCACGGGGATGAACTCTACGTGCACCCAACGCATTGAACTGCACTCAAGAGCACACTTACTCCCGTGCAGTGCAAACAGGCCCTGGGACTGTGTGAAGCCTCTGCCTTGCCCATTTGCCCTTGCAGACATATCCTCTCACCTTCATCAGGTGGACGAGAATGCCTGGAGTGAGACAGAACTGTCTCTTGCTGCAGGTGCACATGGGATTTGTGGGCTACTTGAGTTCAGGCCAGCTACAAGCGTGAGTGGGAGTATGAACATGAGATGCTTTGCTGCTGGAGAACACTTGCTCCAGACTGCATGGGAGCCCACGCTGTAGGGGCTGAGTACTCACAGCCCCTGTGGCCACCAAAGTCAGGGATATTCCAGAAGAGGCAGGAAAGCTGATCTGACAAAGCAAAAGCAGAAAGGTAGAAGCTCTTTCCTAGAAACACTCCTGAGCAGCACAGCACAGAGAGTAGGGAGGAAGAAATGAATGATCACGTCATTGCCAAATCCCAGCACACCAGAGTGATGAGTCAGGCCCCAAAGAATCACAAGATTTCAAAGCGAAATGGCATTTTTGTTCTTTCTAGTCACCATCTGATTTTTGGGTCCCTAGGGTTTATATGCAAACTTGTCCTCCATTAGAAAAATAGAGACGAGATTTTGCCTTCATCGTCTGTCTCCAGAATATGTGGTTTACACCAAACAGAACAAAGCTCCCAGTGAAACCCCCAGAGCTGACAAGTCTCCTGTTAATCAAAGAGTTAGAGACAGAAGGAAGACTGGAAGAAACAAGCAGCAGAAAGCTGGATGTGTAAGAGGAAAAGGCTGCAAACACCCCTTTAAGCCTTTCCTCAAGCCAGTAAGGGACTGGAAAACAGGAGATAAATTAGGGACCGTGTAACAGTCATACCTTTGGGGAGAAAATTAAATTCTCCTTAGTTTGCCTTCTACCCCAAAGAGGCTGCAGCAAGTATTGAGTTCAGCTAAGAAACTTAAATGCTGAATTTTAGCTAAGAAACTTAAAACTCAGATGTATAGCATGGATAACTAGGGACATGGCTAATTGGTGACCTTCACAATCTGTTCTTCTACTGTGAAACATAAGATGTTTCACATTTGTGTGGACTGCAAGTCTGAAAGGAATGGAAAAAGAAACACTTGAATATTTGCAAACATTGCATTACTTGTGTTAATGATCAGGGTGCTATTAAGAGAAATGTATTTGAATGAATTCACTGAGTTCTTTGTTAATGCATGATGCGCGCAGACGAGGATGTTGTGGGAAAATGTGCTTGGCCATTCATCTTGTCTTCCCAGCAACATCTGCCACATCCATGCTGTTTTCCTGTCCCTGCAAGTTAAAGCTCTCCGTTCCTGTCTGGGAGAAGGCCCTGCAGATCACATAGCTGAAGTACAGATCTGAGAATCTTTATGAATGCGAGCAATCCAGATGTAATTGACAGCTTACAGGAAGCAAAATAAAGAGGGTTTTGTGTTCATGTTTGCAGTGTAGCAAACAGGTGAGTTTAATACTGGGCATTAAATATATCCAGGTGATAAATCACACCACAGTAAACCAAAGTCTTATTGTGCTGTGAACAGCCTTTTTTCTAACTCATTCTTCTTTGACATGGAGACTTTGTTCCCATGATGAAACTTTGTATTTCTCAATGACTTGCTTTATCAATTTGCCAATCAAGTTTCACAGCAATACAAAAGCATCAGAATTTTAATCCAGTTAAAACATTCTAATGATAAAACCATAGCTATTAAATAATTAATTACTGAACTGTCAGCTCAAGTCCCCCTCATTTCAACCGAGATTCTTCATTGACATCCAAACCTTTTTTTCTTTTTGTACGGTATTCAATACTGACAATAGTCCCAAGGAAACATAAAAGTCTCTGTTGTATCTACAGGTAAAATCTTTGTGAATTCTTAAATTAGAGGACTGTGCAGGGGAATGTTCGGATTCCCTTAAACATATTAAAATAGCCATCCTCTCAAGGAGGCAGAAATTTAACATATTGCTAAAAGTATTCTCCAGCATGACTGCTGGGGACCCTTCCTCCACAGAGACTGGAGAGAGAGAAAGAGAGAGAGCACAAAGAAAGAGGGATTTATGGACAAAGCACACAAAACCTCTATGCTCTTTGTGCACTGCAGTAAAGCTGAGGGCACGCTGCTGGCAGGATGGCTGAGCATGCCCACCTGCATTTGCAGGGAAATGCAGATGCCTGCCCAGGGAGCCGGTGGGGAGCTGTGCAGCGGGACAGTGAGCCTGAGGGCTGGTGACCCCCAGGCTCCCTCATGGCAGGGATCACTACCACCTTCATGCCTGTGTTGCCCTACGAGCAGCTCCCTCGGCTGTGCTCGGCTCGGGGCAAGGCAGGGCTCACACACACCCACCTGCAGAGGAGTGTACAGCTGCTGCCACAAGCCGCTCGCCCCAACAGTCCCCCAAGGCATCTACTGCCCCTTCTCCTCCTCCACAGCTGCTTTTCCCACGAGGGACTTCAAGATCTGAAACCATTACAGATGGGAAGTGCAAGTTCCTTGGAGCATCCTCACCTGAGGGTCGGTCCCCGCTGGGAGGTGACAAGCTGACGGTGCCATCAGCCAGGTCAGCAAAGCGAATACCTGAGAGCTCATCTATATTTACACCAGCTCAAGTTCACTTCCCAACACTCACGTCTCCCTGCTGCCTGTGAGAAGTCTTTCAGCTGTAGGGAACCTCTCTGGCTTGCATTTGCCTCGGCTCTTTCCCAGCTAGTGCCTTTCCTGAGTGAACGCAAACGTGACTCAGCTTTTCCTTTGAAAGGGAAGAAATTTGGTTCTCGTCACCATTCCACTTTGGTGTGCTATGGCACAACACAGATCTGTCTTTCACTTTGTTTAGAAGATGTGACGCCAGTAGCAGTTGTGGATTTCATTATATTTCAGCTGCAAGAGAATCTCAGTTATGCTTTTTATGTCTCTTCTGACCTCAAAAAGCCAGCTTTAAACAAGCAGAACATTCTTTAATATCACTGATTGCGGCTAGGTCTGACTTAGGTCGTCATAAAAGAAATGACTCCTTTTTGTCCAAAACATTCATTTTGGCAATATAAAAAAATGCCTCTTTCATATATGTGTGTGTATATAGGTATATTGAATAAATTTCATTGTCTAATTGCATAATGAATAGTATAATTAATATTTTAATTTCATAATGAAACTGCATAATTAATGACTTGGCACGTAAATATATGTCAATATTCAAAATGTCTTTCGTACGTGTACACCAACAGCAAAGCTTCTCAGTAATCCTTAGTCAGCACAACCGCCACAACCTCAAAAGACAGAAAATATGCTTGTAGAGGCTGAACCGTCCTGTCAAACACATCTCAGAAAAAAATAACTTGTGATAGTCTTCATTTTGTTAAATATCTAATAATGTTCATTATGTCATACATATTTCCTATAAATCATACAATCATAGAATGGTTTACGTTGGAAGGGATTTTCAAGATACTCTACTTCCAACCCCCCTGCCATGGGCAGGGACACCTCCCACTAGACCAGGCTGCTCAAAGCCCCATCCAACCTGAACTGGAACACTTCCAGGGATGGGGCAGACAGAGCTTCCCTGGGCAACCCGTGCCAGTGTCTCACCACCCTCAGGGTGAAAAATTTCTTCCTAATATCTAATCTAAATCTCCCCTTTTCCAATTTGAAGCCATCACCCCTCGTCCTATCGCTACATGCCCTTGTAAAAAGTCCCTCTGCAGCCTTCCTGTAGGCACCTTGAGATACTGGAAGGCTGCTATGAGGTCTCCCCGGAGCCTTCTCTTCTCCAGGCTGAAAAACCCCAACTCTCTCAGCCTGTCCTCATAGCAGAGGTGCTCCAGCCCTCTGATCATCTTTGCAGCCTCCTCTGGACTCGCTCCAACATGTCCATGTCCTTCTTATGCTGGGGGCTCCAGAGTTGGGCACAGCACTCCAGGTGGGGTGTCACAAGAGCGGATTAGAGGGGCAGAATCACCTCCCTCAACCTGCTGGCCACGCAGGTACAGCCAGGATGCAGTTGGCTTTCTGGGCTGCAAGCGCACATGTTGCCAGCTCATGTTGAGCTTCTCATCCACCAACACCCCCAAGTCCCTCTCCTCAGGGCTGCTCTCAGTTAATTCTCCACCCAGACAGTATTTGTTCATGGGATTGCCCCAAGCCACATGCAGGACCTTACACTTGGCCATATTGAACTTCACGAGGTTGGCAGAAGCCCACCTCTCACGCCTGTCCATGTCCCTCTGGATGACATCCCTTCCCTCCAGAGTGTCAACTGCTCCACACAGCTTAGTGTAATTGGCAAACTTGCTGAAGATGCACTCAATCCCAACATCCATGTCGCCAACGAAGTCGTAAAATAGTACTGGTCCCAATACTGACCCCTGAGGAACACCACTTGTCACTGCTTGTCACTTGGACATTGACCCGTTGACCGCAACTCTTAGAGTGTGGCCATCCAGCCAGTTCCTTATCCACGAAGTGGTCCATCGGTCAAATCCATGACAATTGCTCTCCAATTTAGAGAGCACAACATAATGTGGGACAGTGTCAAACGCCTTGCACAAGTCCAGGTAGATGACATCTGTTGCTCCCTCCTTATCCACCAATGCCGTAACCCCGTTAGAGAAGGCCACTGAATTTGTCAGGCATGAATTTCCCTTAGCGAAGTCATACTGTCTGCCACCAAACACCTCCTTATTTTCCATGTGCCTTAGCAGAGTTTCCAAATTATTGCTTAAGGATTCACATCTGTGCAATATCACTGTCACCTTGGCTTTGTTCCTCTGCTCTAGCTCCCTAAAACTGTATTAGAGGTGTTTTATTCTCTTAGTTCAAAACCAGCATGCCTCACTGTTCCCTCTTCTGGTGGGATTGCTTTTTTGTATCACAATTTGGTAATAGACGTTAAAAAGCACCTTGGAGCAAGGGAGGCAAGGAGGAGCTGGTATTGCACATAGGGATGGAATAAGCAGCACATTAGGATAATGAAGAGGGACATTTAGCTATTACAAAAAGAGGGTGGATCTGAATCAGTCCAGCTCCCTGCCACAGCGATGCCTCACCTATGGCGGGTGTGGAGGAACATCGGCTGCTGCATGCTCCCAGCCTCTTGGTGCAAGGCCATCCAGTGCCTGCACTGGCTTCTGACCCAGCTCACCTTGGGGGTCCTGGTCCTCTCAACCTCTCCAGCCACCCCCAGGAACCAATCTGGGGTCACAGGTACCACTTCACCATGGAGAGGCTGGACTTGAAATGAAGTTCCAGGGGGACAAAACAGCTTCTGCTCAAACCATTGCACAAAAGCCGGTCCCCAGCTTTCACTAGGGACAGGCTAACTTTCATCCATCGCTCCTCTCCTGCCCCTTTCCTGCTTGGCCCATTCCCATTCCCGTGTCAGTGGCATGTCTTCTGCGTGCCACTTGGCTGAACACCAGCGGAATGTAATTTACATGAAACAGATATAAGACACAGGGCCACTTCTCCTCTGGCGGAGAATCAACAGCCTCAGGGGGGAGGTTGTTTTCTTTTCCTTCTTTGTTGTGCGGGAGAAAGAGCTGACAAAATGAGACTTCAAAGATGTAGTCCCACTTAATAAAAATGGAATAAAAACAATAAAAATGGGCAAAAAAGGAAAATTTATTCTTTCTACATTCTCTGTGATACATTGCTCACAGCACTGGGCAGTTGTGTTGCTGCTGACGTGCTGTTTTCCATCCAGGGCTGGGCCAGAGGGTGGCTTGTTCTTGTACATCATTGCTATGGCAGGAGCAGGCAACGCGTCCGCCTTCATCCTGAAATCAGGGAGCTGAGAAACAGAGCCTCCGCACTTACAGCTGCCACTGCTGGTATGGTAAAAGCTATGTAAATCTGGATTTGAAGCCTATTGATCAGGATCAAAAATACCAGAACCTCATGTGCAAAGCACCGATCTAGTACGAACTCACTCTGACAATTCAGACTGAGCGAAAAAATCCTGTTGGGTTTGCTTTGACTGGTACCCGCAGGCGTTATGCCTGACCCATTACCATGCCTGCCTGACCCCTCTAGATTTTCGCCAGCCAGGCCAGCGTACAGAGGCAACCGAAATGTGCTTTGGATGATTACACAGAAATGCGATCGTGTGCCACACCTAATCTGAATCAAACACGTACTTCTGGGAGATCCAGTCATACACGGATCCAGCATTAATAGTCATGGGTTTACAGCCTGAGAAGTTTCCAGAGTGAAAACTACAGGGCCAGGAAACAGTCAGGGATTCATGGAAATTGAAGGCAAAAGAAACCATTATTGCAAATTGCTTCTTTGCATAACAAAGCCTGTAAAATCTTGTTCTTTGAGAGCTGTCAATTAAGCAATTTTTAATTCACTTAATGCAGTGGGATTGTACTGCTTTCCTGTCAGGCACTTTTCCAATCAATGTCACGGGGACAAATGCTTTTTCAGAAGTCTAAAGGGTAGCGGAAGGAATATTGTTAGTCCCATTTCTAATTTGGAATGGCGGGGGGGGGCAGAAGTTGCTATCAAATTGAAATCTAGCTACTGTAAAACTACACGGCCAAGCACTAATTATGCAACTATCCTTTCTGTTCACTGTTTGCAGGCCACGGTAGCCAATCTACAATTTTACCTGAGACGGAAGCAGTTTCCCTGCTCAATTTGCCGCGATTTTTAAGCACTCTCAGAGGCAGACCTTCGCAGATCTCCCCGAGCCGCCTCCCTGTGCCGAGCTGTAACGCTGGCGGCAGGGAGAGGCACTCGGCCAACATGGGTAATGCTCTGGGGGAGCCATTTGAAAAATGTTTTAACTCTGACAGCCGCAGCTTCGTGTCCTTGTCGGTGGGCAGGGGCTTGCTCCTGCCGGCGGCAGCAGGCAGAGCCGGCGCAGCGGGGTGCGAGCGCCGCAGCCGCAGCCACCCAAGGGCGTTGCATCCCTCCCCTCCCTCTGCCACCGCCCCGCCGGCCCCCCGGGCGAGATATCCCCTCCTTGACCTTCTCCACAGGCAGTGGGCAACAGGCGGCATACTTAGCCCTGGGTATTGGGCTGTTGGTCTCCAGTCCCCACGGCAAGGCAGGACCCACAGGAAAATAGGCGATTTTGCGCAGCCTGATCTGCTAATCCTCTCCAGGCTGCTGGAAATGCTCTTGTCTAAGTGCAACACCCTGGCTGTAGGCTTTGGGGAGACTGCTTGCAGTAATTATAGGCTGTCATAACATGAGTTTATTACAATAGTCGTGTTCATGTAATAGACAGAAATGTTTGTTCCCTTATGAAATACACAGATGCTGGAAGATTTATGTGGGTAATGCAAACAATAACACCACCCTAGATTATGAACCACACTCAATCTGCATATACTGCACCGAAGAAATAACAACATCGGTTTATAAAGTTATCTGCCTAAAGCCAAGATTTCAGTAAATTATTTATCTTCGAGGAAGCGATATACCATCTCTCAGCATGCTTCCGTTTATTGACGATCGCGAGTTATTTGCCACCACTTACAAATTAAACACGAGGGGGCTGAGGGGATTTGTCTACTCGAGGGAAGGATTTCAGTTGGATTTTTAAGCATGAACAGGGCCCTCCAGGAACCAGATACAGCCAGCATCATTATGTTCAGGTAACACTAGCACAAGCAGGTTTTAATTCCTGCACTCCATTATTTTGGCTGCCGTGGCAGGTGCCCTCCGAAGACAGCGGTGGAGACCTCGTCTGCCACAGCCAGACCCCTGCGCCGCAGCTTGCTCACGGAGATTCTGGGAGCTGAAGGTCCTTAACACTGAAACAGTCTTTCCCTACCCAAAGAACCAGCTAATTTCAGGGTGAAAAAAAGTCCTTGAACCATCTTCAACTGTACAGCCACAAGACATATATAAAATTACCAAAAATGAAGTTAATGTCTCAGTGTTCATCTAGAGCTCTCTCTTTTGTGTAGCTTGTTTCCCCTGGCAGCGTGCAAGGATGGTTTATATGTGGTTTATTTCTTTGTGGTTGCTACAAGAAGCCTCTCTGAGGAGGTGTAGCTCCTCCGCCACTCATCGTACCATGTTTTAAAGGACGGGGCCCGAAGGCGGCTGCAGCAGGCAGGCAAGCTGCCACAGGGGAGGGCTTGTGCAGCTTCGCAGCTGCTTATTTGTGTCCGTGGCACCCAAGAGATCCTCCGCGTCTTCCACCCAAACCACCACTGGCACCTCGGCAGCAATAATCTGCACCCCGTCTTGAGAAAGACTCTGTGGCACGGGTGGAAGTTCAATTTGTCTAAAACGCATACTTTTCTGTTGAAAGTTACATTTGTGTGACAAGGTTTCTAGCTCCACCCTCCTGCTTTCAGTAGAGCAAAATTTGCAAAGTTACTTATTTGCATTTGGCATAATGGTTCATCTGTTTGCACAATCCACAGTAACGTCTCTTACTTTGAGTCGGCTCCCTGCGCACCGAGATGTTGGCAGGACACACAAGGATGACAAGCGTAGCAGTCACACGACTCTTCCCTCGGATCTGCTGCTGACTCTACTTAAAGTATTTTTACTTAAGCTCTTTTCCATCTGAAAAGCAGCCAGTTACACACCAGGCAGGCACTAGTGGGGAGACCAACCAGTATTGCTTATCGCTTAGGAAGCACCACAAAAATACTTGTCACTTTACAGAATAGAAATTCAGAAGCATCAAACAAACATGCAGGATAGTCCCTGCTCTGAGCAGCTCAGTTTAAAAACACAAGGTGATACAGCTAACAATAAAAAGAGAGGAAACAGAATAAACATGCTATTGAAAATGATGTCAAAATGTTCTCTACTGAATAAATTTAATTGCTTAAGTATTGCTTTGGCTTACTGCATCCTTTCAGAGCTCTCGGTGTGCTTGGTGCTTAACCTCCTACTTAAATTTAATTACTTTTTGAGACCGAAGAATCCCCTAGTATCCACGATACCCGATGCCAATGAATTCTATTTTAACAACGTGTTGCGTGAAGTATCATCTCCTTTTATTCGTTTGAACTTCCCACCCAATGATTTCATTTCATGCCCCCTAATTCTTGTATTGCAAGAAGCAGTACGCCGTTCATTCCCTTCCGCTCCGTTTATCGATTGCTGGTTAATCCTCCCTCAGTTATCTCTCCTTGGGCTCAGAGATCTTGGTCTATTTAAGTATTCCTGATAGGAAGGCAATTCCGTATCTTCAATTATATTTGTTGACCTTCTCTATACCTTGCATAATGTTACTGTACCCTTTTTGAGAACTGCACACAGTATTCAGAGTGGGGTTGTATCATGGATTTATACAGTGGGGTGGATTTACTGCTAGGAGCAATTTAGAATCTTCAGCTGCTAGTTCAATTACATATTGGAAAGATGCAAAATGATGACAAAAAAGTAAATGTAAATCTGTTTGTAAATTCAGTGACCTCCCACTGATTCTGGGACTTGATATTCAAGCTTAAGTTTCTCAAGTCTAATTACTGATTTGGGGAATCTAATTGCCTTGCCGGGGCAAGGCAACTCTAAGTATTTTTGAGGCTGTGAGCTGAGACTCGCGTGCCTACATTCTGTTTGATACTCATCTCTGGTTGAAAAAAAAAAAAAATTTTTGTTTTCTTCTCCAGATTGTTATGTGAGAATGGGATGGGAATGAAAACTCCTCATCTTACAACTTAAAATGCTACAAATCACAAATCTCCTCCCCAACTCTTTTTTCCTGCTGGTATTTCTCCATTTGCTCCTAGAAGATAAAGACACAACCTGTTGCTATTATTGGCCAGAAACAGAATCTTAAAGAACTGTATTAAGCAAATATATATATATATAATTTTAATGGTCACACAGTAAGGAAAGCTTTTCACTTTATGAAACTGGTAATAACACATGCAGCCTATATACAAGGGTATGTTGCACAGCTACAGCACTTCTTATCACAGAGCATTCAGGTATTTTGAACCAGAGCTAAATCAGCACAGGTTCTGTGAAGCTAATGGAGACGTGCCGGTTGAAATGAGTTGAAATGGGATGAAGCAACTTTCTGACCATGGCAGAATCATAACTCTCCTGTCCCTTTCCAAAGGACTTCCAAGGGCTCGAACAGCATGATTTACCTTGCTACAGGAGGTCCAGGCAATCCTTACACTGCATTTGCAATGCTTTTTGGTCACAGCCATACTGCTGACAAAGGCATTATTTACACTGCCTGGTCTGATAAGAGAATGTAAACACCTTAAAAGTGCCATTCCTCTTGCACAATTAGCTGCTGGCTGCTGCCTCAGCGCTCTGGGGACAGTGCTGCCTGCCAGCCACGGACGGTGTTGTTCAGCCCGCACCTATCTGTGCCACCATCGCACCATCTCTCTTCTTCAGGGCGCCACAGGAGCCTCCCAGAGCCTAGCACAGCCTTTTGCCAACTCTGCGCAAAATTGTCGTGCTCCTTTTCTCATCCCAGTATTTCATAAACTAGCAAATCAGAAGATTAGCCGGCTGTGATAATGCTCCTTTTCACCAGGGCAGGAATGACCGGTGAGAATCCTTTCCTTGCACGCATTTTCCTTCGGGTCAAGTTCCTGAATTGCCAAACCAGCCCCCCGAGATTAAAAATATGAAGAATCCCAGTAACAACTACTGACTGTTTCAAAAAATACTTTTTGTTTGATTTTGTAGGTTCTTGCAAAAGCCCAGCGACTCCAGATAATAAGCCACTGTACTATCTGGGCAGGGACTGACATCCTGCGTTTGCAAAACACACAGCACCACCTGAAATCCTTCATCCACACTGGGCAAAAATCAGTGGATTTGAACCATGGATAAAGGTTTATCTTTGATTATCTTTTAAGAGGTAACAGCAGAGCTGATGATATGATCCAACAAGTGTTTGCAATCGTATTACTGTATTTCATAAGCTGCCACTCCACACCTGTCAGCACATCCTTCAACTGTAGCTACTGTGCCGGCTGCAAGGCCAAAATGTGCGGTCCGGGTGCTGCCAACTGGTTGAGATGCCCAGTAAAAGCAGGTGCCCCTAAAGGATTTGGTGAGTTCTCGTTGCAGCTGTGCCATGGGAGGGTGCAGAGAGGACCGAGCCAGGCTCCCCTTGGAGGTGCACAGGAGCAGGACAAGAAACACATGCTGGAACGTGGGAAATTCCTATCAGATGTAAGGAAAATATTTCCACTCTGAGGGGGACCAAGCACTAGCACAGGTTGCCCAGAGAGACTGTGGAGTCTCCGTCCTTGGAGGTATTTTAACATGGCCTGGGCAACCTTCTCCAGCTGATCTGCTCTGAGCGGGGCCGGGGGTGGACTAGACGATCTCAATTATTCCGTGATGCTGTGAGTTTATGGACACTTACTATATTTAAGTTGTGGGAGCACTAGTTAACAGGTGATCAGGATTTTCACATCACCCTAACTGTAAAGAATTAAAGAAAATTCAGAGACAAGAAAATAACAATTTTCTACAGAAAAAGAAACCAGAAATGTAGAGGTTGGAGCGGTGCTCCCCAAACAAATTATCAGCTGGCGGCACAGCTCCTCAGGAAATGGAGTTTATTTCGACATGGGGAATTTCCAGCACGGCAGAATCTGTTTTCAAGCGGATTTGAGATGAAAAATACAGACAAGATGTTTTACAGGAAAAATCCAAAATATTTGAATTAGTAAAAAAGGTTAATACTGTCAAAAGATTATAATGCAATACGCACATGCACATACACGCATGCACATAAATAAAAAGAAATAAAATTGAAAGGGAACAAGAATACCAACACTGAAAATTCAGGAGAAGTGATGCAGGAGAATCAAAAGAAAACAAGAAGAGTCTATCTAAATGGGATCTCACGTTTCAATTTTGAATTTCTTTGAAATTTTCCCATTCAAAAAGCTGGTTGTTTTCAACATTCCACTTCGTGAAGTACCTTTTGCATACAGTGGAGCAGCATTTTCCAAAGAGAAATTTCCATTTCAAAACTTTGTATCAGTTCTCTTCAGCTATTCTTCCAAGAGTCAGTATCTTTGAGGAATCTGGGCTTTCTTCACTGAGACAACTTCGTTTTTCCTGAGCCAGGATTTTCCTTTCTTCACAATAAAGCAGTGAATTATTCATGTTTGTTACACATTCCTGTAGAGTTTTACAAAAAGACATCTACAAATTTTAACTGCCCTGTTTCTTTCCGGACCACCCTAACAAACAACTTCTGCTTTATTTTGAGAATTAGCCTTTCTTGCTGGCTTTTATTTTCCTGTGCAGCCCTAACATGATTTACTGTAATTCAAGTTTAACTGTTAGTTTGCTGCACTGTACATCTGACGCTATGACACAAATATCTATTTCTATCTCTCTTCAGGTACTTCACGTCTCTCATCACTTAGGCTATTTGAGTACCCCGAATATTGAGAAACAGAAAAACATAAATAACGTACTTTCTTGCTTCAAAGTGCGGAGGAGAGATAATAAGATTAGCTTCTCAGCCATCCTAGCAATCAGTCCTCACTGCATGAAGGGCTGTGACACGGTGCATCGTGTTCCTGAGTGTAAGCACATAACATTTATGGAGGTGAGCTATGGCCAAGAAAGAAGGCTTCCACTTCTGGTGGTTTCATGCACTAAAGGTCATGCCAGAAGAACTGAAGAACTCTGTATGACAAAGTTATAAAGAACCCTGATGTTTCAAGCTGATGGCAACGAAAACCGAGGCTGTTTGGGGCTACCCCGCAGGTCATGTGTGAGGCAGCTGCTGCTCCACAGCCGGTCAGGAAAAGGTTAAGATTTTCTGGAAGTGGCGTCTCCACAGATGGCAAATTCCTCTTTCTGTTCAAATGAGACTGTCAAAACCAAAACAACCTCTTTCCCAGCGAAAGAAAATAATTTTCCACGAATTCAACCCTTCCTTCTTCCACCATTTCCTCAGCTGTTGGCTCACTGCCAGCGCGCTGCACCCTCAGCCCTCAGCTCCCTGTGCTCGCTCCTCCGAAAAGATCTCGTTTGCTGCTTGCTGTTGTTTCCCAGCCCACGGTTACCCTGCTCTTGCTGTGGACATTACATCCCCCTTTCCCCTGCTCTTATTCCTGCTTTTACCTCTTGCCTTCCCAGTTCCATCCCCAGTTTGAAACGTCATGCGTTGTTGGAGCAAAAGACACTACCTTTGCCTGTTTACCTGACTCATTCACACCTCTGAGCCCACAAACTTAGTTGCCTCAGGGTTTTTTTTCATCTTGACAGCATCAAGCTAAGCCCATTCTCCTGGTGATTCAGTTTCAGATCTATGTATTACTATCTGTTTTTTCAGATCTTCTCTTGTTTTTCTGTGACAATCTTCATTTGCTTCACTAGGATCTTCTTTAACCTCAGCAGACTTCAGGAACTGTTGTTGGTAGGGTTTTTTTTCTTTTGCCTTCAGCTTTCCTCCAACCTTGAAAGGCTTCTCTTATGTTCTCTCTAGTTATTCTTTTTTTCCTATCATAAGAAGAATTAAACATACCCCACAACTAGTAGGAGCTCAGCCATCAGAGTTAAATGTCTTAACTAATGTCCGTATCCTTCTCTGAATGCCTGAACACTCATCCATGAGAATGTGGATGCACAAATTGGCCATTGCTTTGAGCTTGAAACTTGCTCAGTAGCAGGCCCATTTCTCCAGTAAGTATTCTAATTCATATTCTTTGGCTCTGGGGCATCAATAGGTTATATATGACTGCACTTCCAGTTGAAGTTTCGTACGTTCACACAGTTATACAAATAAGTTTTTTATATCCTAACGAATTATGTAAAAACCTGCCTAAGAATATAAATAGCCTTTATTAGGTGAACAGGTCAGCAGGAAAACCAAATTTTGCATATCATAACTCGATGTGGAAAAACACATTCATATGACAAGGCCAAATTTTCTAGGAATTTCCATGAAATGCCTAAATCCTAGGCTTTTCTATAGGTTTTGGCTGCATGTGCATGCAGATGGGCATTTAGCTCAGATCTACATAGATGAATCAGGTGGCAAAACTGGAGCTTCACACTGGCGTGGCAAGGAGGGACTGCCAGTGGCGCGGCTGCCATCATTTTCAAGCAATACAAGCTCATATAATTGCTTTGTTTTGAACACACGCACACAGACACACACAAAAACTGCAGCAGAGCTGAGGAAGAAAATCCACAGGCTCTGAACAGCCAAACTATTTGTGCAGCTGGCTCCCTCCAGCTCCTGTGAAGGAGACCGAGCAGACAGCCGCCTACGCAGCCTTTCAACCCACCCAATTTTGGTGCCGTGCTAGCCCATTGGATATGCCACTTGCAAGCATTTATTCTGCCGGTAGTTCCCATGCACTCACAGGGGCTCCTTTCCTAGTCTCTCTCTCTCTCTCCAGCTTAGTACAGACAAATAGCAGAGTCAAGGCAACCATACTATATGAACTAGGCAATGGGTACGCACACAAACACTTATCATGTGGTTTAGCTCTATGCTGTAGTTGCAGTGATTCAGTAATGATGAGTAACTTGGGAAAGGAGGTTTAGAGAGGCTACGCGTGCTTCCGAGGTGAACTGAACAGGAGGACCTCTCCAAAAAGTTGTGCTTACAGTACCGAGGGAATCAGCATCAGCTTTGGTCTTAGAGCACATAAGGTGCTTGTAACAGAAAGCCCCACTTCTGTGAGAAGATCCTGTACAAGACACCTACATCCAGGAAAAGATAAATACTTCCCATAGGAAAATTGTGAAATCCTTTCATGATGAAATATCACATAGTTTCTAAGTATATGGCACATGAAAATTATTACTTCATGATCTTCTGAAGGAACTGGGGTTGTTTAATCTGGAGAAAAGGAGGCTGAGGGGAGACCTTATCGCTCACTACAACTCCCTGAAAGGTTGTAGCCAGGTGGGGGTCGGTCTCTTCTCCCAAGTAAGAAGCCATAGGACAAGAGGAAATGGCCTCAAGTTACACCAGGGGAGGTTTAGATTTGGTATTGGGAATAATTTTTTCAGTGAAAGGGTTATCAAGCATTGGAACAGGCTGCCCGGGGAAGTGGTGGAGTCACCATCCCTGGAGGTATTTAAACGCCGGGCAGACGTGGTGCTGAGGGACCTGGGTTGGTGGTTTTGACACTGTTGGCTTAATGGTTGGACTCGCTAATTTTAAAAGTCTCTTCCAACCTAGGTGATTGTATGATTCTCTCTTTTCCTACTGTCTCGCTATGCTTTTAATTCTGCTTTCACTCCCCTCCTAATTCTAACCCTCCCTAATCAGCACCTCTCCCAAAAATCAGTGATCTCTGCCAGTTTCCGACCACTCACAGTGCCCTGTGTACTGTGCCTTAGCTGACTAATTCACTGATGACTGTGCCGATTCCTCTGGATGAGAGAGGGCTTCATGGGCAAAAGGAACGGTAAGTGATCTCTCATTTTGCTAATCATAATTCCAATTATGTGAATGGGATCCACCATCGTTTCTCTCACATCTGTTTTCATGGTAGTAGCCATGAATTTTCACGTATCCTTTGAGTAAGCTGTGCTGGCTGGCTAAGTTCTTATAAATACTACTTAGAGCTGTTGATACCCAGGCTTTCCCAGCTCAATCAAGGGTGAAATCCAGCTCGCTTCATCTCAGCTAAGGAGCACCCTGTTTCTCTAGTGCCCAAATGAAGTCAAGCCAGTCGGTTTTACATCAGGAAATCCTTACAAAATATGCCTCTAGTAATTCCAAGGAGTTTCTTGGTTGTTAAATCAAACTATGTCATGACAAACTGGCATTTTTAAACAACAAGCAGTGTCATAATTTTCACATTTCTGTAGATAAATGGTAAATGAGAATAAGGTGGTGAAACTCCAGGCAGCTTTCTGGAAAGCAGAATGGTTAAGTAATCCTCAGTGTAGCTTCAAACGTGAACAAATAAAAATGTTTAAAGAGCTGCAGGGTTTAGGTTTCAGCAGAGGCTGCTATGCGTACAGCAAGGCTACAACGTTCTTCACCAGCGCCTGGCGCTCCCCACTGATTTTTCTGTATAACACAATTTAGGATTTGACTCTTACTCACTTAGGGGCTTAAGCTGAATGGCTGAGCCAAGCTTACCAGGGCATCCTTCTAGCTTCAGCTCCTCGCTTCTCCCCTCTTTCCCATCTCTCCAGCATCTGATCTCTTTTCTTTTCCCTTCAGAGATCACTGCTGTCATTCTCATGCCAGAGACAGACCATGACCCCCAACCTGGCATTTCTTCCTAGTGCAGAGCCAAGGGTGTGCTCCATGGTAGGAATTTGCCTGTAAAACATTGTGTCCAAGGAGACCTGTGACGTGAAAAAGCCTTACTCCTCTGCCACGGTTTCCTGTCCTAGGCACCATATTTTCCCAAAAGTCTGAATTGTTCATTTGTAGAAAAAATAATGAGGCATTTTGCTCCTTATTATAATCGGATAAACATTTAGTGAGAGATCATCATATTAAGGAGACCCCCCCCCCCTATTGATAGTTCTGATCCTACACCAATCAGTGAAGCTTTGTCCCATAACTTTGTTGGGAATCAAATCAGCCTCAAAACCACCTGAAACATGCATACGGGCAAGTCGGTATTTACTCCTGGCTGTTTGGAAGCGTGGCATATGAAAAATCAGACCTGCAGCTCCGGAACCATGGAGCTCGAGACTGAGTACGTGATTCAAAGACTCGCGCAGGGAGCGTGAGGAGCACAATGGCTCACAGAACAAGGCGGCACACCCAGTATCAATGTTTAAAGAGCTGAAACCTGATCTGATACCTTTGCAGAAGGACAGAGAGGTAAAGGACTGTTAATATGTATTAGGGGAGGGATGTAAATTCGAGCTGTGAAACAGTCCTTCTGGAACAAAACTGTGAGATAGGACGTGGCCAAAACTACATATCTGAGTTTCATATTTCTCTGCTATGAGAAACTAGAACCCCGGGCACAACTGCACCTAAATCCAGGGATTAGAACTTTGGACCTGTATCTAATCTTTCCATCTTTGCAGGTTTTTCAAAACGACGTTCGGATTTGGTGTAACATAAATTCAGATCCAGGCCCAAAATCTCAATTCAGACTCTAGTGAAGATGAGTTATCCACTTTATGCCATTCAAACCCAAATTTGCCCAAATTCTTAGGAAGTTCAACCTCAGCTAAACTGATTCTGAAGTTCTACGGTTTGTTTTCAATGTTTGTATTCAGATGCCTGAAACATCTGGAGAAATTATGATACCTATAGTAAGAGGAAAAACACAAGGATGGAAATCAGAAGCAAAATAGTGAGAGGTCCAGCTGACTGCCAAGAGAGGAGAGACACACTGAGAGGGGAAAGAAGGAGGCACAGTTGTATAGCCCTGCCCACACTTCTATCAGGTAGGACATAGAAAGCCAGTTCTAGTGTGGAAGCCGTGGAGATAGGTCAGCATGTAATGTGGCTATTCCAATTAATCTTGCTTTTTAGGTAGACTTGCTGGAATGGGAGCACTCCCATCCTAACCAGGGATGCAGCTCTGGGACTAGAGCTGACTTGCACTTCTCTTGGAAGCGATGGCACCTGACTGCTTCCAGCTTGTGAGCAGGTATCTAGTATCTTTTTAGACAGCTGACACACCGACATGATGGAGTAGACGTGACATGAGTCTGGGGTAACAGGCCCAAGCAGAAATAACTTAAATCGGTACCAGTGACATCTCTTCAGCTGTTAAGGACCCTCATATTAAAACCAAACTCTTGATTTTCATGTGGCACTTTTTCTAAACTGAAAATCCTTGCTCCAGCCTTGAGAAGGCCATCTCCATAAATGGAGACACATGTGGAATATTATTGTTTCAGCTTTGCCATTCTTGATAAAGAAGGAAACCACAAATCCTTGCTTGCTCTGTACTACGGAGAGACAGAAGGAAGAACGAGTGGCAATGCTAAGTGACCACTTGCTGTGCAAGCACAGTCTGAGATGAATGTAACAGCTGGTAAGAAATAAACCCAAAATAACTGTCTTTCATCTTAGCGAGACCAAAGGTATAAACCTCCTCACACACGGTGTCTCCTTGACGAGCGAGATCCACACGGGCTGTTGAACTCAACCAAAACTGTTCTGTGCCATTGCTCTCTCTCTCTCTCGCCTCTCGTGTACTCACCATGGAAAGTAACGCGGTGCTACACAGAACCAAAAAGGTCATTATTCAAACAAGAGAGGTACACTCAAAGACACGTGCAAAAAGCACCTTGCTACTGTCTTTAGAAGGGCCATGACATTGCAGAGATTCTGCAAAATTATCGTGCCAAACTCAACGGGATTTTGTCGTTTCCGACCTTTGCTATTATTTTCACATGAAAACTGCACACACTGCCCCGGGTGCAGTCGTTACCGTACTGTTTTGTGCCCAGCTCTGTGCAAAGCTTCAACACACGTGGGCCAAGGGCAGAGCCCAGCGAGACCCACGCGGACCAGCGATGGTCACGCTGCAGAAACGCTCAGGGGAAAGAGCAGGGCCATGTGAGGAAAGGGAGCCCAGGCTATGTGCCAGAGATGCCTGATAGGGTAAAGAGGTTGGAAACTGTAGGTTGGTTCTAAAATTCAGCTAAGACATGCGTGGGGCTGCAGGGAACGGAAAACTGGACTGAATGGTGTCTCTCACAAAGCAGAGAGGAAATCCTAGCAGCATTTAAAAACTTCTTGAAAATGAGAAAGCAGGAGCAGCAGCTACAGAAGCACGACCATCTTCCGTAGACGGCAGCTTGAGGATCAGCTGCCTGATCATACTCCTCATTAAACCACCCTGAGATGTGCTTTGAGGACATTTTGGCTGGCCAGATCTGCCTACGTGACATGGTTGCAGTGGGCCAAGGAGCCATAATGGCATATTTGAGCTGGGCTCTTGCATCTATGAGCATGGGCACATAAAGACTTTGGTTGATTATGACAGCAGGCCTAGGCCTGTAGCGAAGTATGCTACATTTTTTGAAGCATTTTTTCCCAGAATTGATGGCATAGCCCAGGAGAAGAAAGATGGTCTGCCGGGCATTATGCTGGGACCCACAGTGCATTTTTTCTTCATGCCCCAGATATGGGGATTTGTGGCTCTATGCATGACTGCTCCCATAGCGAACTGCACGGCGACTTGACATTACCCCAACGCTGGGAAGTATCTTCTGAGTTAAAACATTAACCAAATTCTTTGACAGGCTTGGAAGAAGTTAAGTTAAGGTGAAGCTTGCTTTTTTTACTCTTTTTTTGGTTTTGTGAGACATTCAGCACTTGGCTCAGACCCAATATTATGTTAAATGTACTTGGTGCTCACTTGGGTATAGAAGAGTTTGAGGATGTTGAGCATCCCAGAAGACTGGGGACACAAGTCCAACGATAGACTTTTCTTAGGAAATCGTTTTCAGGTCACCTTTAAAATTACAGGGCAAATGGCAACAATAAAACAGGTAATAAATTACTATCACAACCAGAGCCCCATATCTCCTCATAAGCAAACATCTGAACGAGACCAAACTACCGGCAGTGCAATAAAACACGAAGGGTGTGGAGTTTGTGTAACACAAAGACATAATTTCTGCTTCATGAATCTACTTATAGAAAGAGGAATGAATTTCTGGGAAGTAAGCAAGTTCGTTTAAACAGAAAATAAACTTCAAAGAAAATCATAAAAAGGGGAGGGTAAACGCAGAGCTGACTTTGTTTTGAACTCTGTACAATTGCTCAATAAAAATGTCTGCTATTCAGATTTCATTTTTGGTTTAAACATTACAGCTCTTTTTGCTACTCTTAGCTAAATGCTGTCCGTATCCTGGAGGCACTTCCATGGTTACTCTTTTCTTTAGGCTCTGACCTTGAGGCTCCACAGGGACACCAGAGCTCATCCCCACAGAATAGTGCCCAGGATTGAGGGTTGCTTATAGCCTGTTGGAGGGAGTCATGTTTTTCAAATATGGACACCAAAGTTTTCCTGCAAAAACAGTACAGGTCAGCTCAAAGTTGGAGAAACTGAATGTGTCACTACTGTAGAAAAAACATAAAATCCCATTCTTCATTATTTCTTTTCAAGCTACAGCATAAATTTCAGCTATAAGGAACCTATTTTTGATTTTTAACTTAAAATTGCACATTTATAAAGTAGCGGGGATTAGCTGGCAAAACAGCCCCTGCTTTTTCGCCGCCTCTGATCCCAATTCCTCTTTTAAAAGACTCTTGTGATCCTCTTCAGCAAGGCACATCAGTTATTTACCAACAAAAAGAAGCAAAAGATGACATGTCTATTTACTCACATGCTGTCTTTGAGAAGGAGAAGGTGAGATTCTCTGGAAGGACATATGCTTCAGAATTACATACTAGTAAGTCCTTATTTTTAAACTGATAAGATTTCAATTTTTATCAAATGTTGTAGCCATATTTTACCCACGATTTCCTTATTCTCCTGAGACGTGAACCAGCTGACATTTATGGCTCTGCTAGCATGCTATATGTGATATAACTGAATTCCCATATGCACTCTGCACACAGCAGCAAGGATTGCCAGAGGAAAAAGCAATTTTTAACAGTTAAACTTCCTGTGGCTTTCAGTGGACCTAGCTCCCTTTGGGGACCTACCTCCTTTCCCTGCCTTTGAAAATCCAAACCAATATTAATATTTAACAGTTTTTATAGCAACCCTTATACCAGGCTTTTAATGTTCTTTAAACAGATTAATGAATCAAACCTTCTAATACCCAAGAGAGACAAGTGGTATTTGCATACAACAGATCCCAAAGACCTCAAGAAGATAAAAATAAAACCCAAAGCCCACTGGAGCCAGAGGAAAGACACAGGCTGACACCAGGCACATCAGGATGATGATTTCAGCCAGCCGCCCTGCTGAAAGCTGGAAAAAAAAAAAGTTCCCTATTTACCCACAAGCCTGTCCTTCCCTTGTGAACATCAAACTCACTTGAAGCATGAAATGTTTCTGGAGACTATGGCATTGTTTTGGTCTGGTTAATATTTCTTTTTATAAAGCTTTTTATCATGCTTTTCAAATAGTGTTAGCACCGAAATGACCTGCCACCTTTCATTTTTAAAGAAGTGTGACTGGTCAGATTCGTAGGAACAACTATAAAAGCCAGAGGGCATGTGGTAGCCAAACATCCTCTACACTTACAACCAAGTACTTCTATAAAACACTGCTTCAAGCAGAGAAAATGTGTCAGATAAGGCACTGCTGGATGACAGTTACATTTTCCTCAAAGTAGGAAAAACAATGTTGTAGTTCCCAAAGGCCCCATTTATTTAGGCTTGAAATAGACTTAAAAAAAAAAAAAAAAAAAAAAAAAAAAAAAAAGAAAAAAAAATTTAAGCACTGTTTTCCATTTCTCAAGAACTGCCAGTAATAAAAAGACAATGGATAAGCCTTTCTTCACTGTATATCATACTTTTGCGTCGTCATGAATGTTATGTATACAAACTACACATGCACACAAATACACAGAAATGTCAAGAAAAAGAATGCCATTAATGCAACCACAGAATTGAGAAATCAAGAATTTCAAAGGCAGGAAAATGTAGTCTTAAAATAAAATGCTCTCCCTGAACTTTACCCTCCTGTATTTATTCTAAGATATGGGATTTGTTATAGAAATGAACAAGAGAAATATTGTGGATTGCAACAGCACAAACAACATAAAACCACTTTTTGTACAACTCAGCATAATATCCTCTACCAAATGCAATGTTTGGCCCTTTCAGATCTATAGGCTGGAGAACTTCAGCTCAGCTAGTTTTCTGCAACCTTGTCGTACTTGAATTGCAAAGGTCTATTAATTAAGCTAACTCTGGTTAAACTGTCTTATTGCTCAGCTACTCTTGCACAAAAAAATGTGTGACTTTATCTGAGGAAAAGTTACTTAATGTATTTGGAATGAAAAATGCAGTAAATGCATTCTCCTTGCTGCAATGAGACAAACTATGAAATCCAATTAAATTTGGTAAAATTGTGCACAGTTGGGACAGGGATTTAGAAATCTAAACTAAAGATCTCCCTTTAGTACTCAATATTATTACTAATATGCTTTTTAACCCACGCAAATAGTAACGCACTCATAAATTAGGCAACACACACTCTGAGCACATCCAAATTTTGTTTTATGTGAAATAAAAATAATAATAAGGAATTGATTAAATCTCTGCATTGATATCAAACCCTGACATTTTATGAAATGCTTTGCTAATTCACCATTTAACAAAGCATTCCTATAGGTTAAAATTAAATGAAATGTAATGTTAATTCCTGCGTCAAGGGATTAAAAACAAGAATTTCTGCAGTATGGTGGAGGTTATCAACTGGAAACACAGAAGAGAAGTCTGAGGATACCAGAATCACTGGATGCCCATTAGGCCCAAATGTAATTATGAATTAAGTAATGTGGTCTTGGGATAACTCAGGCAAAATGTTTCCATTAGAAATGGAATAATATTCATGGCAATGTTCAAAGCATTGTTGCACCTTCATCTAAAATATTTTGTATGCAATTCTGATCACCGATTGTTCAGGAGGGATGAATTCAGGATGCAAAGATAGTGCAGATGACTGGCATGAGCCAAAGTATGGGCAGGCTACCACGTATAAAAATACAATGGTCTCATTTGTTTAACGTCATGAAATGAATAGGGATACAGCATGAACACCAGAAAGCTAAAATGGGTTGTTCAGCTACTGGGAAACGATGAAATTTGATGGAAATTGGAATGATGACATTTTCACCATAATTTAGATTTTTAACCAGCAAAGAAATAGGGTTCTGAAACAGACAATAGGAAAAGTGGAAATAGAAACCTAACTGGTTTTACAGAGAAATTTGGTTAACTTGTGAAAGGGATTGTATGATACAATTGCCCGCAAGAGGAGACACACAGACTTGCTGACCCAAAAGGTCCTTTTGTATTGTATCAACCTACCTGACAGGTGTCAATCCTAGAGGGATGATACACCCCACAGGTTTTCTCGGGTTCAGCCGCCCATAGAAGGTCAGGCATCACTAACATTTCAAGTATTGCAACAGAGGACTGGAACTACCACCTCAAAATCACTTTTTAATTTAACTTGAGAGCTCTCAGGCAATGCCTGCTCCTGTTTACTTTTTTCCTGAAAACACTCCGGGTTGCTACAGCCACAGATGCACCGCCAGTGGTAGTCACTGCCGAAAGCACCTGCCACTTCGTAGGTTACCCAAGCCCGCGCTCTGTGGGCTCTCGGCCTCATCCCTGCCCCGGCTGCTCTGCCGAGCGCTGCCCGGTGACACATCCCTGCTGCAAACTACCACATGTTGCGCACGAGCTCTCGGAGAGCTGGAAATCCTGCACGAAACACGCGGTGAACCCCGAGGACTGCGTGAGGGACTAGCAGCATTCAAGCAGCCAGGGTCTGGAAGTTTTGGCTCCCGGCAAGAGGACAGTTTGTTAACATGACCTGTGGATCCTGGAGTGCTCCAAGCACGGCTCTTTGACTTCAGCCTGTTTTCATCAAAGCCCATCTTTTGGGATGGACGGGGCGGTCCCGCCCAGGGGTTCTGTTCTGGTCCATCTGCAGCCTTGTGACCACTCATGATCTGGAAAAGTGCGGCTGATGCGTACTGCCCACCACTGGCCGTCGCCTGCCATTCCTGCCGCAATCTCATTAAGCCGTGTTTTGCTTTGCTGACACCAATGCTGCCAAAGAGATCCGTTGGCGAAGGAGACTGTATGAGTAATGTGGCTGGCACTTTGCCTCCTGCAGCTGAGATCACTTCTGAGCACTGACTCTCTACTGATCCGCTCGGACGGATGGCCTGAAACTCTCTCCCTCTGTTCAGCTTCCCAGTGATGTAGTGTGCTTGCAACTGGGCTATTGCACTGGCCTTGCTCCATAGCGATGATAGCATCTATAATTACTGTTTTTCTTGCCTTGTATCTCCTCTTCCCTAGCCAGCCACCTGAGTTGTTGAAATACTTGGTGAGCCCGTGTCCCCGTTCTGCTCCAAAAGCTCCAAGCAGCCCCATCGCCCATTCATCTTAACTCACGGCGATGACTCCACTTTGCTGGAAGATTTTACCTAAATTGTTTCTAATTTGGGTTAGAATCTTTCTTTTCCAGGCGTTCCCTTGTGAAACACTCACTGCTCTCGTTCACGCAGGTCTACTCATTTCAGAGATCAGAGATGTGAAGCGCAAACTCTGTCTTCTCTACACAGTGTATAAACAACCCTAAATGTAGCGTCCAGGATGGGGTTCATTTCTCTTCACCTTAGCCATCTAAAAGTCAGCCGCACTCAATCATCTAGATTCTTTCTATAATGACTGGAAAGGGGAAATTTCTTTCGGAAGTAAAACTTCTGTCACGCTGACACATGGCGAGGTCTCACCCTCTGGAGAGGTCTCTCCACCCAATGCCGAGCATGTCTCGGACACATAATGCTCAGAAAACAAAAGGTAGATGAGATGATGATCGATGTTTGATGTCTTGACAGTATTTTGTAAACAGAAACAAATTATTTCTGGCTCTTAAAAGCTAAGTAAAACTTCTAGCCCATTTCAGAGAAAGTAAATAGAAACACATAGAGAATATATGACCTGTCAAAAGGCAGACTGGCCATCACTGTCAAAGTCACAGGGAGAACACAGGAGACCCTCAATCACAGCCCTGTGGTAAGACCATTAATCCATGCCTCTTTCAACAAATATCTTTCTGCTTGTTGCCATCAAACATCCCAATAGCAGTTTTACACGGGTTATTAATTGCTTATAGTGCCTTGCCTTTGAATAGCAATAAAAAGTGGTCACACACAAAGGATTCTCTGGAACTGGATGGCAGGTTCATGTCCCCTAACCCTTTCGAGCCCGTTTGAAGAAAGGAGCCAAGTGCAGCATCCAGAGTGGTTCAAGTGATCCTTCACTGCTCTGGATTCAGTAAAATTCCAGTGGAGACACAGTTGTACCAAAAAAGGGATTTTTTTTCCCCACTATAGATATATATCTATGTGTATATCTGTATTAATATATATACATTTACATCTCTGGGTGTACCCAGGAGTATTTGCATGTCCCGGGAAGGGAGAGGTATGGCTATAAAGCCAGGGTGAATAAATAGTGGTACAAGGTAGTTGTAAAATCACTGGGCAAATACCTACTGGCTGTGTCTCTATTCCATGGAGCTGCTGAACTCCCTGTGGGCTGGGGAGGGCATACCATGGAGCAGCTCAGCTGTGTCGTACCAGAGGCTGCACGGGAGTCCTGAATTCTTGCTGTCAGCTTATCAGAAACAGTGGTAAAACAGAGAAAGGGATTCGCTCTTTTTCAAACAGTTCAGTAACTGAGAACAGAAAATAGCAGGTTTGTCTGTGGTAAAGGCAGCAGTATATCCTGCGCACACTTTGCTACTGTGCGGAAAGAGAAAATGTAAGAATGCAAAGCAATAGCATTTTAATTTCGGGTTGTAAATGCTATACCCTGCTCTTCACACCCCATGCTTCATGCTGAGGAAAAGCTGCAGCATGCCAGAAAGGAGCTCTTTTCAATGAGCAGAAACTAAACTGAGGAAACTGGAAATCTACATTATTTACTGCATCTTAACCTCTTCCTTATGGTAAGCAACAGCCCCGGCCAGCAAGCCGCAAACCAAAAGACACCTTAGTGGTCCAGGAAGTTCAGAGATCTTTGAGTTAAATATTGAGCAATGCAGGTGCAGGCTGCAGATGGGAGGTTTGGGTGTGAAAGCATGCCAAGCGCATAACAAAACTCGATTGAAGGAAGCCAATTTTAAGATTTCAGTCTGAATTCGTTGCACAGAGCTGGTAGGAATTCCACAGATACCCTGTCTGAGAAACAAGAGTTTTCAAGGTTCCTCAGTGTGCGAGCTACTGGCATAAAAAGTGACCTGCTTTGCTTTGCTTTCTCACAATTAATAGTTATCACTAGGCACACCCAAGATATATCTTCTGTTAAATATGCAGGGCAAATAACTACTTGGTGTAACTCATCTGAAATGAGCAGGGAATTCAGTCTGTATTCATGGAATCAGTGTTTTTTCAAGATTTGTGTCTAAATATTTTAGAATAAGAACTGAAGATTTTGCTGAAAGCAAGGAGGCAGACATCCATATTTGAATTATTTCCACTTTACTTCTTCCACTCGTTTTTTGTCCACTTTGTGTTCCCCTATGCACTGGGATATGCGAACGACTTTTAAGACTGAAAAAAATCCTGGTTTTATGTGTTCTTGACTATCTATAAAAAAGCAGGAGCTCTGGTCTATAAAATAGATGGAAGCTCAAGCAATAAATGAAATTATAAAGGGGAAAAAAAAATGCTGGGAGGAGGGTATTTGGAAAGAAATCACCTCAGCCTGAAAAGACTGGGTGCTGATGGGCAGACAGACCCCCCTACCATGTTTTCAAACCTTGAATTCTCCCCATTTCTGAAAAAAAGCCCAATAAATAGTCCACCATTTGAGGGGAAGAAAGTGTCACAAAGAAAATACAATGCTGATGTAGCACCTTCGTAAAGCAAATGATCCTTGCTTGACTACACAGTAACGTTCAAGCAATGCCTACCACAAGTCTTAAAACAGTGGTGATCATCCAAGAGAAAATCCACCTTGCATAATGTGCTCCACTGAAGCTTCCATAGCCTTTTGGTGAACTTAGAGTTTCCTTGAACAGGATCTTTAAAGAAAAAAAAAAAAAAAATCTGGGCATTTTCTTCTTCATTAGGCTCCCCTACTCTATTTAACATAAATTTTAAAGGGGGAAAGCTATACACCAGCTTGCCTTACCAACACCTGACTACATAGCTCCACAATAATGACTTGTTTGATTCCTTAAGGTGTTTTCTCCTAGCTTTGTTGAAATGTTTACTAGTCTAATCTAAATACTAATCTTTACTAAAAGAAGAAGCAAATACCCAGTTCTTACCCCATCGTGCTATTTCATCTCTAAACTACAGGTGATTATAACATAGGTGACTCTGCTGCATGTAAAGTTTAGTGAACAGCAACCCTACCAAAGTAGCCCCTTGCATTTCCTCGCAACTATTGACATAAATATTGGCATTTTAGATCTGGACCATTGCTCATACAGTGCTTTTGGTATATAAAGCCCTATGTATATGCTAACTACTCTGTTACTGTTGACGCATACTTAAAAGAGCTTATGATTTATTCTTCATGTCTTACATTTCTTTGCTTAGGTCCCAATTCCCCCTAACCTTTACAGCCAGCGTTTTAAGTTTACACATTATTAGTTACTATACCGGAAATATTTGCAGTATATTAGGTCAGGCCCAGACTTAAGTCTTCGCAGAATCCAGGATACTTATTGATTCACAAAGACTGAAATTCTCTCTTCCCAAGTATGCCTTTGAAATTACTCCTAAACCTTTACTCAAACTTAAGGCTGTAAATAGAATTTATGCGGGAAACGGGCTGTTGCTGGCTGTTTACGCATGGGTGAATTGTGTCAAGTGGGTGTGTATGTTGATTTTCCACTCTAGAATTTCTGATCCTCCCAATTCTTCATTACTACCTGCCAAAATCGCTGTTGTTAGTTTTTGGGTTTTGCACACTTGAAGTCAAATTTATGACCTTTGTCGTCAAAATATTCCACATCTGATCCTTTTTCCATTCACCTTTTTAACTCTTTTCCCTAGTCCTGATCATAACTGCTTGAAAAAGTTTCAATGGATCAGTGACCTTTTTATTAATTGTTCGTGTAACTAAAAGCTAGTTTGTTAACAGAGTAAGTCTTGGTTTCTGGAGTACTGTGGAAAAAGTGTGTTACTGAGGACTTCTCCAAGTCGATGGTGCCTGTATAAGAAGCTCTAACTTTCTCAAGTGCTTATTTCTGAAAACTTCTAGCCCCAAAGGACTGATGTTTATCTTTGCAACTATTTTCTTTGGAAGACTGGAGAGTTTAAAGATTTCAGACTCAGTGGCAAATTTTGCAGGAAACACATTTTTGACAGAAAGAGTCATTTGTATTTTTAATTATAGAACTATTTTTCCCAAAGCAATAAAGTTCAACTGCTTTTGAATATGAATGTTATCTTACCTGTCATAATTTTAAAATAATATTTCCTTAAAGCTTGACCCTTAAATTTAAGCACCCTTTCTATTTTCACTTTACGTCTTAAACAACTGACAAATGTTATCATCTCTGAAACCCAGTAAGTAAAAAATCTCATTTGAGACTTCTGTATTCTGAATTTCTACTTCTTACCTGCCATAAGCACACTCCAGAAAGAGATGTTAATTTTGTGCCAGAATGTAACCCTACAATTATATCACATTTCCTTTTCAAAAGTCAAGCATTCAAACACAGTAGAACAAATAAAAAAATGTAAATTGCATTAGAAGCAAGAGCCATTAGGGTTATCCAAGAAAAATACATATTTTCTGTACAAAACTGGAGGCTCCACAAGCCCCAAACTCTAAATTTCCAACTATTCACGGAATACGTGGCTGACCAGCAGCAGTTTGTCTAGGCCTTTTATTAGAAGTATGCACAATATATTGCCCTCTCCTGATGCTCTCTGCAAAGGCTTCATGAAGAGGAGAGATGGCGATAGGCACCATGGAAACAGGCCAAAGGAAGATTTGGGATACTGCATGTCCCAAAGAGATGACAGAGCAGATTGAATGCCTGCAGAAATAAACACAGCACAAGTGCCCTCTAAGTATGTTCACAAAATAATCATGAAGAAATGTGAATGGACACCTTTTTGTGCTCAAGATTGAATATTGAGCATTTACAAGTACTTTAAGTCATGCTTCAGAATTGCAACAGCAGATTTTTATGACGGTATCTCTAAATAACTGTTCACCAAAAGTGGAATCTCTCCACTGATGTGAACCTGCTTTGGCCATGCCTCACCAGAAGGTCTTGCTGAGGGAGCTCGTTTGAGAGGTGATGACCATAGGATCAGTTTTGCTGTTCATAAGGGATCCAAAGAAGCCTGAAGAAAACACGCCTTTGGTGTAGACAGAGGAGAATAAACTTGACGGAAAAGACATCTTCATGTTCTCCTAACCTCGGTCTTCTCAGTCCCATGTAATTCAGACATCCCAGACTGACTCTTCAGCTGGCACGTGAGCAGCAGTGCTCTCCCAGCACCAACATGCTTTAAAGTGTAGCTGTTATTAACATCCCTGTGTCTCTTCCCACACCCATCCCTAGTAAAACCTTCTTACCAGGTTTCTGAAAGCATCTCTGGAAAGTGGCCATGCAGCTATCCTCCCCCATTCCCATTCCAGGTCAATTGTCTCCTCTTTGAAGAACCTCTTCGTCTCTTCTGTCTCTTTTGCATACCGTGAAAGGAGACAACAGGGATAAGGAACACATCTATGGCTTATACAGATTCATCAACCCATGTTTTGCTGCCTGTGTGACCCAGGAGAGGTAAGATCTCATTTCTGGATAGTTTTCAGTAACTTTTTCCTGTTTTGGGAACTGTTTTATTTCTGTTTAAGTGTTACTATAGATACTGGGATTCGGCCTCGCAGAGTTACACAACCAGGCTCTGCAGAGAGGAGGGCAAGGATGCCAGGAGGGACACAGCATCCTCCTGGGCAGACCCCGCGCAGAGGAGAGCAGCCGGTGCGAGGGCACTGGGAAGGAAAGGGACCCCTCACACCTCTCCCCAGGTCCGGAAGGCTGCCTGCCTGCCCTCGGACCCATGAGGGACTAAAGGCAGCTGAAGCATCTGGGAATGATTGGGTGAAACTAGTCATAGGAAAGTCATTAAAAATATTGAAAGGGTAACAGCAGATTTTGTTCAGACGTCCAGAGAAGGCAGTGCATACAAGCAGACATTCCGCAGCCTGGAAACAGGAATGAAGGTACGCTGCATTTGTTGGGACTGTTCAGGACAGGGATGCGCACAGAAACTCACCCACCTTGGAAGAAGCTCACTCCAGGCTCAGAGTGGCCACGCAGTCCAGCTAACCAGCCCAAAAAGCAGAGCTAGTCAGCTGTGGTGTCAGCGCTGCCTCCGTGCCCGAGGCTTGCGGTGGCGGCTGGCTAAGCGCAGTCCAAAAGTCACCAGCTTGCTCAGAATTTGCTCTGAGCAAAGTTACCTAACCACGGTGGTATGCTCACAGCCTCGGGCATTTTTCTATTACCCATGAATATTTCTTTATCGTAAGAAGTTTCTAAACCAACTTGTAAATGCTTAAAGGCTTTTTCAACATCATGTTCATAACTTTGGAAATTACTTAGGAAAAGCCCGCTATTCTCAAAGGCTATCAGTTTTCTATTTTTCCACCAACTACAACAGAACTCCAAGTAGACACCTGCATATAAGGAGGGGAAGGATGGTTCGCTGATTTCCCAATGTTGCCCAGTTTCCCAATGTTTTCAAGAAAGCGGGGTTCAGCTCTTGACCCCTTGAAACATCAAAGTCTAAGTCCATACTTCCAAACCAAGATAGGCATTTGAACGTTTAACAGAGAATCTACTGATTCAGACGCTGTAATTTTCACCCTTCCCTGCTCATACTACCTCCGTTTTCCATGAGTGAAGTGGTGATCATGCTTCCCTGTTTCACAAAATTGCAGCAAAGAGGAATTCCCTTAGAAAGTATGCAATGCTTATCATCAAAGTTTGAAGAAAAAGACAGCTGAAATGGTCTAAAGGTCATTTAGACACTCTTCCATGATCCAAATATTCACAAGCCACATGTGCAACACTGTACTTGGAATAGTCTCTGACACATTTCTAACTAAGTGTACAGTTAATCCACTTTAGTTAGTAGAGTTTTCCCGAATCACGTAAAACAGGTCAGACAGAGGCCCATTGCACCTGCACATTTAAAAGGCAGGGTTTATGTAAATATAAAAAGGGATATTAAATGACCCAGCACTGAGAAGGCAAGTAGGTGGTCGTGACTGCAGTGCTTGTAGTGCATAGCTGTATAGAGTAATAAGTCAATTCTATTTCCTCTTTCAGTCACAAGCAACAAAATTTAAAAAAAAAAAAACTCAAGCCGAGTTTGCCTTGAGTAATGCCAACAGAGAACGAACGATGTGATCGTTTTTGAAAATACAATACTAACATGAAGGACTGTAGGTTAAGGAACAGGAATGGTGAGTCTTTCCTTAAAGCTTAGGCTGGAAAATGTTTTTCTGGTGGCAGTCTTATCTGATTCATGAAAAATTACGAAGGTGTTTGGCGAAACACACTGTACAAATGCTTTTCCTATTGTATTGAAAAAACTATGAGCACAACTGGAAGACTTGCACATATTGTGAAATAGTTTCTTTGCTTTCACGTCATTTTAATGTCACTCACTATTTCTTAATGAAATCCTGAACAACAAACCGAGCTGTAGGCAGGATACCTATGCAGTACCCCCCCGTGCCTTCGGATGCTCTGAGTGCCCCATCCGCTTCTGTCCCAGTACCTTTTCTTTCACAATCCCACAGACTTTGCTTGAATTCTAACTACTACCGGGGAATTTCAAAGAAATTCAGGCCACTTTAACCAACCAGCAGTTCAGTGTGTTTCTTTGCTCAGAAATGCCAGTGTGACCTTACCATTTGCTGAATCTGTAAATAAGTAATTATTTGGCTTACTTATTAAGGTAACACACCCTAGCTAGGATGAAAAACCAGACCTACAAGATAATCCTCATCTCAAGTTTCTGCTGGCTGTACTGTTTCAAACTATTTGCCCATATTGTATTAGTGAAATTTCATCTACGCTTCATACTGTAGTGGGAAGCGCGAGGCACAGGGGTCAAAGCAATAGTCATCTAACAGATGTTTTCTCTCATTAATTTATGAGCTTAGAATCTCATTCTGCAGACACAAAGATATATTTTCCTTGCTATGGAAACTGTATTGCTAAGTATGTAATTAAAATTTCTGTCAAATCACTTTTCATTAACATAGCCGGATCAATAATGATATTACTAGGCATCTGTGTAGAAGGCAAAGAATTACATTTCATGCAAGGGTATTATATTTCACACCATAGATGATATTGCCCAGAACATTAATCTTTTTGTCTATACATTGGAAGTCTAAATAATACCAGTTTGCAAAAGTAATTTCAAAGGATCATGAAAACAGCAGTTATGTTAAATAATTAGACACGTTGATATAAGAAAAAAAAAGGTGATTTTTGAAATAATGTGCAGCTGTATTTTCCCAAACGCTTTTTTGCTTTTAATACACAGAATATGAAGTAAAGGAAAAAAATATAAAAATTGATGGTATTGTGTGTAAAAATAGAGAACAGCACTTGTTCTCTGTTTTTAACCAACAGATACCATTGTTGCTGGAGTACATAGTACCACATACAGGTATGGAAGAGGAAAGCCACTGGCTATTCCTTTATTTTGTTGTTAATGTCTGCATTATGGTAATTTTAACTTGCAATTTGTTTTCATTCAGGTTTTCTATTTAACAAGTACAACATTTTACAGGTAGTGGCTGCCATGAACAGCCTGATTTTAAAGCACATAATGATGCTTATCTTCCCCTAAAAGTAGTACTTAATGCAGAATCACAGCATCGGTCAGTTTGGAAGGGACCTCAGGAGGTCATTTAGTCCAATCTCCCATTCAGAGTAGGTTCAGCAATGAATTCAGAACAGATTTGTCTAGGCTTTGTCTAGTCAGATCCCGATATTTTTAATATACTGATAGGTATTTTTAACATACCAAAAAATAGCTGAAGATGGCACCTAGTCCAAACTGGTCAGATTCTGCAAAGTTTTTTCAAACAGCAAGTGAAGGAACCAATATCTTGCCAATTTCAGTACATCTCTTCAGACAAAGGAATTAAATTCTATGGTTTGTCTGATAAGTCATTTCAGGACCTCACAAATCAGCGAAGAAAAGTGCTAACTTTTCAGTAAGTATTTAATGACATTAGAGTAGAAGAGATACATTTTCCAGTCCCACATAAACTTCTCAAATTCTGCCAGTATACATTTTGCATAGAACATAAGCTTTGCAAAAAAAAAAAAAAAAAAAAAATTAAAAAATAAATTGTTTCCCAAAACTCCATGCTTTTGCAGGCTGTTTTTGAATATTGAGCATTATGAGTCATTTGTGACTGTGGAAATTCCAGTAAGCCAATGGAATTATGTCAGACCTGAACTGGATTCTTTAATTTCTGACAGTACATCCTAAACTATACACACAAGCAAACTCCCCAAATGTGAAAGGAATTTAAAAAAAAAAAA
>VZSF01005803.1:0-34016 GCA_013398295.1 Chionis minor | reverse complement strand
CCGCCCCTCGGGGCCGCAGCCGCCGGGGCCGCAGCCCTCGGCCGCCCGCCGGGCCGTGAGAGCGGAGCGTCCCGGGATCCCGGGCGGGATGCGGCACCGGAGGAGACGAGCGTAGCGGGTTCCCTCGGCTCCGCGGGCGGCGGGGGCGGCGGTGTCCGGGCCGGGGCTTCGCCTCTTGGCCGCGTCCCAGCGGCGGCGCGGGGCCGACGGGCAGCGCCGTGTCCCCGGTTTGGCTCCCGGCGGAGCGAGGGGTGAGACCGGCTCTCGGAAACGTCCCCCTCCCGCCGCCATCGGGCCCGGGACAGCGCCGCGGCTCCCGGTGGAGTCGGAGCTGGCGACCGTAACGAGCTTCCCTTGGCTGGATGCCGTTTGTTGGGTGGTTTTACTGGGTTTTGGTTTGGGTATTTTTTTAAGCCGAAGTGGGAATGGGAGTTCCTTGCTCTGGACCTTTTGTCAGGTGGGTGCCTGGCACAGGTAGGGGAGCGCCGGGAAAGGCAGGCTCAGCCGCAGGATCCCGCGCTGGGAGATCACAGCACCTCGCCGGAGCTTGGGAGAAAGACCCATTTCAGAACAGCTCAAGTGGTCATTCAAGAGTTATGGGGGGGGGGAAACAGCAGTAAAGTGGCTTTGTGTGCTCGCCTGGTGATGCAGGCACTGTACCTGCAGTGCCTGCTGTGTTTTATTTGCTTCCTTGCCTTTGAAAATTCAGGAAACATCGCTATTTGTGGAGCTGAACTCTGAAGGTTTTATTGTTGGGAAGAGCTGAATTTGGGTGGCTGATAGGAGAGCCCTGAAGACTTGACTTATTTAAACTAACATCCGTAAATGTTCATTACCTGTATTGAAAACAAAGGATCACACAGCTGCTCACTAGTGACTTTTCCATAGAATATTTTTAAGATACACTGTCTTGATAGTCACATGAGGAGCTGCTTCTTGTGTGAGAGGAATTACATCTGGATTTGATAATCCTGCCTGACCCAGAAGAGATTTCTTTCAAACTAACTTTTCCCTTGTAGTTTTAAGAGTATTTTGTCTGGTATCAAAATACAAAAAAACCTGAAGCTGACTTGAGTAGCCCTTTTTACTTTTTCCCAAACAGGCAACTAATTTTATTACCTGCACAACCCTGTTATAGCTACGTTACAGACCACAAGGGAGACTGGAGGTAAGGACAGGGGAAAAAAGGGAAAAAAATAGTAAATGGTCTCTCCCTTCCCTGAGAAACTGAGCAAAATTTCCTCTAAGCAGCAGAGCCGAGAGGGAGCCCTTAGGTACTGTGAGGATTTGACCTAGGCAACACCTGTTTAGCCAAAAGCAAAAGTCTTCAGATAAATAGTGATGGAAATGTGAGCGATTACTCTCACATTAGAAGGCTCGGAGATAAGAGGTGGGAGTTATACAGCCACCAAATTACTTACATTTCCAGATATTCGGTATGAAGAAAGTAAGGAACTGATACTATCGGCGTAAAGCCTACACCCACACGTTGCTGTGTAGATGCTGTACTAGCCGGTTGTCGCCTCGTGTGCGTTGTTAAACTCACAGCCATGAAACCCCACAGCAATTATTAGTGTTACCATGGTGCTCCTCCACGTAATTTGCTGTAACACGTTCTCACATTGGATAATAGTAGATGTCCCACCCATGGTGTATGAGTGAGTGACGCGAAGTATGTCAGGGAAGAGGGAGTATTTGAAACCGTGGCTTTGAAGGAAAACCATTGTTGGAGTTACTCTATTGCGTGACATCTGGACAAGATGTGCCTTTCCTTTGCCTCCTGTCGCCAGCTTATTTCATTTATTCAGCTGTATATTTGGGTGCTTCAAAACCACAAGTGCTACGTCCACGGGCAGTCAGGTACTGAGATGAAGCCGGAGTGCCGCTGGAGCAGGGATGTAGAAGGCTGAGCGTGTGAGGGCTGCGAAGAGGAGTCTTGGGTGCACTGAGTGGTGCTGGTCCTCAGCTGCCGGGCAGCACTGAGCAGAAGCGAAGGTAACGAGTCGCGCCTGCGATGGACTCGTCCCCCTGGCTCTGCCTGCGACCAAGGTGCCGATGCCGGCGGGCTGGGCGCTGCCGCCTGTTTGATGCCACCGAGCTGCGGCTCTCTTTAGCTACCAGCGTTCTGTAAATACAGTAATAAACCAGCTGGTCCCAGGGAAGGTTTCAGCTAATCGTCATGACCTGTGGTGTCTAAAAATCGCCTGCTCCCTGATGTTAAGGGAGCCTGTTTGTAAATAGGGCAGGTCCCCTGCATAAGGACAGTGTTTTTATTCACACCCAGTGAACAAACACCTCCACCCACTGTTGTTGTTTTAAAAGACTCCAGCTGCTCATGAATATAGGGTCAGGGAGGGCCGCCTAAATGTTTCTCTGTGCTTTCTCCCCAGCACAGCCAGCAGAGCTGTTTCCTGTTCTTTGTTTCAAGGCTGGGGTTTGCGTCACACATTCCAAGTGGCATATGTGGTGCTCTTTCCTGTTTCAGGCTGTTTTCTGGCAGATCGGTAGCCTCGTCCAGGCCCCTTGTCACTGCCCCTCAACTCCCAATCCCCACCCAATGAGTTATCATGTCTCTACACACTCACGATTGCTTAAGATGCCTGTGTTATGTCATCATGAGGTTTCCAAGTTAACCTTTAACGCACGCCCTCGACTCCAAAATAGTTATGGGGGTGAACTGGAGAGCTTCTCTCCCTTCGCTGAAAAGTTTAGGCTCCAGTCTCCATAAAGTTGCGAGCCAGTTTTCTGCTCTCACTTGCTCATCAGCCGGTCTGGAATAGCTCCGTTAAAGTCACAGAGTTGCGCTGCCGGCGTAAAAAGAGTGTGAGGAGAGAATCCACATCTGTAGGCTCATACTTGTAAGAGGGTTTTGGCTTCTGTCCTTGCCTAACCTGAAGGGCCCACCGTATGCACTTTGTATTTCCAGATCTCCAAAGGAATAGATGTTTTTCTCCTTATACGATCTAGAAGATTCACTGTCTTCCAAATGTAATGCAGAAAATAAGGCACTGCTGGCTGGCTTGAATTTGGAATGAATAGGTACGGCGGTCCCACAGTGTGCATTTTTGAAGGCGTAGCAATAATTTTTTTACTCCGGTTTTTGTATTTGTCTTTCCCCCCCCGACCCTGTTGCAGGCAGACATAGAGAAACATCGAGAGGAAATTCAGAAAGAGAACATAAATCTTTTCTGTTGCTTTGGATCTGACAGAAGAAGAGCTAAAGGACCTAAGCCAAAACTCATTGAAATCAAGAGAAAGACTTGAATTAACTTCAATGGGCTTTGAATCAGGCCCTGGATAAAAATGCAAGATGGAGTGTTTATTCTTCTCTGTCACTTATGGGCTGGAATATGCATGGTTCCTGTACATGCAGAAATACTTCCACCTTTTCATCTTACCCCCTTTTTTTTTATTTCACTCGTTTTTAAATAAACTTTGCGTTCTTGCTATTGCTCTTTTGCATGCTTTTAGCATTTAGTTAGTTAGTTAGCATTTAGCATTTAGTTAGTTGTTTGTGATCATTGCAGGTATCTTTTAAGAAGCATCCGAAATACATGCCTTAAACTTCCTCTTTCAGGGCTAACTGTATGTGAAAAATAATTTTTACTGAACTGTGTGCATATCCTTACATCAATTTGTTTTTTGTCTGTTCAGAAATCCAGATAACAAGAAGCATTTGGCCACACGATTTTTGGTAAGTTGTCATCTTGATTACTTGTATTTGTTACTCTCAGTTGTTTTTACTTGGTTGTTTTTCTGTTAATTTTAGAGTACCATGGTTGAGCTTATTCATTAGAACCCAATCAAGTATCTTAATTCTGGTACTGTTAATTTGCACAGGATTTCAGACGTATTTCATCTTTTTTCCCATGACAGAGGAAAAGTGTTCCATTTAACTGCATTTAATATCGGAAACTGGTGTGTAATAAATGCAGTACATTTTGTGGTTCACACCTTTTTGTAGCCAGAAGTTCTACAAAATCAGGGACTGAGATTAAAATTATAATAGTTTTGTAAACCAACTTTTTAATATTAATTAACACCGCTAACAGGAGGTCTTTTAGAGTTCTTTTATGCTGTCAGCATTGAAGCTGTGTGTTTTCATTCCGAGGCTAGTTGCTTCCAATCCAGAATATGAAGTTTGGCAGAGCTGGTATTAGGAGAGATTTAACCCTTCCCTGTTCAGCATTCACTTGATGCTGAGGCTTCCTTTGAGTGTTTTGTAGCCATAGCTGATATCTCACAGGGAAAGGAAGCGTAAGTGTAGATCAGCCAAATGGAAAGATAAAGCTCTAACAGGTTTTTAATAGTAAACTAAGTCAGAATGGAAAAAAAAAAAAAACCAACCAACAACAAACGCATGGTCTGCCTATCATGCAGTCAGTGTGTGTTACCAACAAACTAACTTGATCCTTGAAGGCATGACAGACTTTCCTCTTTTAAAGAGTCTAAGCTGCTTTGATCACTGTCTCATTTGTATCCACTACACTATCCAGCTCTTCTCCCTGGGTTTTTTTTCCCCACTTCCGTAGGTACATAGAAGTTCATCGACATTTACCCTGTATTCAAATCCTCATTCAAAATAATCATTTAGACTGTTATTCATAAATGTACACTTCCTTTCTTTAGGATTAGATTTTTTTTTCTTCTTCCCCATACTATCAAAAATGTTGACTCTCTGCTTCGTATGTTTCGTGAAATAGCAGAACCCTTTACCTAAGAGAACAGTGTTTTCTGTCTTTCTTTCCTCATAATAAAAAGATAGGGTTTGTATTTCTCCTTTTAAATTAGCCTCAAAATTAACCTCTTAAGAAAAACACAACAAAAAAAGTTCAGTTTGGAAGGGAAAGATTATCATAGCATTCCACATACTTCACTTGTTTTCAGAAGTCTGATCTTTTATCCCTAGTAGACTGTTTCTCCTTCTAAGAAGTAGCTTGAGACAGGAAACCAGACAGCAGTCTGCCCTGATAAGGGAGAATATTGTCTAATGGGGGTGCCTCAAAAGCTTTTCTTTCTCTCCCCCTTAGGTTCAGTAAATGTAGAACTAAAGGTTGACGAGGGATTACACGGGCTTCATTTTTCCTTGCTAGAGAAGATATTTTCTCAATGACCACTACAAGAACTTCTCTGCCCCAAATTTTAACATACAAGAAAGCCATTTCCAGGCATGTGGCTTCAAAGAGCCTGCAACAGTATTATCATAAATTCAATGGAAATACCGATTAGTCTGCTACACGGCTGATAAGTGATTATGTCAAAGCAGTTCTAGGTCAAACAAAGTGACGTTGGCAGGGTTAGGATGCACGAGTTGTGCAAAAAACTCAAGATTTTCAGCTTGCTTGCAGTTCTGAAAGGAGGGAGGTAAAATATTTCCAAGTCTATAAAAAGCAAAAATAGTCTGAAATGACAGAATCCTATAGAAATAGTCTTTTTCCTCATGCCTATCAGGTGAAACTTTCAGCAGAAAATTTTTGCCCAGGTACCGTTTTCTTTTTACACGATACCCTAGCTTTTTGCAGCAGTTATTAGTGTTTCCCAGTGGAAACTCAGTGGATAAACAAGCACAGAAGGCTGCCAATCAGTGAAACGTTTTCTTGGTGCTCTAGTTCTTCACAGTTTTCCCCCTGCTGTTCTTGGTGGACTGGCTGCTCCGGTCCCTTCCCCCAGCACCGTGTCGGGGCCTTTGCTGCTTCCCCTGCTCTTGCTTGCTGTGACCGAGCCTGACGGCTGTGCTGAGCTGGAGAGTTTCTTTGCCTGCTGCTATTTTGGGGCCCAGTGCAGTTATGTGCTTGCTTACTTCCCATTAAAGTTAATGGAACTTTACAAACACTTTTTTTTTTGCTGACTCAGGTCTTGATGAGCAACACATCTTGTTACGAGCCCTGGAAAACTCTTTTTTTCTACCCTTTGCAGGGAATCCTGCTCTCAAAAACTGTTTTTTCTCTGTCAAGCTGCGTTTCAGGGTTCCGCTGAAGAAGAGTTCTCACCCAGGTTCAGAAAACCTCCCCACCCTTTGGATTTCATCAGTGGAGAGCCTTCTGATAGCGTCACTTCTCCTTAGTATCAGGGGAAGTCTGGCTCGAGGCTCACAGCAGAGCAGCAGCCTAAATCCCGAAGGGCTTGGGCTGAAGAGCTTTGGCCGCATGACTTACGTTGGCTGCGCGATACCAGCGGTGCTGCAAGAGCGGCAGCGCCTTTGCGGAGGGCACTCATGCAGTGCTAATTTAGCAGATATCATTACATTATTCTCTAATTATACCAACAGTAACAATCATACCTTGAAGCTTCTAGACAAAGCCTCGCTGTACCGCGGGTCGGCATTCCTTGCTTCCCCCGGGCACAAAGGTTGAGAAAGCAAACCCTGTGCGTGCTTCCAAGCAGGGTGAAGAGAGGCAGAATTTGTGGTCACCACCTCCCTGTCCGCGACACGAGTTGGGTCACTGACTGCTCTTCCAGGTGTTTAATGAGAGCCAAAGGCTCCGCGTTGGAGGGAGTCTTTATGGTTTTTGGATGTGCCAAGTCAAAAGTGGCCCTCCGCCCCACCCTTGCCTTTCAGAAGAGGTCTGCAGAGTTGGTGGACCTTGAAGGTAGATGTACAGAGCTGCCAGGAGTAGCTGCTCCGCGGTGCAGATGTGTCGTCTGGGTGTATTCTTTAACCGCTTTGCTCCTTTCATCCAGGGTAAATAATCTGTACAAGTCCTTATTGTCAGGATACACATTAAGTACCTTTAAGCTTTCATTTGCTCTCAATTATGTCTGTGAAACAGTAAACCATCCTTGTCAGGAAGTTAATATTGAGAAGTCTTCAAACCTGACAAGGCGATGAGCTCTACCGATGATGAACTTCCCTCCTGGAAGGGATACTTTGCTGAGTATTGGATCGTAAGGGCAGAGTTTGTGTTTTTCCTGGCTTGCAGTCTTCACTGGACTTCAGACAGGAAAATACCAAGGGGCTTTGCCTGGACTTTACCTTGCACCTGTCCTGATTTGCATACAAAAACCAATTGCTTCATTTGTCTTTCTGAAGTACAGGGTGTGAGCAAAATCTTATCGAAAGCCATGTCCTGTTTGGACAAGTTGGACTGACTGGGCAGAGATCCACAGGGTGGAGTGAATGGGAGGAGGCAAGAAAGTAAAACCGGGTGGCTTGTTAGCAGAAAAAGAGAGGGAGAGAGAAAAAAAAAAAAAAAAAAGAGAGGGTGGAATGTTTGCGCACTGGATTGTAGTTAATTATTTAGTTTCAGATTACATGCATTTTAAATTCTTTGAACCCACATGAAAAAAACCCTTTCACACAAAATAGTTTATCTAGTAACGTGAAAGACAAAGGCCCTTATTTTTTAATAAGCCTAGTATAAATATATTGTCTCCTTGCAGTTTTTTCTAGGGTACCTCAGGAATGAGAGGCGGTATTTTGATTTTCCAGAAATTAGTTGTATTTATTAAACAATTTGTGGGCTTCCAAACAAGTGCATTATGAAATCAGTGTGGAAAGTAGAACCCAACTGTTTTTTCATTCCTCTGTAATAGAAACAGATAAGGCTGGTTTGCCTTCCCTATTGCCCCCTTCTCAAACATTTAGGAGAGAGAGAGGGTTTGGGAGTTTTTGAGTCAGTAGGCATGATTTTACTAATGAACCAGGAAAAAATACTGACTTCTTACTAAAAGTAGCGTGCTTTATTTGTGTATGAGTGTGCATGCATGCATTTTGTTTGTGAATGTGGTCCAAGCAATCAATTCGAAACATCACTTTTAAATACAAAGAGAATTGTTTTGCGAGTTTATTTGCAGCCTTAGGAAAGTGTTCTTCTGCTAAATTTTAAATGCCAGACCCAAAGCTGGTTTATATTGATTCTGTAGCAGCTCTATCAGTTTCCACCAAATAAGAATCTGTCCCTCAGCTCTGGACTGACACAACCAAGCGTTATATATTAATTAATTTTCTTCAAATTTGGTTTCCAGTCACTATCAAATGGGGAAAAGAAACCTACCACTTAAGAGTAGCATGTGATAAAGAAGTGCTTGATTTCTGTACTATGATGCAGCAACAGAAGTAACGTTTTCCTCTGCTGTTCTTAGATGACTGCACCTGAGACAGATTGGGAATTACTTTTCACTTTTATTCAGGGTATTACACTTTCTGTTCTCTATGTCAGTCTAATTTTTGCAGAGCAATTTAAAGCCCTCTCAGGAAATGTATAGCATGACATGTGAAAAGTATATTGTGTCTTTCACACACTTTCTTGAAGAAAAAGGTAAAAAGAAGTAACTCATAAACTGAAGAGATTCCAAATTTAAAAGGACAAAAATGACAAAAAGAGTAGCCTCAGAGCGTGATTGCTTCCTTAGAACAAACTCTCTTTCTCTCTCCCCCTTTGCCCCCTGCTCTCTTTCCTTTTCTTTCCTCTTTTCTTCTATTTCCTCCTTTCTTCCTTCGGTAAAGTACAAATTGGTGTGTCACTTTATGCACATATAAACTAAAAATTGAAAGTTTCTGGAAACCTGAAAGCAAGTAGTTCCAAATTCTTATATATGAGGTCTGAGGTGCTACATTTGACTGTAAACATTTTCTATGTCTAAAAGTATAATTTTTTTTTCTGTCTTCACAGTGCATATATATGTGTGGGAACCTGTGTGGGTGATGCATAGGTACACGTGCATATATTTAATGCACAGATGTGAGGATATATTTCTGGGAAGACAGTCTTTTGAAACATTAGTTCTAACCACGTGAAGTGTTAAAAACCTGAAAAAGATAACCATTCAAAGAAAAACAGTGTGATGAATAACCTTGTCACAGACATACTTAAATTATTTACAAAATTATCACAACTTTCAGCTAATAGTGCCATCTTACACCACTGCTTCTAAAATAAAACTACATGTTAAGTTTAAACTTGAAATTGCATCGAGCTGCTTTGTTTCAGGTTTTTTTGTGATTTGTTTTTGTCAGGCCTTTGACGTCTGTAAGCAGAATTATGAAGATACTTTAGTTTACTTTTGATACTTGTTTGTTTCCATTGTTCAAAATTTACACTGTTGTAATATATTTCCATAAGTCTTTAAACTTTATTCATATACCTGCATAATTAATGATAGACTTGTAATAACTCAGACCACTTTCTCTGAAAGTGCTTAACAAAGTTTTATCTATAAACGCATGTGATAGTTGATTGCAGGATTGTTCGTTAGTGTAAGGTTACTAGAACTGTTTTAATTTGAGCAGGTACATCTTGAAATTTTAACTTAAATTTCTGGGACAATTTTCCAGCCCCAACTACAAATCTGTTGTTGAGCCTTTAGCCTGCTTCCGCAGGGTGAAATTCTCTGAATGGTGTAGTTTGGTTGTATTCGTTTCTTTCCAGTGCCATCTACTGGTCAAAACTGAATTTGTGTAATTTTTTTTTTTTTTTTTTTGTCCTCGCATCGTAATAGAGGTCATACCACTTCCAGGCCAGGCTGTGCTCTGTACAGCGTACGGTCAGAACTTGCTTCTTTAACATCTGCCGTGTAATGTATAACCCGAAGTGATTTATAAAAGCGTTCCGACATCTAAACGTCACTGAGAACAACTTTCCTTTGCTTCTCTTGGTTTTCACTCCGTAGCCTTATGGCTCACCCCAGAAGAGATATCTCCTCCTTTCCTTCACAGCGTCTTTCCAAGTTGACCACGCCAAATGTGTGGCATGGTAGTTAAGATATGACATGCTTTATGCTAAATACTTCTATTTCAGGCCGTTTGAGATAAGCTGGAATTGGACAGGTGGGGTTGAACGCTCTGTAGAAAGACCTGAAGCCGTACAGAATACAACCAGGTTTTTTGAAGTGCTTTTCTTTCGCACAGTTAGCACAAATTGTTGTTGAATTGTCACTAAATCTATTATCTCAGGGAAATACTGATGCCTTTTTTATGTTAAGTCATTGCAGCATGTTGAATGTACCTCCCCAAATTAGGCATGGATTTCAATGTTTGTTTTGCTTTGATTTCAATGTCACTGTATGTGACAGTTTCAACTTTTTTAACAGGACAAGAGATACCCTTTCCAGAATTGGTTCACTGTATTATCAGCTAAACAAGATTATTCTGGAGTTAAAATGCTGATGAGAATTTAATGCATAGTCTAAACTGTGATGTGCTTACACACTAGGGACAGCTAGTGAAAGTGACAATTCCGTGATCTTGGTATGCTGACATGCACAATAAAAATTCAAACTAACTTTCATTAAAGTGAGCGGATGTCCCTTTCTTTCAATAGCAGTTGGGAAAGAATGAACTTACGGTAACTGAAATATTTAAGTGAAGCCCAGTCAAATATTTAAGAAGCTGTGTTAGAGATGGTTAAATATTCACATTAATCTGACGAAACAGTACATTCTTTAGAGTTCAGAAAGTTGATGAGAGGCTTTCCTGTGGCTAACACCTTTTCTTTTCTGTGCAGGCCAGGACATCAGTGGCAGCAGGACAGGTGAATAAAAAAGATGCTAATGTTTGACCCAGTCCCTATAAAGCAAGAAGCCATGGAGCCTGTTTCAGTGGTAAGACTCTTAAAATATTTTAGTCCTTGGGGCGACTCCATAGTTTTTCCATGTTTAAATTCATACCAAGTTTTCTCTCAGCTTTGGACTAGCCTAGGAAAGGCTGTGAAGTTATATTTTGGTTTTAGGGCAATCAGATTTACGTTCTAGGAAAACTGCTTCCATAGTGTATGAATTTATTGCCCCTAAATGACTTTCCCTGTTACCTCTACTGGTGCTCCCATCCCTGGAGCAGAGCAGAGAACATTCCAGGTATTCCTCCACCGCTGCAGTGCAAATATGATCTCTGCAGCCCGTGCTGCTGATGGAGATGCGTTGAAATTAAGATGCCAGACTTCACAGTGAAGTGGCAAGAGCCTGTGGTTTTGGTGTTTTTGAACCTTTGAACTAAGTGAACAGACACTCACTGAACCCTTTTCTGTTTCTGTTTGCCTTGAAAACATGTGCCTAGGGCTGACTTCTGCTCTAAACAGTAGAAAATTAATCCTGACAAAAAAAGCAATGGCTTTTTACTGGGTAAGCCGGGTGCATGGCCTTACGATGTGAACAGATGAGAACAGGGCAGTGGAGGAGGAATGGGGGAAAAGGGAGAAGGGAAGACTCTTTTTTTTCCCATTTGGGTTAATTTTCCGTCAGTTTGGTGTATGGGGTCATCTCAGAGAAGAGTCTGATAAGCAAGAGCAGCAGGAACGTGTAGCTGTGAGGGGGACAAGGGGAATTGCGATGATTTAGGCTGCCAGGGACATACGGCCTTAGGAAGCAGTTCAATGTATACTTTACCTATTCAACTGCAGGCTGCTGCTCAAAGGGGCGGTTCAGGCTTTTCTCCCTCCTTTCCAGCTTTGTGTCTCCTTTGTGTGATGTGAAGCAATTGTGTGGCCACGGAATGATTTGGATCCTTTGGATCAGCGCGTTGAATGGTCAGAATCGCTAACCAACCAAAAATAGCCGTATTTTTTTGGTCAGATCAGGAAGGTGATCTGACTCATTCTGCAGCTGCTCAATGCTAGAGCAAGGGGAGGGGAGGGGACACGGGAAAGGGACCTCCCCTTTCAGCAGTAGCCTGCAAGAAGATAAGATTAAGTGTAATGTGAAACCACACCCTTGGAAAGGCTGATCAATTAAAAGGGCGAAGTCAGTGTGCATGAATTAGAGCGCATTAAACTCATGCTGTGAATGGCATCTTTCCGTGAAAAGTTTGCTTCTTGCTTTATTTAAAATGTAGAATAACTGTCATCAATTTAAATGCATCTGTAAGGAGTCTTGATTTCTTCAGTACTATTAATAAAACTTTTTGAGAGTTAAGTTTATATGCAATGTAAAATTGCGGTTTGACTTGCAAGGCATTTATTTACTTGAGAGCAATGGTAGCAAAATGACTGATGTGTCACTGAGGGTGCACGTGTGACAAACTGCCATATTTGGGTCAAGAAAGAACCTTAGTAGTGGCCAGTCTGTCACTTCAACCACAGTTATTGCATCACTGTATTAAGGTTAGTGGTGATTATCTACAGTTATCTAAGGATATCTAATGGTGTCTGTCAAAGGTAGGAAATGGGCCACCTTGACAATAAAAGTGTCATTACACAAATAACAGAAAATCACAGTAGAGACACTGTGGGCTGCCTTTTTTTGTACACATCTGCCTTCCTCTCCCAAGGAAGGTTCTGCAGTGGCTTGGGATGATGCGCATGAGAGACACAGGATCGTGCCCCAGAGAGCTGTGTGCTTCTGCAAAGTGGACAGGGTCGGTCCCTCAGCAGGCTGACCAGGAGAGGAGTGAGATTCCCCAGATCGGCAGATGAAGGAAAAACTGCAATGGGAGGAACAAGGAAGCATTTCGGAGCCAAGTGCATTTCAAGACTGTAGTTCCAAGTGTTGTTTGTTCTATACCATGTGCCCCTTGCAGAGGTGTGGTACCTTCCAGGTGTTGGACCTCTGGAGTCATCTTGGATGTTCTTTATAACTTGGTGTCATCATTATGGCCAGCCGTTAGAGACTATTCATAGTGTTTTACCAAGTCTGTATGCTTTCCTTTTCATTCTTGCATAACAAAAAAACCCCAAACCACCTAAAAAACCCCAAAGGGAAAAAAAAAAACAAACAGGAAAGGAAAAGCAGAAAGTCCAGAGGAAGGGACATTTTTTTGAGTGAGGTTCCCCTCATGGAGATAACTCTGGTTTCACTCAGGCTGAAGAGTGTGTGTGTGTTTCAGCTTCTGAATGCACACGGGCAGTTTAGCCCCAAGCCCTAGAGGTCCTGGCTTCCCCAGCGCTTCTTGGTCTTGCGGCTTCCTTGGAGCCCTGCCACCACAGCTCCCCAGCAGAAACTGCTCTGGAGACACCTCTGCAGGGAGGAATCGTGGTATGGAGAGAACATGGGAAAGGGTAGCAGCCACCGAGTCCGTTATTTTCCTTGACCTTCTTTTGAGAAGGTGGAAGGAAAGAGAAACTGTCAGCGTGATGTTTTGGAGGTGCTGAGCATAGCATTCAGTTCACTGTGGGCTAACATAACTCAGAATTCTTAAATTGGGATTTATTTGTGTTTCATCTGTCATTCTTATAGTATCATTAGAGGCCAAACTAAATGTAGCCCCTCAGGAATTAGTTATTTTACCTGAACATACACTGTCCATAGGTCTTTTAAAAATCCCATTAGTTGGGGTGGGAGAAGGAAACATTATGGTTTTGACACCACTGTATTTCAGGGTGTGTGGCTGAAAGGATTAGCTATACTTCTCAGATGACTGAAGCTCGCACCCACAGTATTTCATCACTCTACCGACAGCTCATGCTATTTATTGAATTGAATTATTGAACACATTTTATAATGGTTCTTAATGAACGAGTGACAAAGTCATCTGAGTCCTACCCAAATATTTGCTGTGAGAACTTTTTAAACATTTGGACAAATACCAGTGACCATTTAGTGAAAGAAGTTGCTTTTTTTAATGTGTTGCCATCTTTCTTTGAATTGAAGTAAACTCTTTTTCTCTGCCCTTCCACCCACCCCAAAACTACTTGTTTCACATGTCTTTGAAGACAGCTGTGCGCTACATGAGGGGCTGAGGTCTTAAGTAGTGTGCTGCAGTATAGGTTTCATGTGGTGACAATGCTTTTTCATATATTAGGTATAGTTTGGATTAAATCCTATTAATCCTCTTAGATGATACTGATTTGACAAACAGTGTAAGTAGGTAAGCAGGTACTTCACCTGTTCCTCTTTTTCCTAGAGGCTGGCTAAATTTTTACCTTAAATTTGTAGGATTACATAGTTTATAAAAGACTTGGTGAATTGCTTCCAAATCTGTTCACCTGTACAACAAAGAAGATGTTTCACTCTGGCAGCATAACAGAATTTAGCAAATTCTATCAGATTAGTGCTTGATAACGTCCCCTTGTGGAAGCAGCAGTCTTCTGAGTGGTGATAGACGTGCTTGTGACATATTTGGCCAGTGATTAGTCTTGGTAGATTGTCAAGAGCAAGAGGAAAAGCGTGACGATTCTTTTTCCTTTTGGATTCCTTAATTTAATTGTGGGCCACATGGATGTGACTCAAAAATATTAGAAGTTCCTTTGATTTATTTTCTAGTTTCTTCGTGGGTTCAGTGGTTTGGGGTTTATTACGGACAAACAGCAAGGAAAGGTAAATGAGTTGCTTTGTAAGGCCCAAAGAGGAAAAATGATGATATGAAACATAAGAAAGAGCTAGATAGAGACTATAAAGGAATATATGTTGACATACACTCCTGCATCTTAATAGTGAGCTACTGACGTACCATTCTGCACAGGGATGTTGAAGAAAGCAGAATTTGCAGGGAAGTGGGAATTTGTTGGGTTTTTTCCCATCCAAGTCAGACCAAACTTCTGCATACATCATTAACTCCCACAGCAGAAATCCAAGGAAAATGTATCAGCTTAAATATTTCAGGCAAACAGGGCAATAGGACTGTCGTGGTTTGGCCTCAGCCGGCACAAAGAACCACGCGGCCGCTCACCCAAACCTCGCAGCGGCGAGGGAAAATTGGAATGAAAAGGCAAAAACTCGTGGGTTGAGATAAAAAGCAATTTAACAGAACAACAAAGAAAAATTGACAAAACAACAATAGTACTGGCAGAGGAATGTATAAATAGGGGTACCATACCGACACGCACCGACCGGACCGGACCGTCCCTGCCCGCTCTCACACTGGGAACTCCCCTCCCCGGCCGGCTCCCCCTAAATACTGGGAATGGCGTCACGTGGTGTGGAATACCTGTGCTGGGCCAGATATTAACCCTGTCCCTGCCGGAACCAGGACAGGTATCTAATGTCCCATTGTTCCACCGGAGTACTTCACTTAAGTCCTAGGACAGGGGAGAAAAGACTGCTGTTGGAAGCTTCCTGCAGTTGGTGGCATTTAGGAAACCAGAGGTAGTTGGGCTTTTTTTGTTTGTTTGCTATTATTAATGTTCCCTATTTACAGAGGGAGACTGTGGGGTCTTCCTGACTCTCCCATCCCATATCCCCCAAGGGGTATTGTCCGCTTCCCTGACAAGGAAAGGGAAAGTGGTTTAACAAAGTTGAAAGCCGTGGTTCGTGTCAACCTAATGGCAATTGCTGTGTTCCAGGGAGCTAGAAACTGAAACTTTGCTGTGCTGAAAGGTACAGGAAGCTTCACTGCAGAACCAGGAGACAGATCTGAGTGTGACTTACTCCAAACGAGCAGGTTTTCAACCACACTTCAGTGACAGCGAAGCAAAACTGTTTTCCACCAAACAGAGTGTCTGATTGATCACAGATTATTCTCCTTTTCATTGTTCCAGCATTCTTCTCAACTTTTTCACCCTTTTTCTTCTCAACACAGATCGTGTGGTCGCACCACATTCTTCCATCACAATTTTATCTGCAGTTCAGATAGAAACATTAAAATCACAGAAGGAAGAAAAGTTTAGAAAAACAATTCAGCCTCCCCAAATAGCCAGAAAATACAGCTGACGTTATATTTATGCCAGCTTATTACAACACTGAAAACCTTCTATGCAAAATAATGCAAGGCATATGGGATAAAATACCAGGTCCCTAAAATAACCACTTCTTAAAAACATCATTATTTTCTTTCTGGGAAACTATTTCTTGCTTGTCTAAGTATATTTTGCTTAACTTTTCCAGTTTACAGTTCTCTGCACAACATTTTAATAGCTTGGTATTTTTTCAACACACACACACCTGGTGTTACTTGAAGAGTTGAAAGAGGATAACTGTTTATATAGAAGGGTTACTGCTTGGAGATGTTTTGTTCTTTAATGGACTCGTTGACTGAAAACATTCTCTGAGATTTAAATTACATAGTCTTTTTCCTTTCTAGTGTTCTTGCAATGGAAGAAACGTTCGTAGGTAGTGAGTGACCTTGTGGTCATCCCTGACAAGCCCACGGCACTGTAAATGCACTGATGCTTAGTGGTGGAAAATTTACAGTTTGTTAAAGCTGAGTAAACTTTGTACTGTAAACCACTAACAGCAATTTTAACAGAAGTACTTCATATATCTACGTGTTTAAATTTTGAATTTTTGGCTATGCCCATAGCTTGATTTGATTTAGTAGATGCTAAATACCATTAAATATTGAACTCTATCAATATTCAGTGGCCTTCATCACTTACAGTACTAATAATTTCATCACTTGGCTCAGCAGCGGTGGCAAATCTATAGAACTTGTTTTGGCCAGCACTGCTTGCAATAATGGCATTTCAGTAGAATTCTGAGGAACTGATTACCATCCAAGATGCATGTTTTTACAGATTGAACCTGTAAGAATGGTCATAAAAGAGAATAAAGTTTCAGAGGTTTTAATGTAATATTTACTGTTTGAAGATTGATTGCCATTGTGTATGCTGCTTTATTTGAGTATTTTGTGGAATAGGTGACTCAGCTTTGTTGCTTTATCACAGTGCTATGAATGTATCAGGAAACTTCATATTTTCTAAACTCACTGTTTCAAACAGTAACTGAAAAGAAGAAAAATACGTTTGTGTCATTCTGCAAAAATACTTTTAGTTAACATTGACATTTAAAATGAACTAACTGTCCCTCACAGGGAAGACAGAGGTAGGAAACCAGGAAGATGTACTGCTAGTTTCCACCCCAGGAAATAAATAACTGAAATGTTGGGGAAATGATTGTTTAAAAATATAGTAGTTTTATATTTCTAATCTGCTTCACTTTCAACCATTTTGAATATTTTTTTTTTTTGATCCCACTCATCAAAGTCTTCTTGGTGCCAAAGAATTCAGCAGGTTTTTTAATATTAGTGTGAAAGCGCTTAGCCTTAATGTGAAGCTTTACATACCTAGAATCCAGAGATAGCATTTTATTTCAAAAAATTTACAACATCTAAGAGCTATAAAATGGGGTAGATTGCATTTTCTATGTCTGTCTGTTATGTTGGAACGTCACATCAGTTTCCATTTTAAGTTAATCTGTTAGTAAACGTCAGTTTTCAACACTTTAAATACAAAACTGATCTGGCTGGTTGTTTGGTAATACTATACTCTGCAATGAATGTTAATACTTCTTGGTTTATGAAAATTATTTCCGCTAAAATGTGGAAATCATCAGGTAGATCAAGATTAGCTTTAGGATTTATATGATCTTGTAATGAGAACTGCTAGCTACCACTAATGGCAATATTCTTCCAACACATCCAAAGTTTATTCTTGTACTAGTTTTCCAAAATCAGACTGGCTAGTTAGCTGCTTTATTTCTTAAAAAAAAAAAAAGTTTCAAATTTACTTCTTGCGCTCTTGAGTTTCTCACCCATTGCTTATATAGTTCCGCTGTGTATTTTTTATTGCTTGTGGGATTCAGATACGTAATTTCTTTCTTTAGTGATGATTGCTTTCCAATTACTTAAGCAGTTGATTGGGACCCATTACTTGCAATTCTGAGTCCAATGTTAACTCCCGTCTTGCTTGACTTCATGATCCTCAGTTTACATTTATACGCTGGGCATTGCACTGTGTATCTCCCAGGTCGGTTAAGTAATGTTCAGCTTAGGATGTGAAAAGCAGTTTTTAAGGGAGAAAGAGAGTTGAATAAGCCTTGAGGATTTGTTTTCATCATCTGTTTTACATTGCTTCTGAAACAGTTTGTGAATCTACTTGAGTAACTTCCTTTGTGTGAAATCTTAGGCTTTATTTAATTCACTTTTATTTATAAAGTACGTTAAAGTGCTTTCTCGAAATTCTTTCATTTTGCCTCAGTTGTATGCCTCAGTTGCATTAGCTGCCTTTCTTTTCAAGCAGTAATTGTGTGTGTGTTGATTTATTATTTGATTTTCTTTATTTTTTTTTCCACTCCTCCTGACAGTCATACCCGTCCAATTACATGGACCAAATGAAGCCAAACAAATACAGCGTCATTTATTCTACACCGAGTATGTTGCACAATAAATTCTACTCAAACCCTGACGGACTATCAAATGGAATCCAGATGGAGCCAGTAGACCTTACAGTGAACAAACGGAGCTCACCACCTTCAGCTGGAAGTTCTCCTTCCCCCCTAAAATTTCAGACTGTGCATAGGAGAACTTCACCTGGATTGACTCTGTCCTCACCCAGCTCACCTCTCGGTAAATTCACGCCATCACCCCCAGGAGTACAGCCTCTTTCCATGCCAATAACCATCCCACCTGTAATGGCTGCTGCTCTTTCACGCCATGGACTGAGAAGCCCTGGAATACTCCCAGTTATACAGCCTGTTGTGGTCCAGCCAGTTCCTTTCATGTATGCTCCCCATCTTCAGCAGCCCATCATGGTCTCCACAGTTCTTGCAGATGAGATGGAAACTCCAAGCAGCATGCAAGGTTGGTGTTGCCATGTTCTTTTTTATGCTGTCTCATCCTGGGAAAATAACGCTATACCAAATAATTTTTTTGGTGTGTTTTTCACATTTTAGGAAACGGAACGTAATTCCTGTTCTAAAATACACATGCATAGAATTTACTGTGTAAATATTTTGCCAAACTTAACCGAGGTCGTATTCTGTTCTGATTTATACCTGCATAAAGCTGTTCATCTGTTGAGATGCAGACTGATAAAAATGTTGGACTGATGAAGATGAATTGTTTTGAATCATAGTTCATCAGGAGATAGACTAAAACTGGAAGATTTTGTATTTTGGCATAAATTGTTGCACTGAAAACAGAGCTAGGGGGATTTCTTTTCTTTTAACTATAAATTTTTACACAGATTTGTCATTTCATAACTCTCCCTATTTTTGATGTGTTGCCTTCCCTCTCCTACCCTCCCCTGTTCAGTGCCTGTCATTGAGTCTTATGAGAAGCCTACGCTGAAGAAAACAATCAAAGTAGAGCCAGGAACTGAACCATCGAAGACTGACTTCTATCCTGAACAAATGTCACCTCCGATGATGACCTCGTTGTCTCCCCAGCAAGTAATGTTGCAAGAGTAAGTAGCTAACAGTTGTCCCCAGATCAGCAGAGGAATGAAAGGACGTTCATGGCAGCAGTTACCAGTTTTGAGGAGAGGGAGGGAGTGTTGCTGTGATTTAGAACATGTGATAAAATACAGAAAAGCATTGTTCCCCCCCGCTGCCACTGTGAAGCGTTATTTCAGCTTTTTTTCCCTCTTTAGCAATATAGGAGTTGGTAGGTATTTATATATGGCAACTACATAGATCTGCCATTTATATATTGTATTTTTAAAGTAATGCTAGTCCCAATCCTACAATTTACTGAAAGTAGGACTCCCAGTAAGCCAGTGGTACCTGTTTATGTAAAATCAGCAGCAAACTGGAAAGATACTGTAAAGACATTTCACACTGATCTCTGTATTTATGTTACCTAAAGTATCTTTCTTTAAAAAGATTCTTGTGACTTTTCTTGAAGGACCTGTTTGTCTTTTAAACAATTTTGGCCACTTCGTGGGAAGAACCCCCTCTGGCCTAAAAGTTCTGTGTATATCCAGTGAAATTTCATGTTTACCTGAGACTGTTGTTCTGTGGGTGGTTTTTTTGGCAGCTCCAGTAGTTCCTGAAGCTTGCTCTCCACCCAGCCGCTTGTTTCCAGCCTGGTACCAACTCATTGTGCTGGTGCAGCTGTTACTGGGGCCCCGGAATGAACTGAATCACACACCTTACTGGGTTTAACACAGTCCTCTTTGCAGAAGGCAGAGCAAGGGCTAGAAAGTAGTAGTGAGGTCCAGGGCAGCAACTTTTAAATTGGAAATACTAAAAATTTCTCAGGAAGTGCCTGAGGATGCAGGGGCACCCTTCCGTTTCCCATTTTCCTAGGAAAAATTCTGTCAGCTTACCAAATGGCGGAGTGGCCCCAAGCCTGGCTCATCCTTCCAGCAGGCAGCGCTCCAGGCAGGCAGGCGGGCTGCTGGCATGGCTCTGGCAGGAGCCGAAGGTGGGAATGAGCCGGGCTCACGGTACGCAGCCCCACAGTCCATGTCGGCCCTTTCTTCCTGGTCACCCTCAGCCTCAGAGCAGTTGTACGCGGCCTCACCTCCGAGGGTGGCAAAGAAGGGCTCCGAGCCAGGCTCCCAAAACCAGCGTGCGAGGGTGCGATGATTCAGAAAGAGAAAGCATGGGACGGGTGGTCTCCTGCATCTCCTTCCTCCTGCTCCTGACCATTCTGGGTTGGAAGGCGCGCCGTGGCTCCAGGGCTGACTGCGTTCTGCGCAGCTGTCTTCTGGGCACCCCTCCTCCTTTTCAAGTCCCCAACCAGCTTAGATGCAGCTTCTAGACTGCAGGCTTTGCAATTTCTAGTTGCCAGCTAGCTTTTATAAACTACATGCTGTTTATTTAAAAATAACCTTACATGTTTTATTGTAATAAATAATAATAAAATAGTGAACATCCATGTTTACTAGGTGGTTACTTACCTTCCATAATGGGCCTACCACACAAGGGAACTCGGTCTGTATGTACTTTTTGGCTAGGACACAACTGTCAATCGGTTCAGTTTACTTGAGTTCTTCGTTCGGCCTCTTTAACAAGAGCAAACCAGTAAGTGCTGTTCCCAGCTGTTACCACACCCTTCCTCCAGGGCTGAGACTTCTGTGGACTTGTCACCTGCATTAATGATTTGCATTAATTATTTCTCTATGAGTCCAGTTTCCACAGGAAACCCATCCGCTGAGCAAAGAATATAAAATTTGGGGTAACGTGCGGGTGGCGTTGTTACAAAAAACTTTTGAATAGTCCGTGTTGCCTCTGCTTGCCCATGCAGAGCTTGGTGTTTATGGGGACCCTCTCCTCACATTGTAATGGCTTAAATGGCTTCCTAATTGCCATTAAATGGCTGTCCTGTAGAGCTGCAGGTCTTGCTCAAGTTCACATTCTGCTGTATCTGCAACAAGAAGTTTATAAACGGTAGCTTTTATCTTTTTATCATTAAAAAAAATACATAGACAAATTACAGGAGCTACAAGATGAGAGGCCAGGACCTTTCTAAAATTTCCTGTTGTCTCACAGCTTCATTAGCTTCTATCTCCGCATTATGAGCATTAGTTGGGCAGTGCTTCGTTACCATTTTTTATAGGTTCCAACTGCCCAAAGTGCACTATTAGACACATAAGCTACATTAAAGGGGCATAGGAAATCTTCAGTCTCAGTTTTAAGTGACTGATCGTGCTTTAGTGTCGGTTTTTGTCCTGTGCATTATGTAGATATATAATGTTGGTGGCATTTCTGTAGGGGTTGCTGGACTTCCTAGTATGTCTCATAATTGACATAACTGAGCAGTTATTTCTAAAATCAAACTTGAGGTGATAATCTTGGACCAAATATAAGAAGCCTCATTAATGTTGTATTTTCTTGCGAGTGCAAGTGTCAGAGTCTGACTCACGCTGTCAAGATAGTGCAGTTTGTTAGTAAAGAAGGAGAAAAAACTGTTGAAATTGTAACGCGATTTTTTGGAAGATGCTCTTATCTATTGAAGAATGACACTTAAATGGTTAGACTTACCTGAATTTGTATCTGATTGTGTAAGAGGAAATGAAAGAATTAGGGCTGTGCTTTCATTATTGGCACTTACTTAATATTTACCTCTGATTTTTGACACCGCCTTAACCATTTTTTAAAACTGCCACACCCTATCTGATTATTGATAACATTCTGTAGCCTTGCCGTCCTCCTTTCCTCTAAAGGGAAAATGAGACGCAGACAAATTATCAGTGCTTTGCTTACACGGTCTTAGATTGAACACCATCACAAACCGGGTACAGCCAATATCCTTTTCCTCCCTTTTTCCAGAGGTTACTGTGTGGCGCACTAGCCTCCACCCCTAGGGCTTTAAACCGAGTTTGCTTGCTGTCCTAAGCCAGAGCTTCTCCAAAAAGACTAGCATGCAACAGCATTAAACTGGGCATTGCTGTAGAGAACTGTTTCATTGGAAGCTAAAAGCCTGCCTTGTTTGCGAGTAGGTACATCTGTGTCTGACATCACCATCTGACTTTTCCTGCCATTACAATACTTACAGCTAGATTTAAGAGTCCATCACTCAACAGTCACGGGAACACCCAAGAAAGAATTTGGCTCCCAATTTCAAGCTTGTAACTCTAGTAAACGAATTAGTAACAGAATTAAACTTTTCCCAGGTCGGTAATTCCCATCCTGCTGCCGTGGAGAGTAATGTTAAACCACACACAAGATTTTTTTTTTTTTCCCTGTGCCTGATAAATCTTTTTCTGTTTGATTTTAACCAAAGGACCTGTAGTACATGCCCTGTGTTCTGATGAGAGGAGTAGGTATTCAGTACTTCTGAAAATCAGACCCTAAAGGAACTTGGTTTAAGTAACTAATATAACCTAGTGTTATAAAACATAATTCAATCAGTGAAAAAATGGGAAATACAGTACCTGAGAAAAAATGGGACTTCTAGAAAGCTTATTTCTGTCCCATGGAAAAGCTAGTTTTGCAACAAGGAATGCTAGTGCCTGCATGTTATATACTAAGTTTGACTTAAAAGCTAAAAAAGTGTATTAAAAGCACTGATGCAGATCTGCTAAGGGGTTGAAAAATGCAACTTTATGAGGTGGCAAGATTTGTAATGCCGCTTATTTCCTTTTCTGACATTGACATGGAAGAAAGAATCAAGGTTGTCCCCAGTTCTACAGTAGGGATGTTACTCAAACCTAAATATCCACAGTCAATGACACTTTTTAAGAAGCTTGATGTGTTTTCACGTGCGTGGATGTTTATGGTTTTGTTTGTTACAGAAGCCCTTGTGTAGTTAGTACATGCCTCACCTGCGCTGTACCTGTGGGCTTCAAAAGCAAAAAATGATGTTTATGAAGGTGGAGGGACAACTTGAGACATCCTGTGGGTGTGCCACACAGGCTAAACTCTACTTTTAGGAACTGACGTCAGTGGTATGGGGAGGCCGCACCCTCTTGCCAGCACCAAACAGGAAATTCTTAATTATTCTCTAAAGGAGTGGCTAAAACAATAAAGATTGAGTTCTGCTTTGAGACCCTAGAGATACAATTTCTTTAATAGTATGGAATAGCTGTTTCCAGTTACAAGCAAATGAGTTACATTTGAAGGAAGAAGAAAAATTGTGAACAAATGCAAGAAGAGTTCAGTATGAACTCAGAGTTTGAGGAATCTGGATTTGACTGAAAAACAGGGATTTGACAAGGATTTTTCCTTTGTAAGATTAAAAAAAGCTAGGGGGTAGTAAAAATGGCTACATCTTGCCACAAAGTGAGTAAACATTTTAAAATATTACTGCTAGAATACACAAAATTTGCTAAACCCTCTTGAATTTTTCGACGTGTGTAATGTTGTTTTTTCTGCCAAGAGACAGAGTGGTAGTGAATAAAGGGCTCTGTCATGAATCATATTAGCTGAGGTTTGCTGTGCTAAATGTTTCTCATTTTCAACATTCAATTTGACTTTGCAGGAATCACCCTTCAGTTATAGTTCAGCCAGGAAAGAGACCTTTACCTGTGGAATCTCCAGACACGCAAAGAAAACGCAGGATACACCGGTGCGATTATGAAGGCTGCAACAAAGTCTACACCAAGAGCTCCCACCTGAAAGCTCACAGAAGAACCCATACAGGTTGGAGCACGGCTACGCTTTTCTTTGATCAAGTCTGTGGTAAAATAGTAGACAAAGCTTTTGGTTTGTGCTAAGGGCCGGGTGACCACAGGTGGAAATAACAAAAAGACAGAAGTTCAATCTGGTGTAGTTTGGAACATAATTACGGGCTGAGCCAGAGGCAGAGGATGTAGCAGGAAGAACCTACAAGAGCCTGTATGTAAGCCAAAGCAGGATCACGGTGTATGCTATTATACTTTACATCCACTGGCTCTTTGCTCATTTTCTGTCCAGTTGCTCGCAGATTACTCACTCCGCACGCCCTGTAAACACCAAATCAGTTCAAATTGCACGACCTCGCCTCTTACATCACTGTTCAATTTGACTGAGACTTCCATGGGAGGAGCCCATTTGAAAAAGTCTGGAGTGCATGCCAAATACAAACACATCTGCTTCATGTAGACATGGCTAACCACTGGTCCGACAGGGCTCTTCCCTGGGCGAGGGATCCAACAAACATGTCCCCATCTCTGTTCTTTGCAGGCATGTTCATCTTAGCGTGCTGATTGAATATATGTCGAATATGATGAATATATATACATATATCCAAGGTTTTTACAAAGACGAGGGATGCTTTTAAGTAAAATGGAGCCCAGTTCACGTCTGTCTTGCGTCCCTACTCAAGCCAGCCCTTCACCTGTTGGGCAGGACAGTGGTGTTAAGGAGAAGGAATATCGCACGTTAGAAAGCAGTGGTTGACAGAGATTTTAAGTTGAGCTATTTGTGACAGTGGTGCTAGTTATTTATACTACAGTAACTTGAAAAGGTCACAAGAAGATTTCCGCCTGCTCTGCTGATTGGTAACACCGGTCCTTTTGCCCAGCTAATGTAGAATATGAGGTCCTGGTTTGGAAAACGCTTCAACAAATGTTAAACCTTCACACTTCTGGGTTTGATGAGACAAAACAAGTGCTAATGTGGCAGAGGGAGGAACAGAGAGGCAGAGACAATAAAAAAATAAGTTGTGGCAGGAAACAATTTTTTGATCTGTTAACTTCGACTACGCAGTTTCTAGCCCAGAGTACTCTGCAGCGCAGTGCTGTGGAGTCTTTTTGAGTCAGCCTTCAAGTACTTGCTGGAATTGGACAAGGCAGGAGGATAAATCTGTCAGATATTTATCTCATGTATTTGTGTCTTAAGTCCCCCCTTTTGTGTTTCTTTTTCCAGGTGAAAAACCCTACAAATGCACGTGGGAGGGATGCACATGGAAGTTTGCTCGTTCCGATGAACTAACGCGGCATTTCCGCAAGCACACAGGAATCAAACCTTTTCAGTGCCCAGACTGTGACCGTAGCTTTTCACGTTCAGACCATCTTGCTCTTCACAGAAAACGCCACATGCTAGTCTGAATGTCTTCTGTCCCCGACTCCTGTCACACCTTTTTTTTTTTTTTCTTTTCCACACATGCATTTTAGTTTGGATTCAGCTGGTCTGAATCTCTGAGTTTATACCATTAAAAGCTTACGTATGGTCAGTAACAGATGTTATCTAACCCTTCTATGTCCTTGCCACGGGTCAGACCTAAAGAATGTGAACACTTATTTTTTTTTCTCCTGGGGATGCTAAGCAAACCCTTTCTGCAGACAGTATGTTTAATGTATTCCATTGTGAATAAGGGAATTTGTAAACTAACAGCTTTCGTTGGTTTCTTCATATAATCAGCCCAGCGTATACTGATAAAGTAGTAAATGTTATTGAATATCCAAAATGCTAGTCCTTGCCAGAGACTTTTATTTATGTGCCCTGTAAGGGTTACACTCTCATTTTATGCTCAACAATGCAACGAATGGACTCGCCCAACCGTGTTCATTTCTACGATATGGTTAATACAGCAGTTTTAGAAAGGCACCTGATTCAGAAGTTCCCTCTGCCCGAACAATGAATAACATCGTAGAAATAAATCTAAGCAATGTAATTACTTTACAGATGAGTCACGGTATCCTCTACCCCAGTCAAGAAGAAAAATTGGTAGGAATTGGTCTATACATAATACTGTGCATCTCGGCCAATGTCATCTGTCCTCTGCATTATAGTGTAGTATATATCCTTGGTTTTATTGCGTAATGCCGTGGTGGATTTGTTAAATGAAGACCTTGTGTGACACTGTATGTCTGGTTTCTGTGCAAGTGTATGGCTGGAACACACACGGTACTCCTGTGACATGGCATTGAATGATGCTCATAGAAACCAACCACACCTCATTTCAGGGATATAGACTATCCCTCTACAATCACTCCCCTACATTTCCTTGAAATAGTTTTTCTCTTTGCTGTACCTCAGAAAATAGCAGTTGTTACGTTAAAAAATGCTCTGAACTCTATTGTTGCGATTGAGTGCCACTTCAGTGCACTACAGTATTTAAAATAATTAATCCACAATATTTTTATGAGAAGATGGCATCAGATACGAAGCACTTCTGATGATAAATTGAGTCATGTATCTGTTTTGGATAAAAACCTATACCAAATCGTCCATTTGATAGCACTGATTTGTGACTCTGGTAGTCTCTGAGTGTTAGGTAGACTGACCTTTAATGTCTGTTGCATTAAAAAAAAATCAGAAAGTCTTAACTCCCACGTCAAGTTAGCAAACACAACTCCATAGATAAAATAAACTGAATTCAAGCAACCTGCAGCTGACCCTAGCAACATTCCTGTCTCCGGAAGCCCGCTGAAAGGAAGGTTTCTGTCTTTATTAGCTGGCAGATGTTGTGGCACTGCAAGGAAACAGGACGTGTTTCTCTAGGTTCTTGCGCACCAGTGCGTTTTTCTTCTTTCCCCTATGTAAGGTAAACACCATTCCCTGCAATTTAAACATACTGACGTCAGATTTTTGCTTCTCTTGGGAAAACCCACTGGAAAAACAGCGGGGTGAGGCGAGGAGGAGTTTCCTAAAGCTCTGCAGGAGGAGGCAAGCGGAGCGTCCATCTGCAGGTGGGTGTATGTGAGCTTACGGAGCGGGTAGGTTGTGGTTCTACATCGTGTGGAGTCCAGCGGCGAACTGAAAGACTTGCAGACGCAAGAGAGCGAGCGCAGAGAGCTTTCCCTTGGTGACAAAGCTTACCGGCTCTCCTCCTGACATCCACACACCCCTAGAACTAGAGGAGAGGAGCTGTACTTTTTGGAGAACGACGCTCCTACAACGATGGCTTGTGAAATACCAAGTGCTGTTCCAGTTGGGTAACAAACCTTGCATGTCAGCATGTGGAACCGGCAATTTAGTTTGGGAACAGAGCCATGAATGTGTGCTCTGCAAAGGGGAGGAAGGGGATTTGCAAAGTGGGGCTGGGAGTGTTGCTGCGAAGCTTTTCTGAGGAAGATCTGGGTGCTGTCTTGCAGCGCCATACATACATCCTCACTGCTCTGCGAGGGCTGGGGGAAGTTCTGTCCTGCAACCGGTCCTCATCTGCTTGTCTGTGGAGCTGAAAAACCTGGGAGGTGGATCGGTCTTTTTTTTTCATAGGCTGGGTTGTTACTCCCACTGAGGAACTTGCAGGGAAGAGAACAGTATGAATGAGCAGCTGTTCCCGACCGAGGGGTTTTGTTGGATATTTTGATGGTCAGCAGCAGCAGAACGGGGCTCCTTCGTTCGGCTCCGGGTTTTAACAGCAGTTCCGCAAGCGCAGACGTGTCCCTGGCAGAGGCTGCGTGGAGCCCATGTAGCCTCAGTCGTAAGTCTAGAACATTTGGTCTCCTGGGATGAAAACAATTCTCCCATTATATTCTAGGGTAAAAAAGCAGATGAGATCCTATAAAAATAAGCAGCTTAATGGCAACTGGTCCCATTTTAGCTTAACAAATGCAAATGCGTAAAATTTGGGATGTTTAAGGAACACTTCCTTCCAATGCTCTGTTTCAAGGCTTTCACTAAATGTTTTCTTTAATATTTTTTTAAATGAGAAATCTAAAATCAAGTACCCTAAAATCAGAACTTCTTTGTAACCAAGAGTTATTTTTGGCGATTTTAATTTATGTTATTTACCATGTTCATTCATTAGCCTATGTACCTTTCTCCTGAAAATACTGATGCTAATGGTGGGGACAAATACCATGGAGATTCAATAGAACTAAATATCTTTATCCATGTGCCTTGTGATTTAGGACAACAGAAAATTAAATATAAATATTTGAGATTATTTCATGTAAATGCCTTGCTTACAGGATTTTTCACTTGTGTCTGTGGTGTCTTTTTGTGGGATGTCAAAAAAGTCGCAAACAAATACGCTTTCATCTTTCAGCTGAAAATGTGAATTTACATCTTAACCGACTCATTGATTCATTTTAGCAAACTTTGATTTGAGCGGTATCTTGTAATTTTGAAATATAGACAACTAAATATTTTTTAAAGCCAGTCAGTCCTTCCATCTTTGCCCCAAAGAGAAGCCAGTTTAGATATAAAGACAGAAAACCCTAATCCTGCAGAACGTGTGTATTTGAAAAACCCCACCTTTTCCCTGAGCAGTATTGCACTGTGCAGTGTGTAACAGGTAATACTCTTTTACTAAAATGTGCCTGTTTAAGAAATTTGATTATAATAAATTACCGGTTTCCAGGACAATCACAAAAAGCCAAGCAGGTATTACTGTGTGTAGTTTTATTTAAATACATTTAAATACACACCGCCATTCTGCAGTGATGTTTCTAATGCCACACCTTGTCCAAACAAGTTGTCTCTGTCAAGGTTAGCAACACGTAGATGAATACAAATCCTCTCTATAAAAAAATTACAGAACATTTTACATATCCTGAGGGCTACAACCATTTTCATTATATTTTACAGATATTAGCACTTTTTTTAATGTACTTTAAATATTAGAGGGTCAAAATAATCTTTCTGCTTAGCATCTCTCACCTGCAAATATAGCAGGGATGTTCTATTTACTTTAATACTTGTATAAACTATGCAGAATTTTTTTTAATAAAATGTAATATATTTTATAAGCTAATAAGACTGAATGGGTAATTAAAGGTTTCTAGCGTGCATTACTATAACTTGCAAATATGGAGACATTTTGGTAATCTTTTCTTACTAAAGATGTGAATGTTTAATGTACTTTCACTGTTTCTACTTTGGTAGTCCAATGGGAATTCAGTAATGACATTTTGTCATGTCGAACTGTGAACATAAATTTGTACTGTACAGGCCTCATGCTATATTTAGGATACGATGCATATGTATTATACTTGTTAATAAAACCCCCGGAATGTTGTTCGTGGTCGTGTCATGGATCGCGGTACAACACAGAGCAGGGACAGAGGTACAAGGGATCCCTGCTGGCCCCGGGCAGCCCCGGGGTTTTCGGATGGTGCCCAGCAGCCCCCATGCCCCCCTCCCCTGCCTGCCTGCCCCACACACGGCCGAGGGCAGGAGCGCGAGGAATTGCAGGGGAATCCTGCCTGCCTGAGAGGTGATGGTGGTGACGGCCAAGGCGGCCAGTAGCATCCTGGGCTGCATCAAGAGGAGTGTGGCCAGCAGGTGGAGGGAGGTCATCCTCCCCCTCTACTCTGCCCTGGTGGGGCCACATCTGGAGCCCTGTGTCCAGTTCTGGGCTCCCCAGGTTAAGAAGGACAGGGAACTGCTGGAGAGGGTGCAGCAAAGGGCCACGGAGATGATGAGGGGGTTGGAGCATCTTTCTTACGAGGAAAGGCTGAGGGAGTTGGGTCTTTTTAGTCTGGAGAAGAGAAGACCAAGGGAGGATTTCATCAATGCTTATAAATCCTTAAAGAGAGGGTGCTGGGAGGAGGGGGCCAGTCTTTTTTCAGTGGTACCCAGTAACAGGACAAGGGGCAATGGGTATAAAATTGAATATAGGAAGTTCCATCTAAACATGAGGAGGAACTTCTTTCCTTTGAGGGTGGCAGAGCACTAGCACAGGCTGCCCAGAGAGGTGGTGGAGTCTCCCACTCTGGAGACATTCCAAACCCACCTGGACGCCATCCTGTGCAACCTGCTGTAGGTGGACCTGCTCTGGCAGGGGGGTCGGACCAGATGATCTCCAGAGGTCCCTTCCAACCCTGGTGATTCTGCGATGTGCAGAGTGGACTGGAGAGTGGGGTTTATTTCTTCGTTCCTTTTCTGATGCCCAAAAAGAGCAAGCCCAGTTGAATTCGTTATGCATCTCTTAACAGCGTCCATTCCCGCTGAGGGCGTTGCGGTGGGATGTAGGTGTGCTGCCACCTGGGACCCAGCAGACCAGCCTGGCAAAACCTACACTACGCTGTGGGGACATACAGGAGGGAATGCAGATGTGGCAGGAATGAGGCATAAAACTAAAACCCTGCAAACAGCAAACAGACTGTGAGAAAACGACCGGCTTCTCTATCTTGGCGTCCTGCTTGAAAATAAGGATTGCTCACGGTAAAAAAGAGTCAGCGCCCATTTTACACTGGTCATTTATAAGGTTCATTTGTTGGCGAACCAGTCAGTACGTGTGCCCCACAGCTGACAGCAGGAGGGGACCGATGGCGTGGGGGACTGAGTCACAGCCCCTGGACCCGCGCAGGAGCTGCCACCATGAAGGGCTTGGGCTTTTCCTGACCTGTCCTCTCTAGACCACGCACACATGCAGGAGGCTCCTGCATTTGCTGGGCCAATGTCATCATTTATTTCAGCTTTCCCAAGAGGCAAACTGCATTGGATGTATTCTAGCACCTGACATCATTTTCAGGATTTAAGTCAATGATAATGTAATCGGCCACTGGGTGTCACCCTTAGTCTGAGAAAATGGCCATATCTAAGATTACAAGTGTAATTTAAGAAAGTATTTTCTCACAGTTAAGAAATGAAGGTGTTACATCTGCTTTATTTCCTGCCACAGAGTCAGATCCCGCTGTGCACAGAAACCCACTCAGGGATTCAAAACTGATCTTTGTGTCTTCACTGCAATTTTTAGCCATAAAACCACTTCTAACATACTCTCTCCAATTAAAACTCTGGCCTAGCCAAACACTAACAAAGTCGACACACAATGCTGCTTTCACGCCTGCTTCCAGGCCTGTGAGCTCCGTGAGAGCAGCACCTGACATCATTTTTGTAAATATGAATGTTGGATGGCAATATTTCAAGAGTTCAACCAGATGCTCATGTCCTCTACGTCTTGCAAACTTCTTCCCAAGAAGCAGCTCTATGAACACATTTTAAAAAAAAATAATCTTCAACAGCGTATTGCCTCATAAAAACCAGTGAAAACAAAGTATTTGCTACACTCGGCCAAAATAAAAAATAATCAACACTTCATGTACCCTCTAAACAGAAACAAAGTTTCAGGGAGGAGGAAAATGGAAGTTCCAACAGAGAAGCAATGAGAAACACTGCCAAATGCTAATTTAAAAAAAAGAAGAACAAAATGAATCTGCTTTACCAAAGGAGCTCAGAAGTGTATTTGAAGCAGCTGTAGTGTACAGTACAGTATGTAAATAATTGAAATACTTGGCATGCGGATGAAGGACTTGTGAGGCAGGAAGGACAGTGCATAAAGGGGTGTTTAGGGGATTAACATCCTAAAACAATATACTTGGCAGACTTCAGAAACTATTCCCCTCACACCTACCTACAACTTAGGTTTCAGAATAGTCCCTTCTTAAAGGTGAGGGACTCCTCCATGGCCCAGACACTGCACGTTATTTAAGACATGAACCCCAGTTTGCTGATGCATTACATCTAGAGAGACCGGAAAGCCTGATTTGAGAAATTTTACTTCCTCTTTTCTCGTCTAGTAAACAGGACAGACTGTGTGCCCATTAAAACGTTACCAGTTAAGTGTGAATGCTAATCATGCCCTTAGACTGTAACGCTTGGGAAGGGGAGAAGTCTTTCAGAAGGGGGGTGCACAGGTTTTTGGGTAGCGTTCTCCACTGTGAAGCGCGGAGGAGCCCTGGAGAGGTAAAGGCTTAAAAACTCCGAATCAGCGTAACATGCACCAGCCTCCACGACTGAACGGTTCCTTAAGTACCTGAAAGCTGTACAGCACACAAACAGTAAATTAGAGACAGATGTAACTCTGGCTGAGATGAAGCTGCTAAAGGTTAGGAGGCGACTGCCTAAGAGCAGACAGCACTGAAGTACTGGGGGTTTAACAGCCCTTTTTAAGGGACACGAAAAAAGCCTGGTCCTGGCTTTGGAAAGGGGGATGTCTAAGTTAGGTGTTACCAAAGAAGACAGTAGCTAACTTCCCTTCACCTGAAACTGAGAGTTAATAAAGGACGAGGAGTAATGGCTTCAAGCTGGAAGAGGGGAGATTTAGATCAGATCTCAGGAAGAAATTTTTCACTCTGAGGGTGGTGAGGCACCATGAACAGGCTGCCCAGAGAAGCTGCGGATGCCCCATCCCTGGAAGTGTGCAAGGCCAGGTTGGATGGGGCTTTGAGCAGCCTGGTGTTGAGGAGCCTAGCCACCTCCTAGTGGGAGGTGTCCCTGCCCATGGCAGGGGGGTTGGAACGAGATGGTCTTGAAGGTCCCTTCCAACCTAAACCATTCCATGACTCTATGATGGTATGATTTTTATCACTTATTTCCAAATATTTACATTCAGAGCCAGGCACTTGGCATCCTGCTGAGATACCCAGTTAACCTGAGCTGGTAGGTGGGTGCACAGCAGTGTCTCAGCACCTCCAGACACCAGGAAGCTCCCATGTAGCTTCTTGTCCACTGCTTCATCTGGCTACCACCACACACACCTGGCAGGCACTTGGTCAGCCAACTCGGCAAGCGTCAAGGACCACAATCTCTTACTGGCTTGCTCACCGCCGGTGCCGCTCACAGCCGTGATCAGAGGGCTTTGCATTTCCATTAAGCCATAAGTATAATTACACAACTCCCCATCATCAGTGAAGTGACAGCAGGAAATTTAATAACACATAAAAAAGGAGAGCTTTATTAGACTGTCAAATTAAACCCAAGCACAGCAAATTATTAGAGGTCTCCTATCAACAAATACCATGAGTTTAATCAGTTTGATTTTAGCAGAGAAGTTATTTCCCAATGAAAATTAGTCCTTTTTCACCTGCATGAAGACCCTCAACACCTGCTAATAAAAGGGCAAGGTAACAGAGTTCAGTGAAAGTCTGCAGATAAAAGGGGATTTATCTCCAAACATCAAGCTTATGAATTTAAATACTTAAAAAATTACCTAATTCAGTGACAGTTCTGGTAATACTACTCTTTCTCAATGGCTGTACAAGTTCTGTTTCCCAGTGTTCATTTGCAATTGCCAATTTTCTATAATTATGAGAGGTTTCCTGTTATTACTGTGTAAAATGTATTCTAAATACCTATAAAACTACATTATAATGGAGGTTACTTATTAGCTGCGGCAGAGAGAAATAGCAATAAAATGCATTTTATAATTTAATATAAGAATTACAGTGGCACAATTGAAGGAAATTTTTGTAATGAAACGGCAACAGGCATCTCATTTTTCTTTGCCCTCTTAGAGTTGAAAGAGTTCATACGAAGAGAAATATTTTATTGAAATATATATTTTAGAAAACAGGAACAACAGGCAACCCAATATAACTTGATATGATCATAGCAGAAAGCATCAATATTATAAGACTATAAAAATTTCAGATATTATTATTTTGAAGATAATGAATAGCAAATTCTATGAAATCATGACTTGCTAGGTAAATCTAGGCAAGTGGGAATGGTTAGTACAGCAAAGGAAAAAAAACATAAAACATGGATTAATGGCTCGAACTTTCAGCTCCTATCCAGGGAAGTTCCTCTCTGTGGTGAAGGGAAAGACTTCCAGGAATGGGAAACAAGCTGAAGGTGTAGGGATACCTTTGACATCTACTATACCAATATACAGGAAGGGATTTAAACAAGAGTTTTTTCTTCTTTGTATTATTTAATTAAACCCAAAGAAGCAGATCCCTTCCACCTTAACCCCACAACATCCATGTCAGAACAAATATTAAATGCATGCCTTGACGGTCCTGATGGCATTGAACCAACCACTATTTTTACATTCAAATATGGCTTTCAATGCAAAAAGTCAAAAAAAAAAGCAATCCAAGTCTACAAAAATAAGTGCAATCACTATGAAAATTTCTTTCTCCTTCTCTATGTTGACGACGGGCAACTGCAGACCACTTTCATGATAGAATAAGCAATAGCAGTTTCTAGATTTTTGCTACATTTTGCTACAAACTAGGAATACTTTAAAAAACTATAAAAAATTTATTAACACAGTTTGATGCAAGACAATCAAGTCAGTTATTCACATACTCACTTATACTACTAGTAGAAGTAACATCACTCTCCTCCTCATTTGCTTCAAAGGATATTGGCAGGTTAATGCTAATTGCTGCCCTCAGGTTAGCCCAGAAAAAGGCACGCTTCCTCCTCTCCTTCGGCCACTCCAA